>JAWNKS010000024.1:600000-758984 GCA_035771495.1 Cladosporium oxysporum | reverse complement strand
TAAAGCTAAGGACGAGCTTGTCATGCTCGCCAATTACCGGCGCGCTGAAGTTGCAGCACCTCCGTATCGATTCGAACGACCCTCCAGTCCGGAGCACGAGGCGAAACTGTGGGAGATCGTTGCGTGCATGCTGTCAACGGAGTCGTGGCAAAGGCCTAGAACTGGGTACCGACAGACGCTCCTGGGTTATGATCTCACCCGCCTGGCCGAACGCGAGTGCAGCTTGACGTTTCCAAACTCCCGTGGTCCTGCCATGTTGCTCTTTCTTGGGCCTGGCCAGACAGGCGGCACGGAAGAGTGCGTGAGTGATGTCGATGATGGGCATGTGTGCAACACTTGCAAGGTCCATGAATATCTTGTCAGTATCAACCCCATGCTGGGTCCTTCGGCACCTCCGCGGCATCGTTTTGACCTTTGTGGAAAGCTGCAACGACACCTGCAGGACCTCAGTCATGGCCCCTCACATGCTGGAGAGTGGTCGGAGTACAAACCTTTCATAGGGGTACTGACGACCGTGGCGTACCAGCTCGTGGCGTCGAGCTTCTTCGTGCAACTTCATGCGTGTCGCCGGCGCAGTACGAGCGGGCTCGTTCTCGACGGCACCATCCTGTGCCGCTTCGACGAGGGAAGTGAGGAGATGCAAGCTCTGTGCAGCATTGTCTCGAAGCACCAAACGACCACCTTCGCCTCCTACTTCACGGTCCAAGGTCAAGGCCACAATGCCCCTTCCATGCATTTTCCGGCACGCTGCGGAGCTGGACGGGTCGAACCGGTCCCCTTCTCAGTGCCTGTGGCTGCGATGACCGATGCAGTGATTTGCCGCTTGGTGCAGTTGCCAAATGACAAGCTTCACCCGAAGGGACATCTTGTTGCCACTAGTGTACTGTCAAGCAGGAGACGATCGTCGTGCCGCACAACGGCTGGCGCGCACAGCGGGACTTGTCCCAAGTCCCGCACTGATGTTCACGAGTGTGACGAGGCAGTTGAGCTACCTGCCACTCCGCTGCAGTCCATGCCACCCCATCAAGAAGAAGACGATGAGTTACCGCCCCGAGATAGCGACGAGGAAGACCTGGTAGAGTTCGCCCGAGACTTGTTTCTGCGTACTCGTACGATTGCGAGAGTGCATGGCTGACAGGTGCACCGTACTGTCTTTCTGCCTAGCTCATCGGCTAATGTCAGTTGTGCAGAGCGGCCCGTCGGGGATGTCGGCGGCAAAATGCCGGCAGTGCGACATGATGACATGCGGGGGCTACTGCCGCGAGTCTCAAGCGCCATGGATCTAGCTACAGCTGCTGTCTTGCCAAAAAGAGACGCTGACCACGGGCACTAGCGGCTTTTTTGCCCATCTGGCACGATACGCGCCTCATGTGACTGTTAGCTCATGCACAACCATGATGCGGCGCATCGCCGTTCCGCCAAGCTTTCCGGAGCGTGCGACAGCCCTTGTTCAAAATCGACCCAATCAAGACGCATGATCACGCAACGCTTCCCATTACACGCAATGCTTGACACAGCAGCATACAAAGGCTCCGCGACCATCATTGCGTCTGCTTCTGATGCCGTGAGCGTGGCGAAAGACCGAGGTATTCCAGGCGCGCTGGGGTAGGATCCCCCCAGTTGCACTCGTAAGCGCCCGAAAGCAAACTAATGCGACTCTAGGTCACGAAACAGGGGGCCTTGATCGCAGACACCGGCCAGGTTGGCTACAGCTTCGGCACCGAGGACGATAGTGCAAACTCAACGAATGCGGACTCCGTTTGTGCAGGCGGAAGAATCGTCGATACTGATGCCATCGTCCTGGAGGAAATTACGCTGAACCACCTCGCTCAGAAGTGATGTGCGGCGCGACGCTGCAGTGTTGCGGCGCTCTCGATACAACGATTGTCGTCCTTGCAGTCTGCCCCTTCTGCAGGAACCGAGCCGCGAACAGGTGTCGCGTCTCAGATGTCGACGTTTGTGCCGAACGCTGTGCCACATTCCATGTGGTTCAAATAGACCGTGCGATGCCTCGTGGTATGCGTGCTCTGTACTGACGATGTCCCTTGCCTCGCACGAGCAATCATTGGCGATGGTCCGTATCTCGCTTGGCTTGTCAGACCGCCCGCTGACGCTGACACAGGATCCTGCAAAAGTCCACACTATTGATCCTTCTCTGCTGGACATGTTAATGCCCGGCAACGATACGTCGCTCGATTCATGGGACCCCTGGGCCAATTATGTCGACTCTATGGATCAAGAGTGGGTGTCGTCGTTGACTGAGGAGTGAGCACGTTGGATGCTAACGAGCCGAGGCCCTCGCTTCCGCAATCGCGGTCGTTCAACGGCTCTTCGTCGGCGTCAGCGGACCGGCAGATCAGTGGAGAAAAGATCGAAGTCGTCAGGCACATATGTGAAAAGAAAGCCATGGAGCTGGTGAACGAGATCCGACAAGTGGTAAGTCCCTCTTTCGAATGTTCAGACGCTCTAGCGACTCAGACTGTTCCAGACCGGCCTCGAGGCCCGCCAAGTCGTCGAGTACGTCAAAGGGGAGGCGAGCAAAGCCACTGGACAATCGTCTGCGCGATGACTAATGAAAGTCTGAACAATGACTAATATGCTTGATTGGAGATGCGCTGAATAGAGCACAAGGAAAGATCATATACGTAATTGTACGATGTCGCACCGAAATGCATTGTCTACTATTGTCTTAATATTTCTGTACCTACAGCTCATGGTTCTGCGACACTGCACAGTTAAAGCTACTGTACGACAGAAAAGCAATGCTTTTATCGTCCTTCCGTGAGGGACATGTAGCGATCGTGCCTGTGCATACGCCGTCCCTCAATTATCCGATCGCGACACGCACACATTCTGACCCCCGGGAAAAGATTTTCGGACTTCTCGCGCGTGGAGGTAGTCGTAGCTAGACTTTCTTATAACCCTCCGTTGCGATCATTTCGCACGAAGCATTACCACTGAAACGGCAGGCTGCCACAGCGCAGCCGTTTTCTGATCAATGCAGACAACGGTAAGCGAGGATTGGGCGCATGTATGCGACGATCCCCCGGCGTTGGCAGATCCCGGACGGATAGACCAAATAGCACGCGATATGAGAGCACCCGCGTCGCAGCATCCTCAATTGGTCTTCTACTATGGCGGTAGGAGAATGTGTCGGGCGATACGACGTCTTCATCCTGGTCTTGGCACCATGAAGGGTGCCGACAACCGTCCAAGCCTTGGTCGTCTCCACCTCGACCCTTCCAGCTCGCAGTCGGACAATCCCTTGCTGGTTCTTAGCGCTCAGCGGTCCGACATCATCTCCGAGCAACGGTGGCAGGATGTTCACAGCGGTGGTGACGTAGTGGACCGTTACTGGCCACTTCCAGCATCTCTGGCCCCAGACGGCAGGAGAACACTTCTCCACCGTCTCTTCTTCCCGTTTTGCGATATCATCGTTTTGTTTGCAGATGACTTTTACGGACTGCATGAGGTCTGTGACCTTTTGCAGGCATGGTGTGCTTTGCCGTGCAATTCCACACTTCCCGATTGCGTCAAACCCCGAGTGTTCGTCATCTTTTCCCGCCAAAACAATGCAGAGTCTCAGCTTGAGGAGGAGTGCTTTCGGGCTTTCTGTCGTGCTCTTAATTACAACAAGCACTTCCGCCACGTGGGTTTCACGGCGTGGGAGACGTTCGCGCGCCAGTTTCGCGCCTTGCTCGGTGCTTGCGGGGCCCAGAAACGGAGCGAGCACACATTGTTCGCAACCCATCAGATGTCGTGGCTTTTTGGGCGTGCCATGCGACATGTCGCGCAGAATGCGCAGGAACCCTTTGACTTCGTTGCTGCCTCTCGCACGCTGCATCCGCCTTTGTACCGGCTGCGCGAATCGCTGACTAACTTCCTTCAATTGAGCTCCTCCTTCTCTCTCCCGCGCGAGGCGATCATGACTCTCGTCGCATCAAGCGTAATGGTCGATGCATATCAGCCTGGCTTCCACCGTAAGTCTCACTTGATACCCGGTGACAGAGCCTGACGCAACGCAGAATTCGCACCACGATACCTGTTCCAACGATGTAGCAACTGTTGATGAATAAAGTGCATCACCCTCTACAGCATCATCCGCGGCAGACGCGAGGGCGCTTGTCAATCTCAATACAAACTTATCTCTGTCCATCTTTGCTATGCCACCTACTATCGACGTTGGCGAGGCTAGCACAGCGCCACCAGACGGTGGTTATGGCTGGGTGTGTGTTGTCTCATTGTTCTTGGTCAACTTCTCTACATGGGGCGCGGTGGCGGTATGCGCAACTTCCACGCACTCAGAACTAGATTACATCACTGACTGGTGATGTTAGTCCTTCGGCGTATACCTCTCATACTACTTGCGTACCGAACGCTATCCCGACGCATCGGAATTGGAGTTTGCTCTCGTCGGTGGCTTCAACTTTGCGTTCGCGATGATTGCAGCCCCATTTGTAACGGAGCTCACCCACCGCTTCGGCAAATTCATCATTATGGCGATTGGCATTGCGCTACAGACTAGCGGCTACATCGCAGCCGGCTTTGTGAGTCATATCTGGCAGCTCATGATCACCCAAGGAGTCCTCGTTGGCCTTGGTATCGGCTTTATCTACGTTCCCAGCTTGCCTATCCTTTCCCAATGGTTTGAAGGTCGCCGGAGCCTGGCGAATGGGATTGCCAGTGCTGGCTCTGGTTTTGGAGGAGCGTTGTTTGCCTGGACGACCGGGGCAATCATTGACGCTTTCGGGCTGCAATGGGCTCTATGTGCTACAGGGTTAATCACCTTTGTCCTTGTTACCATCGCGACAAGCCTACTCCGCGATCGTAACAAGTACATACGGCCTCCACAGCTAGCTTTCGACACCTCGTTGCTCACAAGGCGTGATGTCCGACTTCTGCTTGCTTGGTCTTTTGTCAGTATGCTAGGCTACATCACACTTTTATTCTCGCTATCCGACTTCGCGCTCTCGATTGGAATTTCATCACAGCAGGCCACTGATATCATTGGCTACTTAAATATAGGCACCGCTATTGGACGTCCGGTCATCGGTATCATGAGCGACAAGTTTGACCGCATCGATGTCGCAGGTGCTTTGACCCTCATCTGCGGCTTATCATGCTTTGCATTCTGGGTACCAGTTCAATCTTACGGACTGTTGGTGTTTTTTTCGCTGCTTGCGGGCGCTGTTTTAGGGGTATTTTGGATGGTAAGTGTGGCTACTGGGGCAAGCTTGAGCCATCTCTACACATCTCCTTGCTTGCTAATTTTTGCACTGACAGACAATCGGACCCCTCTGCGTCGAAGTCGCGGGACTTGAACACCTGCAGTCTTTACTCTCCTTATCATGGATGACCATCATTTTGCCAACCACGTGTGAGTACGCGTTTTCTTCGATGCCATCGGCACAATTACCGCTAACGTTTTTAGTCTCCCAGATCATCGCACTTGAGATACGGCGACCGAACTCTGCGAGGCCGTATTTGTTCCCACAGCTGTTTGTCGGCATTTCCTATGTCTGTGCCGCTTTGATTATGTTGGAGCTACGGCGTGTCAAACGTAAAGAGCATTAAGAACAAAGGTGGTGTGATGAAGAGGAATATGACATGTAGCTTTGCATTGATAAGCTACATACAGGATATGTAAGTTATGTATAGCAGAGACAGAGGAAGCGTTATCCGACCAGAAAAAACACTCATTCTACAGATTTTCCCGAACGTCTGAGAGCGCTCACCATCGGGACTCGTCATATCCTTGCACATACTGCAGGTATTCGCCCTTCTCACCAACCCAGCTTTTGATCCCTCCTTCAAGTACAAGGCTCTGCATAGTCCTGTCCGAATGTTCCTCGAGGTAGTCTGCGAACCATGCCGCAGCGCGGTTACCGCGACCGCGCGACGAACCTACTCGTGGTCAGCACAGAGCTCATAAAAATCATCACCGGTGTGTAGGCGTATACGACGTCCTCATCTTGAAATGCAATAAAAGGCAGGCATACCACAGTACCAAATGACGCGGTGGACGCCAGCAGCCTGGAAGATGGCATAGAGCGAGGGGATTGTCGGGTAGAGGCTTTGAGCAGGCAGGTTAATAGAGCCTTCGATAGTGCCACCCTACAACACTGATTAGCATTTGAGCTTCTAAGACCCTACAAAGGCGTCTTGTGCTGTATGAGGTCATACCTCGTAGTCAGTCCTTCGCAGATCGACAAGCACTAATTTCTCTCCTTCCTTGCCTTGCTTTAGCAGCTCTAGCACCTTGGAGCAGCTGATAGGCTCCGGTTTCGATTGCGCCTGAGGGTATGCAGCATACCATGGCTGTTCGGAGACCATAGCGGACGATGGTGCCCCGGCGGCCATGGTGAAGCGGGCGAGCAGGAGAGGAAGCTGGGGTGTATGAGAGTCGTATGATCGCAGGCGTGAGCGTAGAAACAGGCAAGAGCTGCGGATAGGAAGTGTTATGAGATTGGGTTGGAAGCTTAGTGATCTTCTCTGGTAACGAGGGTGGATCAACTTTGAACAAAGCGTCTGCGGACTCGCTTGCATAGGTGATCGATGAGACCGAACGAGAGTAGTCTTTGTTTGGTTATCAAGGCATGCTTAGCGCTTTTCCGAGTTAGGCACAGTCCTTCTTAACAGATGACAACCCAGTGCGCTTAATATCGCATTCAGAATGTCACCAGCAAGGCGTGGTCAGATACCTTGATCAATAGCTGTGTAGCAGTGACATACAGTACCTAGGATGGAGATTGTCTCAATCATTACCGACCGCCCGGATGCCGGGAGTAAATTCGACAAATCATAGGTCAGCGATGACATATTCCAGGCCCGCTTTATACCAAAAGTGTACTAGCGGCGGGTATAGATACATGCGAGATGGACGTCCAATCAACATGTCACTGTGACATATCTCAGTTGCCATCCTAGGGCACGTGTATTCAAATGTGCTGTATCGCTGCGAAGATGCGTACAATACGGGTATATAGACCTCCACGACTTCGACACTAGTGAAAATTTCTCATCTTCGCCTTGTTATTGACATAAGCAGTGACGCTATTGAAACATCGTCTTTGATCACAACTCGAATCTTCGCAGAACAGCATGGCGACCGCCACGACACCACCTAATCGCGTTCATAGCGCAAACGAACCATCCACCATGACTGGAGACACCCATCTCAACATGGATGCCGAGAAGCAGGCTCCCTATCCAGTGCCTGAAAAAGAACAGTCGTCTGCTTTCAAGGCCCTTGGTTGGCTGGACCGTTTGCTCGCACTTTGGATTCTCCTCGCTATGATCATTGGTATCCTGCTCGGCAACTTTGTTCCTGAAACGGGACCAGCACTACAAAAAGGCAAATTTGTTGGAGTGTCCATTCCGATAGGTATACAACTCTTGTCGCCCACTTATTAAGACCTTTATTGACTGACTGGACGTGGTTTTTTGTAGCAATCGGCTTGCTCATCATGATGTATCCGATCTTGTGTAAAGTTAAGTATGAAACTTTACATCAAGCTTTCCGTTCGAAGCAGCTCTGGATCCAGGTGGGCTTTAGCGTCTTGCTCAATTGGCTCGTTGCGCCGTTTTTGATGGTTAGTTCTCCGTGCAGATATCCAAGCTGTATAACCTAAAACACATCACGCTGACCTTATGTAGCTTTCATTGGCATGGGCATTCTTGCCAGACGAGTCCGGCCTTCGCGAAGGCCTAGTCCTTGTCGGGCTAGCACGCTGTATTGCGATGGTAAGTGTGGGATCTTTGCCTGGGCTATTGAGCTTCCTTGATAACCGTTTCATCGCAGGTCTTGATCTGGACCGAGTTAGCTGGCGGCGACAACCAATACTGTGCGATCCTCGTGGCCATCAATTCCGTTCTGCAGATCGTACTCTATGCGCCAATGGCAATCTTCTTCATCAACGTCATAAGCCATTCCAAATCGGAAGTCACGGTCTCATATTCAACCGTCGCAACCAGCGTCGCCGTGTTTCTTGGAATCCCCTTGGGTGCGGCCATCGTCACACGGTTTGCGCTGCAACGGATTGCTAGCCCCGACTGGTACGACCGGATATTCCTCAAGTATCTTTCGCCTTGGTCCCTTATTGGCCTGCTTTACACCATCCTTGTACTTTTCGCCAGCCAGGGTCGCCAGGTCGTCCACCAGATTGTCTCAGTGGTTCGGGTCGCGGCGCCACTATTCGTGTACTTCGTTACGATATTCTTCGTCACCCTTTTGGTATCGCATCGTCTTGGTTTCGGATACAAGCTCTCGGCCACTCAGAGCTTTACTGCTGCGAGTAACAACTTTGAGCTTGCAATTGCTGTCGCGGTGGCAACATATGGGCCCGACAGCGATCAGGCGCTCGCTTCTACCGTAGGGCCGTTGATCGAAGTTCCGGTACTGCTGGGCCTAGTATACTTGGTGAAGTGGTTGGCCAAGCGGCGTGGGTGGAAACAATAATGGTAGCGGCGTCAGGTCGGCATCCAATGTCACCTGCAAAGTGACCATGGAAGGCACCGTACACTAGGCACTTGTTCAGAGATGTCAAAATTGTTATTTGCTTTGACACTCAAAGCACCGATTGAGCTCGCTTGTTTCTTGTGTTAGGAAATCGCTTGGCTAAGCTATTGTATCTCCTCTGTTTCTTATTGTACCCCTCGTCCCCTCTCACGTAAGAGCTGACTTATGGAACTTCTCCCGCCTATGTGCTGGCACGTAATGCTTCTCGTGCTTCTCGTGTCATATCCGGCTGGTCAAACCTGTAGAAAGCTTGTGACGGTCTCTCTCACGCTCGATTTATCTCAATTGATGAGCCTGCGCACAGTATAGATCACACGAGCTGAAAAACCAATCGCACTCTCTTGTGTCTCATGCTGGTTCCCAACTTTTGCTCATCCTTGGTATTGGGTCAGCATTGGCGGTCGCGTCGCCAGTGTTGGGGCGTACGTCGGCTTGCATATGGTGCGTTCAGACTTCATCGTGTCGTGGCACAGTTCCTCCCAACAGTCGGGTGACGAAGCAGGCGGGTAGACGGTTGTTGTCGATCCGAAGGGAGTCCGCTGCCAACAACTTTGTGCAATTCTACCGCATGGCTCGTAGCGCTCCTGGCAACTTTGTCATGCATTTTAGCTGCACTGCATGTGTAGCTACTTATCCCGGATGCCACGTAGAGTTGCGCAGTTAGCTAACAGCGTCGTCCAGATTGGGAAGATGCGATGTTCTTCTGCCGGGGCTGCAGGCTAAAGCACATGTATGTTGCCGGCCTCGAATCCAAGGAGCCAACAGTCGGGGCAGATGTGATTACAAATGTAGCGATCAAAGATGCTACTGCATGGGATCGGTGGGACAGCGCTTATGGGGCCCTGCTTACCCTTCGTCATCGGGCAATTTTTAAATTAAGCAGAGGTACCGTGTTGTACAGTAACACTTTTCTAGTCAATTCATCCACTCTGCTACGTCCAGAATTCCGCTGCGCATCGAGTACGTGATATCTTCTGGCCATGGCACCACCCACTAGACCTAAGACGAAGGTGTGTGTCCACATTTCGTCTCAGCGATAAGGCGCTTATTGAATGCAGGCGCAAAATCTTGAGCGTGTCAGGCAAAACCAGCAGCGCAGCCGTGAGCGCAAGCGCGTCTATATTGCTCTACTCGAGCAGAAGATAACCCAGTTGACTGCGCAAATTGAGTCTGGCCCGACTGCTGTCACTTTGGGCGACGAAGAATGCTCTGTCTGGGCTTCCGACAGGCTGCAGGGCGAAAACGATGCACGGCGCGACCTGCTGCTGAATTTGGGCGTTACCGCTCCTGCGCAAGAGCTATACATTCAGAATTTTACGAAGCGTTTGACGCGCAGTGATACTGCTTGTCCCAGACGAGGCCAAAGTAGTAGCGCCGACTTCGCAATGGACTTCCGGCTTGCCCACGTACGCAGCAGGCATATTCAGTACCTGTTAGCAAACTTGGCGATATACACTGACATCATACACAGCTGCGCGGTCCTCACGTTCCTTCATCGCCCGCAGAGCTGTACCCCTCGGTAAACGGCGAGCGCTTGTTGAGTTCTTCCGACTATCTGGCTGAACCACGTCGCCTGTCGCCTTCTACCCAGCACAATCGGCCTACTTACCCGCCACCCAATGTGTTATCCGTCTCTTTGCCTCTCGAATCGCATCTTGATAAAGCCTCAACTGTCCGGCCCTCTGTGCGGCTATTGAGTGACCAAAGCTCTTCAGCAGGAATTGATGCCGCAACTGCTTCCATAGGTCTCTTCCCGGATATGTTAAAGAAGGCTGCTGTTTCGTCGCTCCAAGTCGCTAACGAGTATACCTCGGCAGACGCGTGTAACCTGACTTCGGAAGCCACAGCCTCTCTATATCCTCTTACAGGCCTTGAGGCCGCGTGGTCTTTACCTAGGCACGAGACATTGTCCAAAGGTTTGAGGTTTTCCATTCCTCAGACGTCTTACTCGACACTAGGTGAAAGCTTGTGTTCGAGAGATAACGGCTTGCAAATTGACGGCTACACCTCAGACGGGACGACCGCTTGCACCATTGCTATGAGTGTGATAACTCAAAATAACGCGAAGGGCTACTCGACCACTGAGCTGGAATTAAGGCTACTGCCAGGGTACCTGATGACTCAAAGTGACAATGAGGATTGTCGAATCCGTAACAGAGTACTTTTCGCGGTGCTTGCAGAAATTTCCTAGCCATCATGGACAAGCCTTCAAGAGCATCGCAAAGGGCCGCAATTTCTAGGATACACGATTTGGTATGAGTCCCTTTGAAAGGATTTGGGATAACAGATTGATGCTCAACAAGATACACGGTCTTTCGCTTATACTATGATTATCCTAGCTGGATTTTCTACTTCTCTTGCTTCATTGTCATGGAAGAGGTGTAGCCTCTATGGGAAGCGTGGTATAAAAATCAGCGATCACATGTCCTTTAATCAAGGTCACCCAATGCTGGAGGTTCCCACACCTAATTTACTCAACATAGCATCGATCATTGGACCAGCGCAATTTGTCGGCTAAGTTGAGCGACCTCAAGACCAGACAGGAAGCGTAAATGACCCTGACTGTCTCAAGGTAGGCATCGTGGCATCCTATCGCTTCCTGTGTTCTCTATCACGATGTTTTGGGGTCATCAAGGTTTGCTGTGCAGAACAACAAGTTCGATACTTCTCGAACTTCTCGCCTCTTGTTCTTCTACACTTTCTGCTTCGCCTCCTTGGCCCTCCGTTCCTCCCTTTCACTGAACCTATCCCCCATGAGTCCAAAATGCGCGCGCATCAAGATAGTGTACTTGACAAACTCCTCGACACAATCAACCACACGATCCCTATTGCCACCCTCTAGAAGCCTTGATCCTCCCTCCGCAGCGGTTTCCTCGGTAAAGAGAGTGTAGGCTTTGGGAATTGAGGACTGGTTGGGAATAGCGAACATGCGCATCCAGCGACCGAGAATGCGGAGGTTGTTAACGGTGTTGAACGACTGCGAACCTCCCGAGACCATCGCTAGGCCCAGAGTGCGGCCCTGCGTTGGTCGGACACTGCCTGTCGAAAGAGGAATCCAGTCAATCTGGTTCTTGAAGACAGCAGTCTGTAGACCAGAAGTTGTTAATGGTATGAAAGATAAGAAAATAGGATAGGGTCGTAAGGCTCACATACCAAGTTTCCGTGCTGCTCGGGTGAGATCCAAAAGTGTCCGTCGCTCCATCGGCTCAGGTCACGCAGCTCCTGGACTTTAGGATGCATGTGCTGCACATCGTCTTTCATAGGTAGGCCGGAGGGATCATAGACGCGGACATCGCAGCCAAGACGCCAGAGAATACGTGAGATCTCGAAGGCAAGCAATTGGGAGTAGGAGCTGTAAAAGGTCAGCTTGATAGCCAATGTGTTCAGACCGAACAGCGGCGCGATTCGAACGCCAGATTTCCAGCGAGTTAGTCCATACCGTCTTCTTAGACTACCGTATAACACAAGCACTTTCAGCCGCTGACCAGTCTTGGCAATGTCGTCATGGGCCATCTCCGTCACAGTAGCCAGTTCCAGCTTCGAGACCCAATCCTCGGCTGCAACGGCTCTGTTGTGAAGGAAAGGGCGATATTTGTTCGCTGTTTCGGACTCGTCCTCCTCGATTGGCATGGCAAGTGACTGGTGGGCAAAGTCCGAATTTGCGCGAATTTCCTCGGTCTGCCGCATTGAAGAAGTATTGTTGAGATCTCCCTGCACAGGGGCAGACTCGGAGATGTTGTATTGCATCTGGTGCTTCCCCTTTTCCATGAGATGGTCTGGTCGTGTTTGGTGAGGTGACATTGTATTGTCGTGCGCCCTCGTGCTTACACTCAGGAGGCGGCGATGGAAGCAGAGCGAGCGACTCACTCGAGAGGCGGCAATATTAGCGAAGTTCGACAGAAGTGCGCGTTCGACGAGAGCCAGGCCGCAGGTATTCATTGGCTATTCGCTCTACAGATCAGGAAGGACTGACATTTTTTGCCTCAGGAAAGAAATAACTATTTATTATGATCCGTGGTCTAACCCTGACGCGTTGCAAGCAGCGACGCTGTCACTGGACGACGCTGATTGGCTGAGTCCATCACGTGTCGAAATATGTGGACAAATTCTTGGGCTCGAAGCCCATCATCCTTCGTTATTGACACTAGATATAGGATGCTCAAGATATCTAGGGGGCAAATGCGACAACCGCGACAAACAGCATCGACGCAAAACTCTTTCCGCGTCACGAATGGGAAAGCGTTATGCGCGGCAATATGTACCGAGTCTCGGACGTCATAGCGTAGTAGGGCCAGCTTGCTATGCGCGATTTCGTGCGCCGCAAAGTTGTCTTCAGACGGGCGCTAGGGCAAGCGCGTCTTTCCGTAAGTAGCACTTGATCTAATCAACCGCTGCTGTTTGCATTGTGCCTCAATACTGTCTCAACAGCATCAAACCCACCGTCACAGCACGACGCGGCAAGCGGGCTGTCGGCAAGCAGGTGTTGCTGGGCAGAGCTGTCCCGAGCGAATCACGACAACGCAAGCGATCTCGCCGAGATTTTGCACGGTGCGGGACGTAAGGCCGCAGTCCACTTCAACTCACTGTCTGCCGCACGCCTAGGAACCGAATCTAGGCGCACAGAGATTTCGGACCGGCCCGTGAGACACAACGGAGCTTGGTTGTCACACCCAAGATCTACCGACAATGGCGGTCAAGCTCAAGGTACAGTACCGCTGTCTTGTAAACAGTGTTAATTTACAAAGCTTTTACAATCACAAATCGTCATCCATATTCAGCTGAACCATCCCGCAAGTTGTGGCATGGTGCGAAGACGTCGCTCTTTGTATAGATCGTGGTATGCAAGTGAATGTTCTGTATGTAGAATCCGATGGAAGTCTTTGGAACAAAGGTCACGTGCAGTTTTGCGACGTGTTGTCCTCCTGTTGGCGTCGCCGCCCTTGAGCTCGACACCTTCACATCCCTGGTTCTTCAAGTGTGCGCCCGCCTCTACCGCTCATCTACGCAGGTATTCGTGGCAAATCCCATGCTGTAGATGACAGTTGGGCTCCGCGGTGCGCTCGGCTCGGCGTAAGCGCTATGGATAATCCGTCGGAGTTCCACGATCCCTTCAACGGTGACGCCACCTCCGCTTTCGACGAGCCTGACGCGTTAAGTTTCTTCTGGGATGAGCTCAATGCGGGCGACCTGACCCAGCCATGCCCACAGTCCACCGACCCTCCCACCGAACCTCACACGCTCCAGCAACAAGAAGGGGAAGAAGATGAGGGTCAAGATGGGGAAGAGCAAGTTGACCAAGACGGCCAGTTCCTTTTACAGGAATGGGATGGCACGGCTGAACCACCTGTGGACGCGCTACGCTACACCGTAGAATGGAAGGCTGTGCTGAAGACAAAGAGGCTAGGCATGAACACTGAAGAGGATATTTTCTTAAGCCCCAAGGCTTTCTGGGATGCAACCCTCCAACACAGCCTGGACACATCACTGGAACGGGAGTTCTCGCAGCAGAATCGGCCCGAGCCTTGTAATACCCTTGTAGTAGTATCAGTGAGCAAGCGTGCGGAGCGTGATCTCACGAAAGAGTTCGTAGGTCTCGACGTTGATTGGTCTCTTGTCGAAGAAAAGCTCGAGTCGTGGGCCTGCCACTTTCGAGAGGGTAAACGTCTGCTTGTCAAGATCACTTTCCGCTTTCGGCCGCGCAATGCAGCCCCGCAGACCAATCCTGGACGGGGAGGGCGGCAGTCTGCAACTCGACGCCAGCGCCACCAACAGGCCCTACAACAAGACGCTGAAACGCACGCTAGCGGGGAAGGCGCGCATTGGCGAGCGGTATATAGGACCATGCGTTGCCCCGGCCGTCCGTGTAATAACAACCAAGGTCATTGTTGGCGAGACCCACACGGTGGGAAACATTACAAGCTGTTGACCGCCCACATGAGGAAGCTCGTCACTCACATGAGCGAAGGCAACAAGTTTGAAAGCCATCACGACGTTCCGGACACTATCCGCCAGCAGCTATTTGCAGAGGCTGACCAACGCATCGTTGCACATCGAGACACTAGACCACCAAATTCTAGGGTGGCTCAAGTGCGAATGTGTGAATCTTCTCCAGCGTCGGAGCATGGAGGTCAACAGTGCTCCCCAGGACGCACACCATCAACGCCCGTTGCTACCCCTAGGCCGCTCGTATTGGATGCTCTGGATATTCCCGGCTCCCACGAGAAGGCCATACAGGACTACGTCAAATGGCAGCAGGACCAGGCTGATTCACAGGAGTGGATCGGCCAGTTTGCAAAAGCTGGGGACATTCTCATAACTCAAGGCTTCAGACTGAACTTATTCTATCAAACGCAACGCCTAGATTTGCTTACGGAGGGAGGAGTTTTGCAGGGACTAGCGGAGTCATTTCATAACGATCTTCCACAATGGGCACCGGAATATCGTCAGAAGTTTGAGGAAAGCCAGATCTATAGTCGCGAAACGCCCGGCTACATTTAATAGAATTATTCGATCGATAATCCAGAGTTTCTGAAGTGTCCTTGTGCACTCTTGACGTCGCTTCCCACAAGCCCGACTGCCCACCTCAAGAAGTCGCCGAAATTGTCAAAGTTGTGCGCTTGCTTCCGCCATTGACGACGAACGAACGCCTTGAGCTGTGAGAACAACTCTTCAATAGGGTTTAGGTCAGGAGAATAGGGTGCCAAGAAAAAGAGCATAACACCGGCTTCGTCGCAAAGCTCCTTGATCGAAGCACCCTGATGGAAGGACGCGTTATCCATTACAAGGACAGAGTTCGGCTCAGGCCAACGCCCACACATGGGTAACAGCTCTTTGATAAAGTCGGCGAAAAGCTCACCATCAGTCGATCCCTGGTATATTCGAGTGTGTAGGACTCCGCTTTGCGTATATGCTGGCAAGATCTGGTGTCTTTCCTCACGATGGAACCTGGTGGTCTGGACGGCGGGCATACCTCGGGGCGCCCAACCTGTGCGCCGCACGCCAGCTAACGTATCACAGCCAGACTCATCCACGAAGACAAGCTGGTAAGATCGATATTCTGAGAGCTCGCGCAGACACGCGTCGCGTAGATCGGGGTCTCTCTCACACGCTACACGCCGCGTCTTTTTCTTCGACCAATCACAGGCTTTAAGCGACCTGCGAACACTGTCTACAGAGACGTCTAATCCATACTCGTCCCAGATAAATTCTGCCATCTCGTCAAGGTATAAGTCAGGCTTAAGGAGCAGTCGATCCAGAAGCGCTTCTAGCACATGGGGAAGTATGCGCGAACGCTGTATGCTGGTGACTCTTGGCGCGCACGGGGATCCGAAGGCTCGCATGTTGGCGCGGACTCTGGTGACGGTGCGCTTACTACAGCTAGCGATAGCGGCAATCTCTCCGTCGTGCAGCGAGCTTGACTGAATCATGTTGTATAATTGGGCTCTCTGAGATTGCGCGAGGTGAGGCGCCATGGTTCACGCTGATGGGATCGTCAGGACTTGCGGGGAATACTTGATAAGCACTTTTCGGAGAAATACGGATCCCTGGCTTGTGGGGCAAGCTGCGCAGACATTATATATGTCGTAGATACTCGATATATATATGTTCACAGAAGCTTTATATGTCTTTGCACAAGACTTACTATATGAGCTGTACACAAGTAATATACAAGCTAGACATAGCCAATATATGCGCTTCACAATTTCTATATGACAGCATGTGAAGACACTACAGACGCCAGTGACTGTACGCGTTACGCACATAATACTGGAGTCGGCGTTCCGTCTAATGTGCTGTCTGTGCGGTATACCATGCTCCAGTCAGCCCGCATGGAGTGCTTACTTGGCGCTACCAAAATGCGCTGAAGCCCGTTGAGCTGATCTGAGCTCCCCCGCCCGACCTTTGCCCTACCCGCGCTTTATCTCTATTCTTGTTGCTCTGAATGACCAATCAGCGGCGGCCGGTGACGTTCATAGCACATTATGCCCAACCATCAACCTGAACGAATATCTCCAGGCCCCTGTCCTTGTAGTGAGAAACCCTTTTGCTTTGTTTTTGTTTTCTTTGAGTTAGTGTTCCGCTTGATCTTCTCAGCCCGATGTTCTATACCTTCCACAGGCTTGTGAACCCACACTCATTCGCTAGAGACATACGCGCTGCCGTCTCCCAAGCCACTCGGTCGTCTTTTTGCCGCCACCCACGTCCACTTGCTTCAAATAGACCAGTCAACAGAAGCGTCATGTCGCCTCATAAGACACAGTCTGATGTATCCGTTGCAGCACCTAATGATCAGCACCAGCCTCAATACAACATCTCTGAGGTCGTCCAGGGTGATCTCAATAACACGACCTCTATGCGCAAGGTCGACAGGGTCACGGCCAACCCGGAGTTTGCTCACCTCTCACTCGCAATACCTGCCAGCGAAGAGCACGATGCTTGCATTAGGAGCAAATACCGGCCTTTCCTTCTTGACGACGCTGTTGCAGCTGACGACTGGGTGGCGAAGCTGGAATTGGCCGCGGTGACCGAGATGGCGCAACATGATATTTCCACCTCTGGAAAGAGGCTGAGAATACTGGTGTTGTATGGGAGTTTGAGGAGTCGGTAAGCTTCGCTTTCCAAATGCTTACCCGTCTATTTCACTGCCTGCGGCACAGTCCGCTTATCGGCCGACTAGTACATGAGCCAACATCTAGCAGGTCTTACTCCAAATTGCTTGTCTTCGAGATCTCCCGTATCTTGTGGCGCCTGGGATGCGACGTGCGCATAACGTCACTGTAGGGGAAGTCGGACAGTATGGGAAGCCGGACACTCGACCGCGTCATGTTCGTGAATACTTCTATCTTCTACGTGACATATCTACTCTAAGATCCTCAAATTAAAGCGTCTTATAGCGTAAGTAATCTAGTCTAGTCATAGACACTCTACGAGATTATATTAGTAAGTTTCAATCTATAATTACGCGCTTTCTTTTGCCTACTTTTCTAAACTTTATTTAAGTACTTATCTACTTTTGTGACTATATGCTTCGATATTCTATACATCTTATTCAAAATCTTTTATAGTACTTAGCTACTTTATAAGTTATAGACAGCCTCTTTAGATTATCTGATTAGGATGTTTAAAGCCTTTAAAATAGCTAAAGCGGTTTTTGACTCTAGGTATTTATAATCACGATCTCAGTATAAGTCATACTTTGGTACGAATATCTGATACTGCCTGCGTACTGTCCGGCTTCTAGTACTGTCCGGCTTCCCCTACAGTGACGTTATATGATCCGACAGGACTGCCTGTCAAAGACGATGTACAGCACGCACACCCTAAGGTGCAAGAGCTTCGCGATCTGAGCCGATGGAGTGACGGACACTTCTGGGTTTCACCTGAACAACACGGAAACTTGGTACTTACACCCCGTCCTCTACTTCCCAAGTTTCACCATCCCATCAGCCTTGATTGACTAACACGGAATTTTTGCAGACTGCTGTTTTCAAGAACCAGATCGATTGGATCCCCCTTTCCACCGGCAGTGTTCGACCGACCCAAGGCCGCACTCTAGGCTTAGCGATGGTCTCGGGGGGTTCTCAGTCCTTCAACACTGTCAACAGCCTTCGTATCCTCGGCCGTTGGATGCGTATGTTTGCCATCCCTAACCAATCCTCAATTCCGAAAGCCTACACTCTCTTCACCGACGAGAACGCCGCAGAAGGAGGATCAAGGCTTATGTCAGGAGGGAACAGAGACCGTGTGGTCGATTGCGTCGAGGAGTTCGTTAAATATACCATCCTAATGCGTCCGTACTTTGGATTGTTGGGCAACCGATTCAGTGAGAGGGAAGAACAGAGGGCCAAAGATGCCAAGCAGGAAGTCTAAGCCGACGAATCATGGCCATGGCGCGAAAAGGATTAAAGGCTGCCTTTCCTGTTCATTGCATGACATTTAATATTGCATCCAGTACGATTTAGAATTTTATACATCCCACTATACAGAGTTTTCGAAGATCACCATCAGTCTGGAGTGATTAATCTACAGACGTGCCACAACCGACACCATCTGCCTAATGCTCTTTATGCGAATAACAACGTAATGTTGATTGAGCCGCCGTGGCTGGCTACAGGACCTGGCCATCATTTTTCTGGTATACTACGCCACTTCGTTTGAATGTCTCTTACAGATAAACTTCTGCGGAATCCCTTGCTTACTGTTGCCAGCGATCGAGTCAAACAAGTCATTCCAGGAGCAAGGTCTGAGAGTTGTTCCATCCAAGATAAGATAAATTTAAATGTTTCCTAATGCACATCGATTTATTCCTTACCGTCTACTGTTGGCTGTGCCGGTAATCCTTGTATGACAAAGGATAGCACTTGGATATGCTCACACGAGATCACTTGCAACGTTCAAGTAATCTCTGCTAACACCGAAAACAGTACCTTGTTGAGGATGCAACAATCTTCGTTAGACACCTCAGCGCTGCGATAACCAGCTTTGAGCCTGGAGTCTAGCTCGGTGGTTGATAAGCCTCGCTTGTTGTGCTGGACTATCATTGACAATGCGATTGAGCATGCAGTCGTACGATCCGAGCCATAGTCGTCCATACGCATAACCGTATTCCATGCGCGAAACCCGTCATTAGGTTGAATGGAGCGAAGTGTGGCAGGAGTGGAAGATGCCGTGAGCCCAGACGAAACCTCGTTTTGAGGGGATGATGATGACGAAGGCAAGAGCTGCGCGGAGTCGTATGCTGTGGGAATCCCCAGCCCAGCTGGGGTTTCGAATGAAGATGCGCAAAGATCTGTAAAAGCGTGTACGCTCGTGGCCTGAGTGGATTGCATGCTGGCCACTTGTCGTTGGCCCCATAGAGTATTCGGAAGATTGCTCGCGGCGCTGGGGTTGTATTGGAGGGCCGCATCGGTCAACTGCCCGGTCATTGATGATGAGGCAAGATGAACTCGGCTAAGAGACGGCTCCAGGAGAGAAAGAAGGTTGGGCGGAGAGTGAGAGGCTCGGTACGGTCGGCTGGATGGCGAAACGGGCCTCAGATCGACAGGGTACTTAAGAGCATCTGACAGCCACTCTTTATCAATCGAGGTATGTTGGAGGACAGCGGAGGTCATCCTGTCCGGAGATGAGGTATCGGTAGCAGCGTGCAGCTTCGAATAGAGTCAACATGATCTTTGTTCGGTGAAGAAAGGTAGTCAGGCTTGCAGCTCACATTGAAATCTAGCGCTTCTGCCTGATTGCTAGCGCTGCCCCCTTGTATAACTCCAGTACCATCCGTTGTGCCGGGGGCCATCCTGATAGCGAAAGCGCGGATGAAGATTTCTTGTGTAGAGGCGGTAATCCCAAGAGCTAACAAGAGGTCACGCCGGGCGTCGTTCTCGTGCCTTAGTCTTGTCGAAGCTTGGAGTTTCGGTGCACTGCCATTTGGACAAGTGGCGGCAGGCTGGTTTTGCTCGACCTGCTCAGCCAGCTCGGCCACTTGTCGTTCAAGTTCGGCGATATAGGCACGCTTGCGTTCGCGGCTACGCTGCTGGTTCTGTCGGATGCGCTCAAGCTCTTGCGCCTAAGCCGTGTCAGTGATGCCTCACGCTAGTGATGGTGGGCCGCTTACCTTGGTCTTAGACCTGGATGGCGAAGTCATTGCCAAGAAGGTGTCATTGATCTACAGCAAGTACGCTATGGCGGCAGTGATAGTCAGGGTATGGTTGGCAAGAATACGTATCAGTAATACGGTGTTTGAGGGACATATGGTGGAAGGCGGAGAAGCGAAACTTGTCACCTGGACACCAGCGTGGGTGAGGGTGAGGGCGGTGTTGACATGTGTCAGCCGGCTAGTCACGTGATAACCCCGCCCGGTTAAAGCTATGTAATAATATCTGCTTCTCGCTCACTTCTCTATCAAATCCAATAACGCTTCATGTTCATATCCTTTCAAATACCTGTTCCACTTCGTCCGATCCACCCACTTGTTAACTTCGTCCAACTCGCCTTCTTCGATTACTCGATCTGCCTTCGCTCTAATTTCGGCTGCCTTCTTCCAAATCTCGTCCAATTCGCCATTTACTCTTGCCGCCCACTGCGCGTCATCGGATTGGGGCCACGCTCGCTGCTGTCGCCGGCTGCGTTGCTCACGGACCTGGAAAAACTGGGAATGCTCTCTACTTGGGAAAAATCTCTGGAACCGATCGACTGCAACCCACAATGGCTTCTCGGACCTGGCGACTGCATGCTGTCTTGCCTTACTTGGTTGTCCACGGCACGTGTGCTGTGTCTTGTCGTGGGCTTGTCTGCAATGTTTCCGGATGCCTTCCCGTGTCTGTCGTATGGCCTGGCACACTTGGCATTTGAACCCGTCGTTGTACACTCGTAACTGCGGGATCTCCTCTGGGGGAACCGATGGGCCGAGAAGGGCCTAGCGGTTTGCCAGCTTTCAGCCTGTCGTTCCAGTGTGTGATTGGTCAATTCAGAAAAACCAGGGGGTCGATCCAAATGGAAGGTCGATCCATTCGGCGCATATGTAGTCAGAAAACTTTACCTAACCTCCTCTTCTCGTGACACCTGAAGTGTTAGATAACCTCACTCAACCTCCTCTTCTCGTAACAACTGAACGGTTAGATGACCTTACTATACTGATAGCCTGCCCTATTGTATACCGGATGACTATCTCATTATGATATCCCTTCCATAAACGCCTTGACTACACGACTACTACCGCCTAACATACCACGCTCTTGTAACATATCCAAGCCGACCCTGCTCACCACCTTTAAACCCTTTAGACTGCGGGCTCGGGATAATGCTACATACGCCATCTGCGGCTCGAAGATGTGATCCAGATTCACCACCGCCCTCTCCAGCGTCATCCCCTGCGATTTGTGTATCGTGATCGCCCACGCCGGTAGCAATGGGATCTGAGTCCGTGCCACGACGCTGAACGGCGGCGGATCTCCCAGCTCTGTGTCTTGACACACCGGGTACACCACTCGTTGCAACCCGTTCTCGAACCTGACGACCGGCAGTGGGAACTCGGGCGTCTGTAGCCCGGTCCACGACACGATCTGGTGCTCTTCGAGACGGCTGAACTCGCCAGACTCGGCGATCTTACGCTCCCGCGCTAGCATTAGTGGCTTGTGTGGCGAGAAGCCGACCACTTTCCCTTGGCTGCCGTTCACCAGTCCTGCCAAAGGCTCTATGTTCGCTAGGAGGATGACGGGCATGCCAAACTTGACCTCCAGGTACGGCGGGAAGCGGTGCTCCTGGCATCCCACCCGGTTGCCATCGCCGTCCAGTTCCGCTTTGCTCGCCAGGTGCAGGTGGTGTGTCTGGATGTGGACGTGATCTTGGCACTTGTACGTACGCACCACCCCCTGGATCGCCTGGAAGCCGACCCGGTTCTTCTCGTCGACTTCTCTCCGTACCGGCGACAGCTCTACCGCCTCACCCACTTCACTCTCCCGGCCACCTAGGAGTGATAGCTGACGGCTGTTCAGTCTCTCGCCAACCCGGAGAGTGTTGAGGATGTCGACGAACGTCGGATCGTTCTGCCGGTGCACCTGTTTTAGGGAGATGCAGTGGAAGTTGCATGCTTCCCAGGTGTCGCTGCGGAACGCCCACTGGTCGTCCTGGTCATACCTACACTCGCACTTCGGACAGTCCATCCGCTTTTCCAGATCGATACCGCACTGCAGGCAGGATTTGCGCTGCCTCGAGGCTGGTGGCTGGTGGACTTCTGCTCCTTCTCGCAGCGACAGCTCGCAGTCCCGGCAGAATGCTCTCGTCTTCAACTCTGTGCCGCACTTGTAGCAGGTCTGGAACGCCTTTACCGGCGGGAGTTGGTAAAAGTCTCCCGTCACGATCACCTGGAGACCGCCGAATGCCAACGTACACCCCTTCGCCGCGCGGCACGCCTGGTCCAGACGTCGGAACTGGTTGGATTCGAGCATGCTGATTTCGTCGATAATGAGCACGTCTGTGTCTATGACCCTCTGCCGACGCTCCTTCGACATCGCCCCCGCTCTGATCTCCTTGATCGACTTCTTCACGACTCCTGGGTTCCAACCGGCGTACGTGAAGTAGGTGCTGCCACCGACGTTCAACGCCGAAATCCCCGTGGGAGTCACGACTTGGACGCTGCGGCGTCGCTTTTGGAATTCCCTCACCATAGCCCTCAGGACGGTCGACTTGCCGGTACCGGCTCCACCCGTGTAGAATACATTGGCACCAGATAAGACGAGCTCGACTAGGTCGACCTGCTCCTTACACAAATCCGGTCCGGCGCTTACTTTAGGCTGATCTACCTGAGTGTCCTTGACCTGGTGATGGGTATCGTTATTGGCGGCATCCTGCAGAGAGTCGGCACGCTTATGTACGCATGCTAAAAAGTCGGGACTGCGGAGTATCGCCTCGTTCTTCGCTGGATCCTCGAGTACAATTTCGAGTTCTCTGGATTTTGGCACTCCCTCCGAAGGCGACGGTGTTACGCCGTAGAACTGGGCGTGTACGCGTTCGCGTCGTTCGTACGCTTCCCTCTGTCGAAGCTCGCGCCTGCGATCTACGTCCGCTTGGGCCTTCTCTTCCAGAGATTGATACTTTGCAGGTCTCCCCGCCTTACGCTTGAGGTTCTGCTCGCTCATTGTCGCTTGTGCGTGCGTGAAGGGTGTTGAGGGTGTGATGGACGAGGGACGTAGACCGCTAGATGGCCGAGACGCGACCGCGAAACCCCATGTACGGGTTAGCGTTGACCGCGAAACCTTAAATGGGATTGATGTTTTTCGGGTAAAGGCTGGAAAGTGGATGCGTGGCGAGCGGGAACAGCGGACAGCGCCGCTCGGGAGGCTAGGGTAGGAGAGAACTCCAAAAACATATAGACACGGTACAGGATGTGCGCGAAAGAGAGACAGATTGTGGGCGTGTTCGAAGAGACGTAGGCATATCTTGCACACAAAAGTCGACAAGGAGGACCAGTATGAGCGTTTGGAACGTGTTTCAGGCGGAGAAGAGCATAAAGTGTAGTCGAGTCGTTTGAAGAGTCGAGTCGTTCGGTTATACTAGATACGAAAACATGAACAACGATATCGAAGAAAGTGAATGTATTGTGATCCAGAAAGAAGGAGGTGAGGTTGGAAAGCGGGGCGTGGGGTTGGGGGGATCTGGGAGTCCCGCTGGCGCCGACGCGGGCGCGCCAAGCATGGAGGCGGGGGAGGGGGCGGAGAATGGAAATGGGGGGTGGGCGATGGTTACGACGCGGAAATCGAAGGCGGCGAAGGCGGTGGGCACTAGCCCACAGCTCGCAAAGACAGCGAAAGTTTTCGCGTCCACTAGCGAGCTAGAGCGGAAGAGAAAGGCCGAGCAGAGTATGGCCGACCAGATCGCTGCGCTCCGCGAGATGGTCCTTCAACTCATCAAAGGCCAGGCCGAGCAGAAGACTCGGTTTGAAGAGCAGGAGGCGAGGTATACCGAAGAGATTCGGAAGCAGGCAGCGCTGCTAAAGGAACTCGTCAAGGAGTCCCAAGGACAGCAGCGGTCGACCACAGCCCTCGAGGCAACTGTTGCAAAAAGCGTAAGGAAGCCAAGCTATAGCGAGGTGGCAAAAGGCGACCATACAGGTACGCCTAGAAGCTCGCAGGCAGTGACCGGACCGTCAAGAGTGCAGAAAAACCGACCCTCGGATCATGCACGCGACGACGACCGGACAGTCAGCGTAGACACCGGGAGGACAAAAGGAGGAAAGATTGATTTTACAGTAGTGAAGAAGAAGCTGCAAGCCGGGCTCGACAAGACAAAGGCAACGGAGGGGCTAGTGATCGAGTTCCTCCGCCCAGGGCCGGGAGAGAGGATCGAAGTCATCTTCAAGGATAAGGCGCAGGCGGAGAAGGCGAGAAAGCACACGCAGTGGGTGACAGGACAGATGCCCGGTACGCGGGTGAAGGGGGAGCAGTGGTACCCGATAAAGTGCGACATGGTCGCAAAACAGGCGGTCATGGATGCAAACGCAGACGATGGGAAGACTCTGAAGACCACGCTATGCCAAGAGTTTGGCAAAGAGAACGTCTTCGAAGGACACGATTTTACAGCAATGAAAGCGCACTGGTTGAGTAAAGTAGACACCACAAAGAAGGTCGGATCTCTAGTGATCTGGTTAAAGAATCAGCTCGCAGCAGACCACCTCCTCCAGGCCGGTACAGCCATTTTCGGAGCGACGGGTGCGTATTGCTCGAAGTGGGAGAGGCGGGAAGACACCCTACCGTGTTTCAACTGCAACCGGTACGGACACAAACAAGCGTCCTGCAGAGTACCCCCGAAGTGCGCGCTATGCTCAGGGAAACACTCGAGGCACGATTGCCCACGGCCTACAGATCTGAAGTGTCCGGCCTGCAACAAGGAAGGACATTGTGTCTTCGACTGGCAATGCCAGCTTAATCCGAGTCACTGGAAGTATAAGGGCATTCAAAAAGCGGAAAAGGCGACCCTGCGTGATCAGATAGCGGAAGCAGCCACATCAAACCGGACTACACCAACTAGGGGAGGAGGTAACACGAGTGTAGAGGCAAGCCAGGGACAAGAGCACCAGAAGCAAGCATCGGTGACAGAAACTACGGACGAGCGCGAGGTCGACATGACCGACGTTGCCGAAACTCACGCCTCGGATGAATAGGGTGCAGGTAATGCATCTAAACGCAGGAAAGCGAAAGGCCGTCCAGCACGGACTTCTGAACGACGAAACAATCAAAGGATTTACAGCTCTGGCAGTAGTAGAGCCATACATCTTCCAGCACCCCCAGACAGGCGTACCGACCATACCGCAGGATCGCCACTGGCAGATATTCGAACCAACAGAGAAGAGGCGAGATGGACATGCGAGGCATGCCTTCAGAGCAGCATTATGGGTGAACAGGAGATGCAGGGCGATTTCTATTCCAGCAGACAGCTACGATGTAGCAGCGGCGCTCATCAGACTGCAAGATAGGAGCCTGGTAGTGATGGCGTGCTATGAAGCCAGGAACGCCAGGACAGAAGTAGAGAGGGAGACGGACTTAGCAAGGCAGCTACGAGCGATCGAGTCGGCGACTCAGCGGGCACGACGAGAGGCTGGCGACACGCCGCTAGACGTGCTCCTCTGCACTGACCTAAACAGGCACCATGTACTATGGGGAGGGCACCGAGCGCGGATGGACGTTGGAAGGAGGAACGAAGGGGAACCTATCATCGATTTTATGCAGGAGGCAGGCCTGCACTCGTTGCTGCCAGTGGGGACGATCACATGGGAGCATCAGTCCAAGGATCTGGCTACGACGGTCGACGTCATTCTAGGATCAGTTGGAATTAGGGAGAAACTGGAGTACTGTCGGATCCATACCACCGACTACGGATCAGACCACATGCCGGTCGCACTAAGCTATAGTGGGCGCCAAGTTGAAGAGGGCGGGGGGAGGACGAAGAGGCTCTATAGAGACGCAGATTGGGGGACTATCAGGGCGGCTACCAGCAGTGCGCTCAGGCACGGCCAGGACAGAGAGAGGATTACGGACGCCTGGCTACTAGACGAAGCAGCCGAGACTTTCCTGAATGAAATAAACATGATTCTGGAGGAGCACGTACCGAGGGCGAAAGAGTCGCCGTACGCGAAACGCTGGTGGACGAAGGAGCTCTCGACCCTACGGAAGGACTATACTATCAAACGGAACCGGGTCACGACGCTCCGTCGGAGGGGCGAAGATACTACGCAGGCGCGGATGGTAGCCCATCTGGCAAGAAGGACCTACCTAGACGAGATCGACAAGCAGAAGAAACAGCACTGGAATGATTTTCTGGACAACCCGGACAACATCTGGAAGGCAGCCAGATACGCCAAACCATCCGGCGCGGCCATGGATATACCCGAGCTATCGGTGGACGGACAAAGGTACCAATCGGATGAAGAAAAGGCGAAGGCCTTGATGGAAGCCTTCTTCCCTACACCTCCGATGCCAGAGGTATCAAACAATAGAGTGCGCCGGGCCATCCACCAGGCCCGACCTCTGGAGTGGCCGTGTCTCACGAGACACGAGGTCGAGAGAGCTATCTTTAGGAGCAACCCGGACAAGGCACCAGGCATGGATGAGATCAGCTTCCGAGTCTGGAGGGAACTATGGCCAGCGGTAGGCGACCACCTACTATGGTTATACTCTACATCACTGGAGTTGAGACATGTACCTAAGCAATGGAAGACTGCCAGGATCATCACCCTGAGGAAGCCGGGAAAGGCAGACTACACTCGACCGACAGCCTTCCGCCCAATATCACTCCTCCCGACGATAAGTAAGGGACTCGAAGCAGTGGTAGCGGCACGCCTTTCGTATATGACAGAAAAGTACAACCTTCTTCCAACGAACCACTTCGGCGCGAGACCTAGGAGGTCAGCCGAACAAGCACTGAACGTCCTCGTTGAAAGGATCTATCAGGCATGGAGGGGCGGTAAGATTCTCACGCTGATCTCCTTCGATGTAAAGGGCGCCTTCAACGGAGTGCACTCGAAGGTGCTAGAACGTCGGCTGGCGGCGAGGAGGGTTCCAAAGCCGATGGTCGAGTGGATAGGGGACTTCTGTACGGGTCGGCACGCCTCAGTCACTGTAGGCAGGTACGAGTCGGAGGTGGCGGAGATCGAGTATGCAGGGATTCCACAGGGATCACCGCTGTCACCGCTGCTATACGTGTTCTACAACGCCGACCTGGTCGAGCGGTCGATTGACGGCCAAGGGGGGTCGATCGGATTCGTCGACGACTTTAACGCCTGGGTGGTAGGGGCGGACGAGGAAGAGACTACAGCAGCGATCGAGACCACCATCCTACCTCATACCAAGCGATGGGCGAGGCAGAGCGGCGCAACGTTCGAGGCCGACAAAACCAGCCTTATCCATTTCACCAAGAGGGCGGGGGCAGACGACACTAGAGCAGTCCAATTCAACGGTACCGCGATACTACCCCAGCGAAGTGTCAAAGTTCTCGGCGTCACGTTGGATAAGAAGCTGGCGATGGACGAACACCTCTCACGAGTAATCAACAAAGGTACTCGAGCGTGCTTATCGCTCCAGGCGATCAAAGGCACAAGACCAGCCCAAATGAGACAGCTTTTCCGTAGCTGTGTTCTACCGATCACCGATTACGCCGCCTCGGCGTGGTACGGCCCTGGGAAGGTTGGCGTGGTCAGGCTCGTGAACGCACTCGAAAAAGTACAAAGGCTGGGAGCGAGGTTGATAACCAGAGCATGGAAGAAGGTAGCACTACCTATCCTCGAGGCCGAAGCGTGTCTCGAACCCACCAAGGAACGCCTAGACAGGAAGGTTTCGGCACACGCGGCAAAGCTTATATCGCTCCCAAAGAGTAACCCAGCTAAGAGCGCGCTACTACATGGGTTCAACGTAAACACACAAGTATCGCCACTCGGAGCGACAGTCGCAGTATCGAAAGAGCGGCTGAAACCAAATGGATCCAGGCTACCTATGGAAGACCCGCCGTGGATCCAGGCGCCATGGACAGACCACAGCCATCGAGTGGTCATCAAAGAAAAAGACCAGGCAATCAGAGACACGGCCACGATCGCAGGAGCAGGTACTGTGGGCCTATACACCGATGCGTCAGTCGCGAAGCGGCTGGCCGCCATCGCAGTCGTAAAGAGGACCGGGATAGTCACCCAAGTCGTCAGGCGAGACTCGATAGGATGGGCGTCTACGTGTGGGGTCTTGAGTGCAGAGATTGCAGCGATAGCAGCTGCTCTGAAGTACGCTCAGGAGGATCTCAAGCAAGTTCAGCAGCTGGTGGTATTCTCAGACAGCCAGCAGGCTCTCCGAGCAATCCAAGCCGGCAACGATGCTAGGACCGGACGAGCGCTCCTGTCGAAGATCGCAGACAGCATAGAAGCTCTTAGCAAGGCAGGGATAGATCTCAGATTCAGATGGTCCCCGGGACATGAAGGCATAGTAGGAAACGAAGAGGCCGACGATGCAGCAAGAGAGGCATCGAGTCACACGGGTAAACCTACGGCTCCGGCACTAGAGAGGGTGCGGGAAATGTCAGGCGTTATCCGTTTGATAAATCGGGATAGGAGTGAAGATCCGAACCCGTTCGACACCACGAGGCTGCCTGGCCAATATACGTGGAAGATGGATCAGGCCCTACCTGGAAAGCACACCCTACAACTATACGGGTCGCTCACCTCGGACCAGGCGTCGATCCTCATCCAGGCGAGAACGGGACACTGCCGCCTGAACCAGTACCTGTCCCGAGCAAGACTGAGAGACGATGCCAAATGCGGATGTGGAGACAACGATGAAACCATCAAACACGTCCTTCTTTGGTGCCCGAGATGGGCAGACGAGCGTAGGGAGCTACGAGCAGCCGCAGGCGATAGGTCGGGAGATATACCCTACCTTTTAGGAGGATGGGGATCGAAAAAGGACATCAGAACGGGGCAGTTATTAGACGGCCCGAGGGAAAAATGGAAGCCGGATCTAGCAGTCGTCAAAGCTACTATCCGATTTCTGGAGAAAACTGGCAGGTTGACCTACCAACAAGAGGTTATACAGGCGGTATAAAGGATGGATAACTCTCACACTCACCCTGAGCAAAGGCAACGAATTCCATTTGTAAGTAAGGTCACTCTTAGGGATGGCTCATACGGACACCGTGAATAGCCTGACAGAATCAATCAATCAATCAATCTATACTACTTAGCCTAAGTGACATTGCTGTGCTCCGCCATTCTTCTTGGACCTTGCGGACACAGAGAATCGAAGGCCTCGTCTCTTTGGGCGGCATTCCGGTCGGGATCTTCAGTGTTTTCCAAGCCGCGTGCCACACTGACTTGACGGACGATGTCGATCGTTGAGCGAGAGATGGGGCAATAGACCTAGGCGGGCTAGTGTCTCCAGGCCATTTGTTCGATTTAATGAGACCTTCGTGGTTGTGTCGGCTCCGTTCCAATCTCTGTCGCTCTTACAGCGCTTGTTTGAGCATTTACTGCGACGCAGCCGAGAGTCGCCTATCTATTACTCGACTGAGATGGAGTCAACGATCAAACATTTCGAATTCGCCAGCCCCGCGCTGGATCGCTGGCCACTCTTCTCCAGTCGTTGTTTGCAAATGTACAGATACATTCTCGGGAGTGCTTCGCCAGTGGTTCGCTAGCGTTTCGCCTGGAAATGCATCCCGAGGCTGCGATGCCATCATTCTCAAGTCCGCCATTTTTACTGCGTTTGTACTCCTTGAACCGAGCATAGTTGAGCTACGCTCTCCTCGAAGGGCCATGCCACCAGACCTTTGCTTGTGCTATCGCGTCCGTCCTTGACCCTAGCTCTTTCCGATCTTTTCAAACTTTAACCATACTTTCATAGCACACACTTGTCTTCCACTAGCAACATTGATGCTTATTTCCTCCTTGTCGTTTGGTTGAATGACTTTCTCCCAACCAGCATTTGTCCTCGTAGAGACTGAAGAGGACTCCTCCTTCCCGACTGCAGTCATCTTCATGTCTTCGTGGATTTCGAAAATATGGACTTCGATGAAACTCAGAACTCCTTCGAGAGCTTGGTCGCTCATCTCAGCATAGTGCGACGCGTCGGTACGATCGCGTTCGGTTGCTGCAGCTTCTGTGTACGTCGGGGTTGATTCGAGTGTTGTGTATTGGACAGCTCGTGATGTCTTCAAGCACAAATCACAGGTTCGCGTGTCAAATGACAACATAGCCGCTGTTAAGAACACAGTGTCGTATGGTGGGAAGGTATCGCGGGGTCGATCGTTCGGGAAAGCTTTTCCGATAGATTTTCGACTTTTGCCGACCAATGCGAAGCTCTGGAAAAATGGATATTGAGACATGTATGGGTAAAACACCAGATATCAGCCTGACTTTTCAAACAGACTTGCTAGCTCGAATCAAGTCCAAGTCTTGACATCATCTCCCATGCATAATTCGAGCTCACCGACAGCATCACAACTCCATCATCTTGCGATGGGTTGCTCGGCATGAACACTCGCACTGTTTGCGTGAGTGAACCAGCTTCACCTCTCCACGTCTCCGAACTGCACAATCCCGTGTACAATGTATCCAGTAAGTTACCGATTTTCTCTCTCTCAGCTCCTGTGAAAGACACGTACCTGCGACTACCTAGTACGTCTGACAAAATCTATCTTAGTTGTGGTTTCGGAATGTTGGCGACGGACGAACTTACCTTGCAAGTTCGACTGTGTCTGGCTGTGGGTATTCGAACTCGTAGTGACACAGAATCTGTCTTTTTCATGCTTGTCATGTGCTAATGTAATCAGCTCCTCCTCTTACTAGCTGTTCGTGGGGTGACTTACCTGCCAGTACATTCACCAAGCGCTGACGTATGCTAATTTGCGTTTTTCTAAGCTCACACAGAACGACTTCGAAAAACGTGGTCGCTGCCAGCTCTGCCTCTGCCTCGGACAACACCAATAGACGCCGGAACTCCCCATCTCGCATCGATCTCCCTCCCTTCCATACAGTCGGTGGATATGCTATCATGAACCTGATTAAGTACTGAGGGTCCATGGCTTGCAAGAGTTCACACCTGCGTATTATGGATTTCTTGTTGCGCTGATTGTGCTTTCCGTGTGGAGTAAAGCTCGCGCTTGTTGTCACAATTAGCACTTTGACATTCGATGCAAAGTGTGGAGGCAAGGTGTCTTTGGAGATAGCTTTGCGGACGTGTGCATCGCCTTTCTCCTTTCTTTCCACGAATTCTGTCATTATGAGAAGTGCTCACACTGTAGCAGGAGAATAGTATGCCAGCCAATCAGAATTTTTAGGCTCGCTGAGCCGAGCACAATCGACAGAGTCAGCGTGGTGGGTAGTGAGGAGAGTGAGGAGAGTGAGGAGAGTGAGGAGAGTGAGGAGAGTGAGGAGAGTGAGGAGAGTGAGGAGAGTGAGGAGAGTGAGGAGAGTGAGGAGAGTGAGGAGAGTGAGGAGAGTGAGGAGAGTGAGGAGAGTGAGGAGAGTGAGGAGAGTGAGGAGAGTGAGGAGAGTGAGGAGAGTGAGGAGAGTGAGGAGAGTGAGGAGAGTGAGGAGAGTGAGGAGAGTGAGGAGAGTGAGGAGAGTGAGGAGAGTGGGGAGAGTGAGGAGGTGTATCCAGTTGGATTCCATTCCGAGATCCTCGTTATGCGAGTTCCATACCAGAGCAAATTACGGGGCATCCTTCCGTGTTCTGCCTGTGCTGCCCTCAAACGCACGTGTTTCCTCAGCAACGCTTCGTTACGCAATTCGGGCTGTCTCAGTAGCACGATGGCTTCAAACGCAAGCGATAGAGCCGTGCCGTGAATCTGTCTCTTGACTACTCAGGGACAAGATAGAGATGTCGGCACACATATAAGAAGCTGCGCTGTCTTCGATTGATTTATCGAACTCAACCATATATTCACACAAAACTCACTCTGGTACGTTCGGATGCATGACATCTTTCTCAAGCTATTTGAGATAACTGATCTCTTGAAGCAGAAGCCGTGCCCGGACAACGTTTAGCAGCACTCGAATCGCGCACAACACCGTTCTTACATTCTTCGAAGACCACGCACGTAAGTTTGCAGCTGATCATATGGAAAACGATACATATGCTAATCGTTATTGGAAGGTCAAGTCAACAATGTGCTCTCAGGACTACATGGTATAGGTGTGCCAGGATGAGAAAGCGATTGACGGCGGTTTCACCCCTTGCGCCAACAAAAACAAGAAAGGGAAGGATGCTTGCAAAGGAGTGAAGAAGATTTATGTTACTATGCACTCTGGCTTTTGTCCTTCATGCCAACGAGACAATAGATAAATACTACACTCGAGGCTGTAACGTCTATGTAGTGATTAGGGTATTCAACATACCATTCGAAACGGGGCTCGCTGTATCAATGACTTCTCGTTCTTTGAGCGATTCACCTTTTCAACTTAGCACAGAGCCAGGGCAATGGATTGTACCACTTTAGATTAACGATGTAACAGAAATGGGAGCATGATTCCCCTGGAGGAGTCTGCGGTTCTTGAGGACAAAACCAGCGGGCACACATCGTCGTTATGGGAATCGAGTTGTCGAGAGCAGTGTGCCGTACTGTAGCTGATGCTGTACATGTGGCTAATTTACCATAATTCTCGCGCTCAACCTCGTCAGGCAGCAAGAATGGCTGCTTTCCTTTCCCTGCCAAGGCTGCATGGTAATGCGAAGATCAGTCGACCGGGGCGGCATGCCGGACCGTCTACTAGCGCATAATGACGAATATTCAGCGGACGTGCACGCGAACACTGTTCATAAATAGTACCCGCTGCACCATTCGAGAAGATGTTCATGGTTCGTCTTCAACATGGCAAAGTTAACTCCATTTTCACCTACTTTTCCTGCCGGAAAACAAGAATACGGCTGTTACGTCGACGTTGACGGCGCTCCCCACCTTGCAACCTGGGCCGGCGATTGGGCGGTCAACGACTTTGGCGACACCTCTGGGCTGTGCAATTTTCATCTTTCTTCCCTTGAACTCGATCCAGAGGTCATCAAACTATGGAACTCCTCTCAGCTTCTCGGCTTTGGCGCAGATGCTTGCGCTCGTTTGGCATCTACGGGTCTGCATCCTGTCATGAAGATTGCACACCCATCCGACACGTGTCGTTTGAGGATAGAACGTGAGTTCCGGATCATGCGCAGCTTGTCAAGCACTGGTACCGTCGCTCAAGTTTCGGATGAGCCTCTGATGGATACAGACGGAATATTCGGCTTCTGGCTCGAAAAACTGGACGTGGTCACACACGAGGAGCTGAAGATCCGGCATGAAGAAGTCGAACATCTTTTGAGGACATTACATGCTGCTGGATACTGTCATGGTGACCCTAGTTTCAGCAACATCATGCAGAACAAAGAAGGGAAGCTCGTCCTCATCGACCTGGCCTTCGCGGGACCCTTAGGCCACCCGGTGTATGATGACATCCCAGTATTCATGTTTCCAAAGCGCTTGTATGCTGTGGAGACCGATTGGCGGGTGGTGGACTTCTGGGTCAGATTGGGTGATTGAGAACAGGGAAAGAAGTGTCTTTCAAATTGTCATTCCTTCCTTTCTTTTTCCTTTTCTGAGAGTGCGGTATGCTCGACTCTAGCCCGAGCTATTTGTTCACGAACGTCTAAGGATTTCGGCTCTACTGCCCACCGTACGAGAGTGCTATTCTGAGTTCTGTGCTACGCGGGCTATAGTGCTGTTTCAATAATAGAATTTGTGCTTTTGTACGAGAGCTCACAGCATGGACTGTTCACTGCAGAGACCATCTCTGGGGACAGGCAGCCGTTGCTCTAAAGTGGCGTCATACCTTACCTCTTCAGTCTAGACTAATACACGCTTTCTTCAAAGCTCAGATAGTCCTAGTAGTGACTGGCAGACGCCCACACGACGACTCGTATTGGAGCCAAACGCAATAAGCAGTGATCTGGAGGAGGACGATCTTGATATTGCTGGATGCGATCGGCGCAGTCCATGCCTCGAGCACAGACATCGACCGATGCAGCGGCTAGAGTTGGAGAAAGACTGCTCCGTAAAGAGCAATGCAATGTCATGACACGGAACGCCACTCCATCTCTTCTAACGTTACACGAGGGGCAGCTTGCCCTACAATTTCCACTCGTGCAGGGACTAGCATTCCAGGCTCGATGGCATTGTGCAATTTTAGACGCACCCGTTTGGTGCTCAGCGAGCAGTTAGCTGCATGTTCGCTTTTGTTCTGCCAATACAATCGCTGACGTTCTAGAAATCATACACCAAGCAGTTGGTTCGGCTGAGCAAGGTCACAGGTTTGAGACGTAGCTTTGAAATAGACGACAACGCCCAGGCAATGCACCTGTGGCGAGGTGCAAGTTGCAGCCGAAAGCATACAAAAGGCCAAGCACGACCCAGCTCCACTCGTGATACGCACCTAATGTAGCGGTTGCTCATTCCCGTTCGTGGGAGTGCAACAGTCGGTGAGCTAGTGGGAATTACTCGAGAGACGAAGGCTCGACCGAGATCGTCGCGGGCCCAGATGTCGATGTGTTGGTGGGAACCACCTCATATCTCGCTAGTCTCAACATGGTTGTCTGATGCTTCGCCGTGATAAACGCAGCACTCTGTTCTCTAAGCTGGTGCCTACCCAACCCACCGCAAGAAGAATCTCCACACAGTAGTGGCAGGAGAAATCCTAATCCGAACCGAGAGCATACTTAGGTGAAGGATCAAAGTATGATACCACTTACACACACGATGCCTGTTCCTGGCAGCGGTTGACACGTGTTGGCTAGACACAACACTCTGTATAGCTTAGGAGGGTGCCGCATTCGCGCGACCAATCCTGGTTACCTTGGTGTCGACGGACAGTGGTTTAATCAAGACGCCGATCCATGCCATTGCAATACTTCATCACGACCCAATAAATGTACCGAGCCTTTCTTGAGACGTTAGCTAGTCTTGGCCAGGTAAGAGAGCCGGATATATGAGTGGCAGGATGGTCATAAGGACTTCTCCGGACCGCCTCCTGTCCAGGGTTGCACTGTCACACCCTGACTCACATGATCCTCCCATGCATGACGGTCTCGCGTTGCCTAAATTGAACCCAGTCAGCTGCCAATCTCGCCTATGCCAGGTGACGGGCTCGCTCGCCGCGGCTATGCATGACTTGATCGATAGGTATGATTGGCGAGAAAGGTACGCAGCTTGGTAAAGAACCAGTGTAGTCAGAATGCCGTGAAGAAGCTTACAGGCTGGATCGCGGGATACACATCAAACACTTACCTCACGAGGAAGCTTTTAGGCTTGCAGCCCTTGCCTGATCGCTTCGCGGATTTGAAGACAGCCTTCCAAGTGATTATCCGACAAAGCTCGAATGAAAGTCCCTTGAAGGCTCTCCGCGGCGTAGACTGGCAGTCTGGTTCGTTCTATAGATGTCTTACTCATGATCAGACATTTCACCAATATCTGGACTCTCGGCCGGACATCCCAACGGAACAAGAGAAAATTAAAAAGTCAATCCGATCGTTCCTTCGCGAGCGACAGGATATCGCCCTTGCTCGCGACGCACGGCGAAGGAAACTCACCCGCTTGATCCTATCGACCGGTCGCTTGAAAGGTGGTATGAGAGGAGCGGACTCCATCTTATGTGCGCCTCGTATGTATCAGAAGCACTTCTTGCAGTACCGCCGTGGCACCTACAATTCGTGTCACAAGTGTGTCTGTAGTTTAGCAACCGTCTTCGATCGTGGACAGGAAGCTTGTTGTCGAGCGGCAGGGACGTCGTGGCTTACCAAAAAGGAGCATAGAGCCAAAGCTCGCAACCAGGCGGTTCTCGGCCCTAAGCTCAAATTGACCGATATCGACTTTTTGCTCAACACTAGAAAGTTCGACCGTGCTCACATCATCCTACAACGCATCACGAAAATACTTGCTGAAGCAAACTCGTCGTAACTCCATAGTCACAAGTCCTAAGTAAGACGGTAAACTACTTAGGTATACTCTAAAGCTAGCTTCAAATTCGGCTAATCATAATGCTGTAAAGCCGGCTCTAAAGTTAGGCCAGTCTAAGGTTCCTAATCCTGACCCCAAGGTGCATTTAGGGAACTAAATACATACTCGCAAGCTTAAGCAAATTTAGGAATATAAACTGACCAGGTAGGTACTTGAAGAGCCGATGCTGGTATGTGCGCAAGGAGAATAAAGCTCTCAATAACGATGAAAGTGCGGCACAATGTGTACCATAGCAGTAACACTGGAAGTAAGATTACCCAGGTAACGTTACAGACACGTAAGACCAACGACGGAAGTTTTAGCCGGCGAAACAGCGATGTGAGACCAGCAACACACATTGTAATCAAAGCAAGAAAAGGTCCGGTTGCAACTATGGTCACACTGGCCGTGCGCCATAGGAGGGTTTCCGTCTGCGAAGGAAACGTGTATGTCCATCCGACAAGGTGCAGACCTCCGTAGAAAGCTCCGGCAAGTGTCATCCCGGCTGTAAGCCAACCAACTCTAGCGTGTTGGGGATCTTTTGGCGGTCCTTGAGTACAACAATCCAGCGTATCGTCGGATCGTAACTTCCAATCCGAGATTGCGTTGCACTTGCTACCTGTCCTGACGTATATCTCGCGGCGCAGTGTCAAGTCTTCCATTATGAGTCGATACGATCTCACTAACCGCTCGATGTCGCGGTTTTCCAATGAGACGTTATCTTCTTCCCACAATCCCAGACTCATTAAGCCCATTTCTATTCTCCAGTAGGAAGATCGCACCTTAAGGTACCGGTATCTTCTAGAATCGTGGTGGATGATAGAGGGAATCATCTCGGGTCTATCAGAAGGTCGAACGACTCGAAAAGTTATCGGATTTTCGGTTACCAAGCACTCTCCCGGCAGCAGCGGAGGACGCATAGCAGAAAAGCGAAAGCCGTGGCCAAGGTATGGGGTGTCGTCGTCACAGTCGCCAAGCAGATACAGGTCAGGATGGAAGGAGTGATAGGCACAGACGTCCAGAGCTTCTTCACCAAGAATCACAATTGGTTCTCCGACATCATGTGGCTTATTCCACCATATCAGGAACAACAAAAGAGCGCAGATAGCGTGGCCAAATACATTTAGCTCCAGTAGAGTGATGGAAAGTCGCTCCGACAGGCGAAATATGCACTGAATGCAGAAATATCCAGCTTGCCAGCAAGCAAGCGCCTTCGCGAGCCCATCTGATTTGCTGTTATCCTCTATGCGGTCGCGTGAGATATCAGGAATGAGATGGGGCTTGTTACGCACGATCCAGGTGAAAAGCCCCTGAGTGATATGTATGCGACGGCTATCCTTCGGCATAAATTGCTGATCTTCTGGCGCGGTATCCTCGAATGCTAAGCCACCCATCACAACGAACCAGCTGTGAATGCCAGTCCAAGCATGAACCCGGCCATTGTAATGTTCACCCAGTCCGAGATCTGAAGGGTTCGATTGGCTTTCAGCTTCGAGCCCAAGAGAAACTTGCGTTTTTCGCCATGCTATCATCAGAGGTTTGCGAATGCGCTTCCATGTCTTCAGACTCTTGGTTATGAAACCGTTTTCCTCCATCAGAGTATTCAGTCTTTTAGCTCTTTTCCTCTGCTCCCACGCATTCCAGACGAGGAGCTCTGGGACGAGCAATCCGAGTACCATCCAACCTGCTTTGCGATACTTCTGTAGATATTTCTCCTCTTGCTTTGGAAGATGGATATGCAGTGATGTCCAAATGCTCAAAGACAAGGTGATGATACAGCTGGAGAAGATGGCAAATGTGCCGCGAAATTGTGGCTCAGGATGCCATTGTGTCTTGGGCAGGACTGTGGTGTTGCTGAAGAGTGCAAGCATCTTCATGGAATATTGTACAAAAACCGCGTTGTTGCCGATTCGCGATCTTTCATATGAGGTTGCCACGCACAGCCTTGAAGTAGTATAAATCGAGATGTTTCAGAAGCCAATCGAGGTTCTCGTGGAGGCATACGTTGATCAGAGCTCGCGACCTGGTCAAAGATCAGACGCAGGTCTGAAATCCCAATCACAAAACCATACAAGTCAGGAGAGTGAAAAGAAAATCATGCCACGGGCCGGACTGCTGGAATGTGTCGCATAGCACAAAAGCTCAATCTTGGGAATTGTGGCTGCATATTGGGAACGCGCCATGCTTCAGAAGATATCACAACTTACGTGTTATCCTTCAATGCTGAGATGACGTGAGCAGTGATAGTTCATACCGCATAAGGGCTATAGCCCCTGATCATAGAGATTATTCTGTTAACTTTCGGGAGTTGATCCTTTCGGCGTCTCCTTTGGGATAACGCGTATTGCATCATCAGATGAAAGATTGTTGCAACCGTAGGTGCAAGCATACCAACCATTCTTGAGAAAGGTCCAAGGTCAAACATCGGTTTTGCATAGGTCGAAAGGATAATCTTCCGTCCAGAAGAATACGTTACCAGTCGCAACAGCGAAGCCTCGCAGGTGACGCACAAAGCTCTGTGATCAGGGGCAGTTGATTAAACTAAGCCTAGTCGTGTTGTGATATCCCCTGCAGCTGCTGAAACGCGGCACGTTTCGGATCTGTAGCTACCACTCCAGATGTGTACATTCGGGGAATGCATCCCAAGTGTGCAACATGCGGCAATTTGGGTATTTTCTGGGAATGCGTCGCATTCCAGGAAAGCATAACTGCGTAGGGTCAGCTTTCCGAACCATATAAAAGATGTTCGTCCGATTGCTGGACGCTCTGATCGTCGTCGGACAAACTAGATAGTTCCGCTCCTGGAACTCGGCCTGTATCAAGGGGGGCAGAGTAGCAGTCATATACACAAATTGTGTACGAAGACAACGAAGCGCTGTCACATCTACCATGGTTGGCCGATACTCGACTGCTGTGACCGTAAGGTGGCACTCGTCTACGACAATGCGGTCTAGCTTCTGGCGAGCAACGAGGCCACGTGCGTACTTTACGAAGTCTTTCGTGGACGCGGCTTCAGTGCTGACGATCACCAGTGCTACCTCACGACGCTCTCCGGGTGTCCACTCGAGATGATCAATTCTAAGTGCTTGCATCCGTCGGAGCAAGTCTCCTCGAAGCGAGCCGAGCGGAACGATGAGTATTGTGACCTGCGCGCCTGGAAGCGTACACGGCAGCATGAACAGGAGACTTTTTCCGGACCCGGTGGGAAGTACAGCCACCACTTGTTCTCTTCCTGACATGATTATTTCGAGGGCTTTCTCCTGCTCTGGGCATCTCCAAGTCATATTCTCGTCACCATAGAGTTTCTTTAGTCCACCGAGTAGCGCTTCTGCCGACCAGGGCTTTCTTGGCTTGTATATGCCCATGGCTACCTGTTTCTGGAATCTCGAGCCATCAGTATGCCGTGTGCGCTTTTTGCCTTTCATGATGGCTTCGACGCCCCAGAAGTCCTGCCATAAGTTCGAAGCCTTCAAACCCATTCTAATTTGACCATCCCACAGGTTGCTGAACACCGATCCAGTCTGATTTGCATATGCCCGATTGACCGTCTGAGTCTTATGGTTCCGCTGCCGGGTCATGATCTTGACTGCCTCATCCATCTCCTCAGCATCTTCGTCGTCGTCATCAGCCTCAAAACAGGAGATCTGGCTAGCAAACTTGGTTTTGACAATGGCTACTGTGATCTGTCTCCAGTTCGCAACATGCAGTCGTGGAATACAAGCCCTCGTACTTGCTTCTTCAAGACACCGACTTAGTTGACCCTCTGCCCAGACTTTGCCGTCCTTTTCCCAAAGGAATGGCGCGAGAAGTGCCTTCGGGGAGTTCTGGCGCAAGAAAGTTTGTCGGAGTGGCATTACGTAGACAAGATAGTCGAGTAAGAGCTCTCCGACCGGGCGGGCGAGGAATCGAACGTTTTCCTTATACCTCCCCGTCTGCTGTTGGCCCTTGTGGAATTTCACGTGCACCATCACCCGATCGTGACGGATGGTGATGGACCGTCGTCTCTGAGTGTTACGCCAAGTCATCTCGAAGAACTCACTCTCTCGCACTGGTTGTCCGCCGCTTACATGCATGAGAACACAAAGTCGCTGTAGAAATTGCTGGACTGTAGCCTCGTATCCAGCTAACGCTGTCTCTCTCCACACGAATCCGTTACGCGCTCGTGCATCCGCAGACAGGAAAACTTGAGAGAGCTGTTCCGACCGATCGATCGCAGACAGCAAAGCAGTGTCTGCTCCTTTGAGTAGGTTTGCATTATCTCGGTGCTGGGTGAAATTCCAATCGATGGTGTCGACGTTGGGTCCATCTCTAAGTACCCAGGAGTGCATGTGACCGATCGTCTTTTGACTCATCATCAAGTCGTCGTAGAGTAAGCGATGGCAGTCTTGGTACTCGGACGCCAACAGGGTAGGGATTTGATCCAGATGTAGCTCCGTGTCTTCGTAAGTCAGCACTTGCTCGCTTTCGTCCCAATATGCCTCATGGTTTCCGATACTCTCCTTCGATATCTTGAACAGCAGTAGTCGCCATCTGAGGATCTCTCCCATCGGCGTCTCCACAGTCTGCTGCAAATATCGCCCACAAAATCGTTTGACCAGCTGTAACGTCTGACCTCGGCCCTGTTGTTCTTTGCGGGCACTATCGTAGAAGATCAACAGTTGCACCACCCATATCATTGCTGAGAGGTGGCTATTGAAGTTTCCAGGTTCCAACCATCCCTTGGTAGAAGGCTTGATGCTCAGCATCGCGCAGAAGCTCAACAGAGGAGATTGATACCGTCGAGCTCCGGTGTTATGGCCGATAATTAGCATCCACATCTCCAGAAGCCGGCTTTTCAACTCTGTTTGTTTCCTTGCCTCGTCGTCTTCGCTCTGACACTCCTGCTTGACTATCTGCCAGATAGCGTTCCAAGCCGCGAGCTGCTCGTCAGTAGCTTCGACAACGTCTTCAGGCCTCTCTGCCTGCTCGTCGGTGTCTTCGATTTCGAAGTAGTACTCGTCAGGGAATATGACCCTGTGGAAATAGGACAAGAACCGTTGAGAGATCCCGAAGTAGCTTTTGAGAGTTCCAGGCTCTTTATAAGGATCGAAGGCTCGGGTCTTCCCGACCATGTCAACCTGCGACGACTGAAAGCGACTGAGGACGACTCGGCACGGCCACGTGAGCATACATTCGGTTCCATCGAAGCATGAATCGTGCGCTTCTCTTAGGAGAGACTCCATAGCGTCGACAATTTCTCGGAGCTCACACTCCCCTTCTAGTGATGGTAAGGCGATCGCTGCTTTGATCTCGTCCTTCTTCAGCTGAGCGATGTGTTTGACGAGGCCTGTCTCTCTGAGCCAAGGTACCACAGTGGATCGATGGCTGTCAAACCCCTGGACGATATTTGCAGCTTCGGCGAGGTCGGATGCTGTCTTCTTCACATCTTCTTTCTGTGCCTGGAAGAAAAGGTGCTTCTGGTTTGTTGTGTGCTCCGTAATAACTCCAAGACTGTCCGCCACAACTTCAAAGTATTTCTGCCATTTGCCGACTTTAAAGAATCGTTGACATGCACGATTGCACTCCCACAGTTTGTTCTTTGAGTGGGCTTTTTTTTCGCGTGCGTCCCCACCTCTCTTTTGAACATTAACCCAGCCGTGTTCGTCTTTACAATGCTTCTGCATGCCGGTAGTTGTACGGCACATATATCGGCAAGCGCTGCCATCCTCGTGTTTCCCTGTGCACTTTAACCCATCGAAGAATACGGGCAAGGTGTCAATCGGTGGCTGATTAGGTCGAGGATAAATCACTTCGGATTCTACGAGCGCAAGTTGGGGTAAGGACTGCACTTTCTGTGCCACAATCCGTCGGTGTTGATGCGTAAGCCGACTATGGTGCTTTTTAAGGTGACACTCGATTTGAGAAGGCACAACAGCGAATTGACAGATCGTACAAACAATAATGCGATATTCGTCGTACGATAAAAATATTCGATTGAAGTCGTCCATAATGAACGCGAGAGAAGGAATCTGTCAAGTGTCCTACAGAAAAGATGTACTTAACTTTCAATCTGGCCCTTTTCCTACGATTGAAATCTGGAACAATCTACTTCTTCACTTAGCTGTTCATGCAGTGAGTATTGTGCTCCAGCACAGCTTGTCACATCGCTGAGCTGATTGCATGGCGGACTGCGAGGTTGTCATTCGTGCGGATTGCGGATTGGACCCTTACCTTGTTTACTTCACCATGGAGACCACTGATTAAGTGTAACCTCAGGGCTTTCTACCCCGGCTTCTGCGCAGCTTGAAACTCGCTTGACAGATAGTTTGTGATAGTGGCGTTCTACACTGTCAATTTTGGACTGGTTCGAAAATGTTAATGCAAACAAATCGTGTCAAGTATGGGCAAACAAATCGTGTCGAGTGGCCCAACCCTTAGGGTTAATTCCCCATACAAATTCAAACAAATCGTATCGATTTGTTTGTCTGCTATAGGTAGCACTACAAAGTCGTGAGCAGTTGTCTCGTAAACGTCGCCTTCTTCAGTATGCAAGGACGCATGCTCAGAAGCGAAGCTGACATGCGATTCACTGTCGCTACGGTCGTTTTCAGGTCCAGGGAGCTGCTCTAGGCCAAGAAGATCCTCGCTCCCGAGCCCACGGTTGACTAACTCCTCGTCAGGCTGGATGTCATTCCGACTATAGTTTTCATTGCTATTCACGCCTTCCGTCGAGCCTTCTATCATGAATTCTTGCCTTGTCCGATCGGGTGTGTATTCTTGTTGGTTTGCGACCGCCAGGTTCTCTGCGGATGGTTCATCATTATACGGTTCTGCTTCTAGTGTACTTGGTCCGGCAACGGGGATTTGTAGCAAATCATCGCGAGTCGGACTACTCACACGTCGTGTTGTCACGTCTTCCGTACTACTCCTTGCTGGGAGCGAGGGGAAGTATCGTGCAAGCGGGGTCTGACCCTGTGGAGCCCCTTTTTGTTCTTGTTCTTGTTCATGGGGTGGTCTTCTGGCAAATTGCTTGAAGAAACCTGGATGTACCCGTCGCTGGCTTTTTCTGACATCATCCTGAGCTCTTTCAATGTTCGAATAAATCTGGTGGTCTTCGTTTGCGTCGATTGCGTTTCGCTGCAACTCGGCTTCAGCTAGATCTTGTGGAAGCGTTAAACCCTGAACTCGGAGGCCAAGCTGGAGTAATGTCGTGGCTGCTTCACCTTCTGCAGATGTGGTGGGATTGATGATTTGCTCGCCTTGTTCCAACTGCTCGGTTGTCCTCTCCACTCGTCTGCTTGCACCGATAGTCCGTAGGCGTTCTCTGCGGCGCCGTTGTCGTTCTCGGTCGAGCTCACGGCGGTGGTTGACGTCTGCATGATCGCTCTCTCCAGAAATCGGACGACCACGTTTGCTAGGCATGTTTGACTAGACAAGATCTGCGATACACGTGGCTTGTGCAATGTTATAACTGTAGCAAGGCATGGGTACTCTGCCCTTCCGCATTTGGCCGGGAATTGTCACGCTCTTAGCGCGCTTTACCCGTTTCGTCAGGAATTGTCACGCTCTTGGCATCCCGCTTCGCAACCACCAGAAAAGTGGATGACTTCGACGGCGACATACATAACAGCAACGATGATTTCGCACATTCTGAAGGGACAGAATGGTAGTGATTAACTTACTTGATACAGTAGTCGTAATTTGGAACTGATATAGCGAAGCACATTGTCTAACCCTAGGTAAATTTTGAACCCGTGATACCCCTAACCCTACAAGGCTGTTGCTGCTAGAAAACGCCTCTATCGGTCTGTCCACCGACCACATCTATACGCTACACCTACAACTAGAAATCTCCAGATCGGCCTCTGCTACTACGGATAACTACTCTTCGCCTCCGAGTCTTCGTTTCCACTTAAGCAAGCTGTCTGACGAACGGGTGAGAAATGACATGTGTGACGCTTTCGATGTTGGAGTGAAGTCGCGCGGTCTGATGTCTGGACCCATTGTCGATCCCAGCTCTCTAGATCGCCGTCTGGTGTCTTTAGTCCAGTCGATCTGTCGACGCTTCTTGGGCCAGAAAAAATCGTCGGTACCAGCTACTGGGACTCGTAGAGACGTCCCTGCTGGTCATCAAGATCCAGCTATCAGCGCCTTGCTCTACAAGTCCGCCGCCGTCGAGTCTCGTGAGAACGGAGTCATTCTGCCTTCGGAGAGGGGGCAGGCGAAAGGGCTATCGGCGTTACAAGAGATCTCTGCGTCGCTCGCTACAAGATACGCTGGACGACTGTCGGAGGACAGCCAGCCAGCCCGAAGCTCCAGTCCCAGCCCCTCTTTCATCGCTTTGTCCGGAGAAGATGTGGCGCGAGAGATCCGCAGGCAAGATGTAAACAAGACTTGTGGCTTGGACGGCATCCATATGCGTATCATCAGGGCTCTACTGCCCTCTTCTTACCCAGCCGTCCTCTGCCGTCTGTTCAACCTCTGTTTATCGACAGGGAGCAGTCCCCCGGCATGGAACTCGACCGAGATACATATGGTGACTAAAGATGTTAATCGAACCCGAGACGCAGACAATGTCAGACCCATCACTCTGATATGTATGCACCGCAAATTGTTCGAGAGACTATTGCTAGTACACTATTTCGATAGAACTGGTTGGGCACAACTGCACCCTACTCAGGCTGGTTTTCGTGGCGACTACTCAACCTTGACCAACGCTGCTGTTGTACACCACCTCCTCTCGACAGCCACCGTCCGTTACGCCGCTTTCATCGATCTCGAAAAGGCGTTTGACATGGTCGATCATACTCGTCTTTCTGATCTGCTCGCTTTACGTCGTTGTCCTGATCTTGTTCATCGTCTGGTTCGGAGCTTGACATTTCGAGGACTGCGCTCCCGCGTTCTTGTAAACAACCAATCGTCTGGCTGGTTCTCTCGAACTCGTGGTGTCTTGCAAGGATCTCCCCTCTCGCCATACCTCTTCAACATCTACATCGATGAGCTAATCTCTGACTTAAACGGAGGTTCGACGGGCATCCCTCGGTGCCTATTCTACGCTGATGACGGCGTTCTCTTAGCTCGAGACCTCGATGACCTCCGCTCTCTCGCGGACATTTTGACGGAATGGAGCACCCGGGCCGGCATAGCTGTGAACGTCAAAAAGTGCGGAATCATCATCGGCCGTACAGCCTCCTGCGACGGAATCACCGGGTCCATCTGCGTCTCTGGGAGGGCACTGCCAGTTGTCGAGGTCTACAATTACCTTGGCTTCCCTGTCAAATCCCGAGGTATAGATTGTTACGAGTACCTTAGCAAGCGTTTCTTGCAAGCTAACGGTCGTACCTCCTTCCTACGTCTATACTCTGATGTCTGGGGCCCTGCCCATCGCTTGCGTATCTACGGCAGGTACCTTGCGCCTATGTTCGAGTATGGTGCGCCACTCGTCTTTGCTTGGGCCTGTCAGAATGAAGCTAGTATGAAAGCGTTCCACTCTGGGACTAAAGGTTGGAAAGGCCTTGTTGGCTGGATTCTCGACTGCAGCCCTGATGGTTCTGCGGTTGGCGCTAACCTCTGCGGTGTCCTTGAGCCTGCCGTTCGTTTCCGGCATCTGCATACTTCATTCCAGCGTCTGCTATCGCTTAGCTCATCCGACAGCCCACTCAGCGCTTGTCTCGCGTCTCGAGCTCTCTTGTCTCGCGACAATAGTGGCAAACCTTTCCTGGATACCCTACGGGAGGCGCCTGAATGGACTGCAATTGCGTGCGAGGCCACTTCTTCAACCCGCTCTCGTCATCTGCTACGCCTTCACCTTCGTCGATCGAGGCGATCTGCAATACTCTTCTCGTGTTCACTGAGACATCTTTCTCGATTGACAGCAAGATCGCGTTCTACGACGGCATTGTTAGGTGCAGACTGCGTGTTTCTGGCTCCTCTAGAGTATCAGCAGGATTTTGTTCGATACCGAATGGGTCGTTTTCAGCTTGGCAAGACCTGTGTCTGCGATCTAAACATTATGTTCCGACGTGGTCATGAAATCTGCAGGCACCTACCGCGACTCGTCCAATTATCCGGCTCAGAGAAGCGTCGGAAAATTGAGATGGCGAGACGACTCGGCATCAATACCTCTGCAAGTTTCACTGATATTGATTTTCTTCTAAACATTCGGCAATTTCGTCGTGCTGGCAGAGCGCTTTCTGTTGTTCGCAAGACTCTCGGCGACGTTTATTCTGAGCGGATGGCAGCCTGCGAGGATTCGGGTACTGATGAAGCAACCTGATCTACTTTGTATAAGTCTTTTGATCGATCCAAACAATACATTCGATGACGGACTGACCTTGTTATGACCTGAGGATGTCAGGGGCATGCTATATTGATGTTACGTCGACGTAGCAAATCCTTACGTGGCGTTACTGGTGGATTCCAGGTGCCGTCTTCTGGACGAGTGGCTAGACGACGCGTGCTAAAGCTGCTGCTGGTGGACTCTAGGTGGCTTCGGTGGGTGACGATGTTGCTGGTGGACTCCAGACATTGTGCTCGAGTGCTAGTGGACTCTAGCTCGATCTTCGTTTGCCTACTCTTCTAGTGGATGCTCTTAGAAGGGAGCGCGGCTATCTTCTCGGGGTGGTACCTCGTAGCGTTTGGCTGTATAGCCCCTCGCATACCTGGCATGAGTTTGCCATTCTAGAGTTGATGTTCTTTCTCGAAGGTTTCGTGGATTCGATAGCTTCGATTCAGGACTCGCTCACACTCGGCTGGATGTGGTCGCGTAGTAGGGTGAGAGAGTCGGTGTGCGTGCTGCGTGCGTTCGACCTGTCGTCATGAGGCGTGCACATACCCCCGGAAGTGAGGTGTCGACCGGGTTAAGGGAGGCGAACGTGCCCTGGATTGGGTAGTATCGGCTCCTGATCGAACCGACGGGAACTCGGGCCTTACACCTGAGATAACCGTGTCGCCTGGCGGCGTTGAATGCAGGTTCCATCGGTTGGGATTGTCTTGCGTGGATTCGCTAAGGCTCTTTGCTGGAGAGGATATCATTCGTGCCACCGCAGGCGTAGGCAGTCGGCTGCCAGTCGATCGAAGGATGTCTGATCTGGATAAGGGAGTGAAACCTGATGGCGGGATACCGGCCAGCGCTGTCTGTCCATGGGGCGTACATCCGGCGGATGTACTGTCAGGAAGGACCATGGGAATCATCGATGGGATCGTTGGGTGCCCGCGAAGGCTATACGTGATCCATCCTCTGCTGGCATGATGGCACATGAAAGGGGAATGGTTTATCCGGTACCCAGCCCGATCCGACTGACTTAGTCGGTCAGAGGGAGATGTCGCATGGATTTGCCTCTCTCACTGCAGTCTGACCTTCAATGTATGTAGCTTGCTATCGTTTGCGTCTGCTAGCTTACATAGCACTCTAATTTGAACCCCTAACCCTAACTTTTCCACATCCCACCCTTCAACAAAAAACAACACCCTTTTCAACTACACCCACAAAAACCCATATCTTAACATCTACAACCCCCTACTCACACTCAAAATCATCATTCATACTTCATCCCTTCCCTCTACCCCCTCACCACTTACCCTTCAACCCACCTCTCTTACATATCCTCCAACTTCACTCCCCTCAACCAACATCAACACACTCCTTTCCTTCCTTTTCTTTTCTCTAAAACATCCCCAAACCTATCCCACCTCCACCACTTACCCCCAACCTCTACTCTCCTATTTCACTTCCTATTTCACTTCCCATTTCACTTCCCATTTCACTTCCCATTTCACTTCCCATTTCACTTCCCATTTCAATTCCTATTTCACTTCCCATTTCACTTCCTATTTCACTTCCTATTTCACTTCCCATTTCACCCTCCTCTTCAATCCATCACAACCATACAAAACAAACCTCCTTCATCCCATCCTCTCCACACCCTAACCCTCCCCACTTTCCTCTTCTTTCTTATCCACATCCCCTTTTTCCCTCCTATTTCATCTTCCATCTCACTCCCTATTTCACTATCACAAACCCCAATTTCTACACACCCTAACCCTCTTTACCTTTCCATTCCATTCCCACCCTCTTTAATCTTTACCTCCTATTTCACTTCCTATTTCACACTCTACTCCTATCTTCCATCTCACCCTCCCTAACTTCTACACACCCTAACCCTCTCCAATCCCCTCCCTACTAATATTCAACATTTCATACCCACTCTAATCCACTCTCCTCTCCTATTTCACCCACATCCACCCTAATACATCTTATACTCCCTAACCTCTACACACCCTAACCCTTATATCTTACTTTTTACAACTACCTCTTTTTAATCCCTTTTAATTAATCCCTTTCAATTAATTCTCATTCCTCACAATCACTACTACTTCTATCCCCTCTCAACCTTACAACCTATATCATCTTCTCTACTCTACTCTAACCTATCAATTTTTCTTCTTTTCATCACTACTCCTTTTACCATCCCCTACATATACCCCTAATCTTTATACACTTTACTTCTAACTCTTTCAATCCTATCCTACCAACTACACACCTCCTTTTTTCCTCCCTTTCACCCTTTCCCTCCCTATCTATTCTTCCCTACTACTATCAAATATCTATCTTACTATCCACTCCACTATTATCATCTATTTTTATTTAACCCTTTCCTTTCCTTCTTCCCTTACCCTTTTTATTCATCTCACTTTTTTATACACAACCTACAACCAATTCTATTATTCCTGTTCCTGTTCCTATTCCTGTTCCTGTTATTATTCATGTTTGTTATATCATCCCTAATCTTTCTCCTGTTTATATTCACTTTTCATTCTTCCACCTGTCCATATTTATATTCATATTCATATTCTTGTCTATACATATGTTCATGTCCATATCCACATTGATGTTTATAACCACATTTATGTTCATGTCTATATTTAAATGTCCATCTTGATCCCCAATTGCCCCCATCTCTTTCTTCTTACCTATCTCTTATCTTTTTATGTCCTAATGTTAGGGCGTGCTCCTACTCCACCTGCTTTTTTTCCCTTTCTTTATCTTTGTCTTCCTGTCTTATTTTTGTGCTTGATTACCTCGTTCTAATTTTTTTTATCCTTCCTTCCTACTGCTCCTTTTCTTTTCCTTGTTCCCTCTCATCTTTGTTGGCTTAAACTTCCTGAACTGCTGCTTCTGTGCATTGTTCTTCCTTTTGTGGCCTTTGACTGGTCTTTAACCTCATCTCCTTACGAACGCTTTCGGAACGTCTTGCTGACTCATCCCTGCGTTTACGCCCTGCTGACATAATACACTTTCTCATCTCTTGCTCCGCACCTCCGAACTCTATCACCGGAACCTGTGTTCTTTCATTGATCAAATCTCCTCTGTGCCATACACGAACGCTCGTCCTACCTGGCAACCCTTCCCCTCGTCGCCTTCGATCGACAATCCCCAACATTACACCATCTTTCCCTTCCACTGTACATCCCCCCTCGCTTGAACCTCCCCGCCACCTTCATCGTGCCACTTCGTGCCGTCCTATGCCTCCGTGGGGCATCCCACCCACATACCCAATCCTCCTCAACCCTCACCCTGACACTTTCTGATTCCTTCCTCGACATCCCCTTGCCTATCGTGCCACTTCGTGCCGTCCTATGTCTTCGTGGGGCATCCCACCCACATACCCCGTCGCCGCCGACCCGAACCTCTGTCAACCCTCACCCTATCGTTCCTGTATGCTTTCATCGACATCTCCTCATCGTTTCCCAATGCCTTCCTCGACATTTGCCTCCTGCCTTGCCTGTTGTGCCACTTCGTGCCGTCCTATGCCTCCGTGGGGCATCCCACCCACAAACCCAACCGAACACTCGACACTCGTCAACGCAACACTCACGAACAATGACGGACTTGTGAATTTTCTGCTACCGTCTATTCGTGTGCATGCATGCTTCTCTCAAAATGTCCATGAATCCATCGAACCCCGCCGTTTTCCTTCCTGCAACACTCCGCGCTCTCTTTCCGCCCATTGGTGAAACAACCACACCATCCCGCTCATCTCCACCCCGTCCTCTTTGATTGTCGTGCCCAACCATTCGTGTGCCTCCAATCTCCCTTCCGCCTTCTCGATCTCGTCGAATATCCACGTCATGACTTCGTCGCCGCTGTGGAACATGATGATCGCCACCGCTTCCATCAAACAACCCCGGTACTGACACCTCCCCTGCCCGCCTTTCCTGTATCTCGTCGGGCCATGCTCGTGTACGGCTTCCCACGAATGGCATATCGCTTGTGGTGCCCAACAATTTTGGCACGCCGTCCACGCCTCTTTCCATCGTATGGCACTCAACCAATTGCACGCCTTGCTTATTTGCTCTTGGTCCTCTGCCGATGTGCATCCGCATATCCGCCAACCCTTTCTTCCCGCCGCCCTTCCGTTGATCCGACATATGTTGCAACCCACCCTCCAACGATCGAACAAATCGATCAATCGCTCCACCATGCTGCTGTGCACGACGTTGCGGTGCTGTTGCTGTGCCTGCATCGAATCTCGTTCTCGTTGCTCCTGCATCCATGTCGCTTCGGCCGCTTCTCGTCCCTGTGCCTCCTTTTGCTGCTGCTGTGCATCTTGTTGTCTTGCATGCTCCTCCTCTTCTCGCTGTACGGTCATATGCCATGCCTGCTGCCGGGCTGCTCGCCGGTGTCTGGCGGGGGTAACGTCTTGCAATCGTGCCCTTTTGGTCTGGTCTTCCCCTTGCCTGACCTGCACACGAATCCGCTTCCGACCCTCGCCGCGACACACGTCGCAAAACTGCTCGCCTGCGCGGCAACTCGTCCGTGTGATGTCGCCATCCATGTCGGCGTCCAATACCACCCTCCGACAACGCCTGCCCTCCAAATATTCCATCATCTCCGGCTCTTCCCCTCCCGTCCTGACCATGTACGGTTGACCTTGCTGGTTCACCCTCTGCGCCCGCAATACGATGCTCTCGCTTGCGGTAATGCCATCTCGGCCGGCTCGCCCACTCTGCTGTCCGAAATCGTCCAACTTGTCGATGCCGCCGACGTGGATAACCACTCGGATCGTGCTGGCGTCAATCCCTTCTCCCAACGCACTCGTCGACCAAAACAACCGTTCTTCGCCCTCGGTCAACATGGCCATGATCTCTCGCTTCCGCTCGATCTCTCCCACCCCGCTGTAAAATACTGCGCCTCCGATCTCGTCGGCGTATGATTGCATCTCTACAATCTTGTGGCAATAAACGACGATGCGGTCTTCGGCGGGGTACTGGGCCAACTTGCCGTTAATGATGTGCCGCAACGTCTCCACTTCCCCGTCATACGTGATCACGCTGTATCGTATATTTGGTCGCACGGTCGACTCTCGGATCATGTGAACCTCGCTTGGCTGCATGTCCATGGTCGACATGAATGCTGGCTCTCGTCGTGGCGGCAACGTTGCCGTCAAACACACCACCTGCGTCTGCCGGCTGATCAATTCGCGTAACTGCAACACCTTCGGGCGGAACTTCTTGGTCGATTGCAACACGGAATGGCACTCGTCGATGATGACTCGCTCCAACTGCTGATTCAACATCTTCGCGTTGACGTAATCCGCGAACGACTGCGACACCGCCGACTCGGCAATAACGAACACGATCTGTGCGTCGTACGGCGGTGCTCGATTGTCGCTCCAAATTGCACATCGTATTCCGTCCTTGCGACACCGGTCGGCCATGTCCTCTTGCAACATGATCTTTGGCATCACGACGATCGTGACTCCGTCGCGGGATGCTGCGGCCGGCAACATGAACAACAAACTCTTGCCACCGCCGGTCCGCATGACGACCACGATCCGGGGCTGGCCACTGATGATGGCATCTAATGCCTCTTGTTGCTTGCCGCGAAATCGGGCTTCGGCTCCGTACATCCTCTTCAACTGACCTTCGACGTCAATCTGCCGCATCTGCTGCCACCGTTCGAATTTCCGGCTGTCCTGCTCCTGTTTGATCCTTCGCTTGATGTCGGGACTGACATTCTGCACTTCGTACGACGACGGGAACTGCATGAATCGGTGCCAATCCACGCTCACCTCGCGGAACGCATCCTGCTCCCGTCTCATGGCGAACGGGTTCTGCTGCAACTGCCGTCCGTATATGCTCTCTTCCATCTGGGGGCTGTGGCCGGACTGCCTGGCGCGGATCGTCTCGCGCGTCTGCTCCTCGTCCATTTCCATCCCCTGCTTGAACGGGTTTCCGTTGGCGTAAATGCGATTCAATGTGCCCACGACGTCTTGGTTGATGGCGAACTGGCGGTGGATGTCCGGGTATGCTTGTCGCCAATCCGACGTTCCAATGGGAACGCCAATCCGCTTCTCGCTCTCCCTGCGCATCACTCGACGGATCCGGTTCGTCTCCCAATACCCATCACAATTGCGGGCGACCATCGGTGTGGACTGTTGCTCGACGAAACGTGCTTCGACGCTCCGGTCTTCGGGTATCTCTGGCAAATCCTTTTCCCCTTCGCCTTCGTCCTCTTCTGCCCACTCTTCCTCCTCATCTCCCCAATCCTCTTCCGGTGCTGGCTCCCACAACCACGGGCTGGACGTCATCTGGCCACGGCTGCTCTGTAAAATGCGGACGAACGGCTCGATCAACCATAAATAATACACCACCAATTCCCCCACTTCCTGCGGCACGAATCGATGTACGCACTTTTGGCTCTGGCTCGCGCTGAACCCTTTGTGGTACGACGTGATGAACGCCACCATACCCTGGTCGATCATGACGCCACGGTGGCATCGGGCGTTCTCGCCGTTGACTTGCTGGATGCTGACCAATTCGGTGGCTCTCGCTGGTGCTCCCGCCGACATGTGCACCAACACTAACATCTCCTCCTTCCATCTCCTCACCTGCCGCAAATATGACTCGACGGCGTCCGGGTTGAACGTCCGCGTCTCGCTGTCCACGATGAATCGTGCTCGGATCTGTGCTTCGGTGAACAATCGCTGACCCAACCATCATTTTCCCTCAACGGGCCACGGGTTGCGGGCGTCGTGGACGAAACTGAAACCCTCGTCCATGACGGCGTGGTTGTCGACGATGTTGGTCATTTCGAATCTGGGCATGTCTTCTGCCCGCCAATCGCCTATCCCGGGGACCATGAACATCAACTCCTCCACCAAACGTTTGCGTGTGGTCGCCACTAAACCGTGCACCACCGTCCGGATCTGATCCATGCTGAACTGCACTTTACGCACCACGATGATGTCGTGGTTCGCCCCGGTCCATCCTATCTGTCCGTCGGCGTTCGTCGTGTATCGGATCTTTAACCCGTACATCTTCTGCGTGTACATGGTCTGGATGGGATGGGGCTGGCCGCCAAACTCGGTCATGGTCATGAATTTTTTCACGTCCTGTTGTACCAACTGGTGGATCACGGGCGCATCCTGTTCGGCCGTATCGCGATCCACGCCATTGATCGTCTGCTGCTCGATGTAATCTGTCCTGGCGCGCCACGCTCGTCGGACGACGATCGCTCGCATGCTGGTGATCATCGCGGCCAACGTGGGCGTGTAAAATATGGCGGGCACCCATCCGTTCTTCCCTCCACACGTCCCCAACACGGCCAATCCACTCAAAACTGCATTTTCATATTCGTTGTCCTTCAAATCGTGATCGAACATGGCTACCCAAAACGTCAAACTTGCTTGGGTAATTTCCTCTCGCTTGTCACTGCTCGAAACTCGACCTGATGCTGCATATTGTAACCGCGTCAATGCTTGGCGCTGGGCGGCCGATAATCGATATTTGGGCCGCTCCGACATCTCTGCCGTCCTCCAAATGTACCTCAATATCTGTGTGAAAACGTTGGCGTATTTGCGGATCGTCTTGACCTTTTGCTTGCCGTAAAATGGCTTGTCATTGTTCGGTACACCGTTCTTCCTTCGGTTAACGCAATGTAACGCGTGTCGGCCTACGATCTCAACCCGGCTGGCCTGGAACGAACGGCGGATCAACAACATGGTGCCCTCGCATGCACGGGATAATGCCTTCTCCTGTTCGGGCTCGAATCGATCAATGTCTTCTCCTAAATGTTCCTGCACTTTCTTCGCGTTGGGGTTGACTTTGACAAATTCTGTGACCTATCGTCGATGGTCGTCGTGCAAATGACGCTCCCACCCCGTGTGCTCTAACCATGGGTTCGGCTCGTATCGATTGCGTTCGGTACGGACTCGTTCTTGCTCCTAGTCCATATCGGTGAACAATTCGTCCATCCACTTATTGGCATTGGTGATGTCGTCGACTGTGGCCACTTGGCTGGGATGTGGCACTACTTGGACCGGGAATATCCTTTGCCATTTGCCGGTACGAAAAAACCATTGGCATGTCTGGTCCACCACCCATAATCGGCTGCGGTCGGTGTCTTCGTTGGGTCGTCCTTTCGCACGTGGGTTCTGGTATCCGTGCATTTTGCAATGCTTCTAAATTCCACTACGTTCCCGACATGTGTAATTGCATTCCTGACCCTCGATCTTGAAAACACACCGCAATCTATTCGTATATACCGGTATCCCTGGGATGGCTGGACTGCTGATGTCGGGATATATCACTTGACTGGGGTCCCGTGCGACCCGCGACAACCGATTGATAAATTCGACGACTCGCGCGCACTGTTCTTTCGTGACGGTCTTATGTTTGCTCTGTATATGTCCCTTAAAATTGGCTAGGTTGATGGCAAACTGGCATCGCCTGCATATGACTACTTGGTATTCTGGATAATGTATGAACAATTTTTCGAACACATCCATGGTGTCGGTGCTGCGTATAATGATTAATGGATGTCTCATATCCCGCTATGTCTCTCACTATACGCGGACAAACGGTCGCGACTTTCGCGCGTGTGCACTGGCTGCGCTTAGTGATCCCTGCGCGAACTTCACTTTATTCCTGGCTAACTTCGGCGCCAATGATGGTATGCGCAACAACGATTTTTTGGGCATTTATCATATTCGGACTCATCGCAATGACCGTTTCTATCGTCTGGTATTTTTTTCCGAATTATTGCTCCTCGGGATTAAAATGTGATCGACTAAATGTGATCGACCAAAATCGGGTTGTACCCTTATCCTATTTGGGTTAGTAAATATATGTGATCGAGTTGATCACAGTTAACAATTGTGGTGAGTTGATCACAGTTAACAATTGTGGTGAGCAGGCCATTTGATGGTGCAGAGCCGACTCCCGAGACCGATTCCTTCAAAGGTTTGATGGAACACAAGAACGACATAGAGCGGTATAAAACCTTCTCCTGTCACAGCAAGAGTCAGACCAATAAAAATAGAATGGAATATGATCCCGAACTCCAGAATAAATATCGCAACAAGCTTTGCTGAATATGATTCCATAGCGTGGAAGACTTGATTCTCAGCAAGAGAGATTTCATCTGGACAATTCTGAGTTCTCGCAACGCGACTGTCGGATGCATGTCGGTTGTTGATGCGTGAGGGTAATTTGGTTTGCATCGGCTGCTGCATGGCCGACTCTGTCAGGCGTTCAATGTCGACAGGCTGCTTCCTTGCCTGTCTGGTGTCGAGACCATTCCTCTCACCCCTCGTAGGTGCTTTGATGCGCAAGACCATGAGCTCGACGAAGAACATTGTGAAGATTGACATCAACGTTATGCCTTCGGGCCATGGATATATGGCTAAGACGCCGCCTAAACATTCGTCCTTCAATGCTTCAATGGCTGGAGCAAGTAGCTAAAGCGTGTCAGTAGGGGGGGTCCATTATTCGAAGTGGTACGGAGAAGGTCTAACTCACATGTATGAAGGCGGTGGCGACGATGACCCCAGAGCCAAAGAATTTTGCACCGAAGAGGAGCCAGCGTATTTTCTTGGAAAGAGATGTGCTGGAAAGACAGAGCGGTAATACTGCGCCCAAAAATGATCCAACAAGAATAGTGAAGATGGAAGAGATGCGAAGACCTAAGCGGCCGTCGTATTCGTTTCCAGGGTCGCAGTCACTCATGTTTTGAGGTACGTGGCAGATGGCAGATGTTCTGTCTAGGATCATGAGCAGGCCTGGAAAATGGTTTTTAGACATTTGCAGCGCCTCATATAAGCTTTGTAACTAATCAGGGTGGAACACCTTGATGGAACCTGCATGACAGTTACGAGGTTACGAGGATTGAATCTACTCAATTAGCGCTTCCGTTACCGACGCTTGGCGCCTAGAAGGCCTCCCTAGTCAGTGCACATCCCCGCCAGATGCACGCTTCTCAACTAAATCTCAGGTGCTGCGACCATGATCTCTTTGAGCGTATATCAATACCTACATGCGATATGACACCATGAAATCAAAGTGTAGTATTAGGGAGCTCTCCAACTAGATACTCGTGTAATCAGATGACATCGAGGTATACGCGCTTCTTGATAATTCGCCCTGATCGTGACATAAGGCGTTTTGGGACATCTTGAGATCCTGGCTCTACTGTAACAACCATATGTTCCTCACACTCCTTCCGAACCTTTCGTTCTTTCTTATGTCTATTACTTGGCACCTTAGACTCTGTTTCAAGCCGCCTCTGAATCGCCTCGGCTCCTCTTTGTTGCTGTCTTTCAGCCTTTTAAAGAGCCCCTTTTGCCCTTGCTGCAACCCTTGCCGCTCTGTCTTGACGCCTCTGCAGAACCTTCGCTTCTTTCTGGGCCTTCCTTGTGGCTCGATCTCGAGCTCTTAGCAGTTCTTTTTGCGCTTCCAGCTCCTTCTCCTCGTCCTTGGCCGCTTACAACGCTCTAGCTCTGTTGATCATAGAAGGGCCGAAGAACAAGGCGCCGAGGTCTTCCTAGACTCTGGTATCCTCCGTGAAGGGCCTACAACGCTTAATCCTGTTCTGCTGGTTGTCAATCGTCTCAATAAAGCCCCGCTCACGCTCTCTCACGAATATGAGCTCCCATGGCAACAGTCAAACAAGCATTCTCGAGCTTATCAACCAGTCCCTGGGACTGGGCGTTACGAAGAGCCACTACTTCGCTGACAACCCTTCTGATGGTTCTCATGGCTGATGGCGAGTCCAAGCAGCAGCTTGAGTGGCTGCCAGATGGCGCGTGATCTGGGGAGACATCCTTTTCGTCCGCTTCTCCCTCTCGAAGATATCGAGCACGGGTTGCGGATTAAAGGGCCCCCAGCCGCTCTTCTGCCACCCGAACTTGATGTTCTCCTCTGTAAAAGCTCTGTCATAAGCCGAGTAGAAGTCCTTGAAGAAATCTCGCTCAGTGAGTGCTATTAGACCTCGCGATAGTCTGATGTAGTAGTCTAGCTGCTAGCCGTAGTAGGACGCTAAATGTCCGAACACGCTCACATCCAGTGGCTGCAATCTATGCGTAGGGTGAGGCGGGAAGACGGCCACCAGTATCTTATTGCTCCGACACCAGTCCAGGAATCTGAGGGTGTAGTGCGACCCGTGTCCGTCAAGAATGAGCAGCCTCCAGTCCCTCTTCGCCTTATCGACGGTCCGAAAGTCGAACAAGGTCTGCAGCCAGCTCAGGCCAGGCTCATCACTGGTCCAGCCATTGGGCGAGCTTGCAAACCAGCAAGGGTGCTCGTCTGGGTCGTAGTCCTGGAGCCAGGTGTCCTGCAGGTCGCCGCTGACAGCCTTGTAAATAAGAGCTGGTAGCAGTGAATTACCATCCGCACATATGGTAGCTACCAGGGTTATCCACTCCCTATATCCATCCTGGCTAGCGCCTAGAAACTTCTGTTGCTTCATTAGGAACTTGGAGAAGATCCTGCGCGTCTTCTGCAGGTGGCCGATCAGGAAACCCTTCTCATCCATGTTATTGCAGTCCCGAGGCTGTATGCTATATTCATCGATCTTCTGCCTCAGAACATCGAAATAGTGCCTGAAAGAATGCTCTTACTCAGCCTTGTGCCTTTCAAGATCGAGAGTGTTGAGATATCTGCAGTCAAGGACAGACTCGTGTCTACGCCTGAAGTCCGCAGACCAGTTTTTGCCAGGCTCAGATCCACATATTCGGGCGGCCCAGCTGCAAACCATTGCAGGCATAGGAGGCAAGCACCACTCACAAAGCCTCTGTAATTGCTTGACGAGCCCTTCTTCTTGCTTGTTGGTGAGTGACCTCCACCCTTTAATGCGCCTCGCTACTGCGCTACTTTCCCGCGGAACCGCTTACTGAGGGTTAAGCGGCTGACATTGAATCTTCTGGCTACTGCCGCTATATTCCAGACCTCAGAGGAACGCAGAAACGCGATCGCATCTTTAATCGACCCTATGGTAGTTGTGCCAAGCGGACTAAATTATTCATTAATTCATGCGCCTGAGGGTGATTGGTAGCACCGCCAACCCCTTCAACTTTCATATGCTCGCTTGATGGCGTCATAATGTGAGCACTGCTAAGAGTGAGCGCTCTTCTCTTCGCCACGAGACATGAAATATCTGCTGTTGTGCTTCACCAACGCGATGAGGTCCCATTGATCCGCCGTTCCATTGATCCGCCGTTTGAGGCTGTGCTGCCGCTAATTCTAGCCCCGCCTCTGAGAGTGCTGCAATTGGGCCAGGGTCTACCGGCGTGCCCAGATGCCCAGCCGCAAATAACACCTTGGACCCGTGCCTGGCCTCTTCTTCACCCCTGACACACTTATCATCAGCCCAACTACAGCCAACAAGAAATCATGGTCACGTCACAAGTACGCTTGGAACGGGTTGGCGTGCGTCGGAAAGGATGCAACGGTATGGTCACGGTCTAGGGATTCTACCATTCGCATATCATCTGCTAAACGTGATTTGTCTAGAGGATTGTCTTCGTCGCATCGCTGCCCGTCTTTGCCTGCTCGAGGCTGCTGACCGTTATCATGGAGACTCACTTAATGGATCCGGGAATGTTAAAGTGGATGGTCGCTGCAAGCCGCCGACCGAAGCCAAAGACGACTGCGCGGACGCCTGTTGCAAGCCGCCGACCGAAGCCAAAGACGACTGCGCGGACGCCTGCTGCAAGCCGCCGACCGAGGCCAAAGATGACTGCTGCCAGCCGCCAACCGAGGCCAAAGACGACTGCGCGGACGCCTGTTGCAAGCCGCCGACCGAAGCCAAAGACGACTGCGCGGACGCCTGTTGTAAGCCGCCGACCGAGGCCAAAGATGACTGCGCGGACGCCTGCTGCAAGCCGCCGACCGGAGCCAAAGACGACTGCGCGGACGCCTGTTGCAAGCCGCCGACCGAGGCCAAAGATGACTGCTGCAAGCCGCCGTCCGAAGCCAAAGACGACTGCGCGGACGCCTGCTGCAAGCCGTCGACCGAGGCCAAAGATGACTGCTGCAAGCCGCCGTCCGAGAACAACGACAGCTGCGCGAATAAGAAGATGGAATGTGTATACACCTGTTGTGAAATTAATTCACAGGATGCATTCACCGAAAGACCTCCTACCTGTAATGAACATTTGCAGGTCGCGTTTGCACGTTTCGAATCTCTCATTCGCCAGGGACAGTGTCTATGCCGCCGCCTGATTCGCGAGATGAATTTCTGTTGCTGCTCTCCGGATCCCACTCTTTGCGAATCGCATATCGAAGATAAAAATCGTGCCTCTGCCCGACCAAATGAGTGTGGGACCGAATTAATCAGCAAGACCTCGAGAGCCATTGCTGCCAGAGATCAAGGGAACCAGAAACTCTCCAAAGCCGCAGCGGTTGAGGTATCACGTGACGACGCCGAAAGCGGGGCTGCCCGTGAGCAAGTGGTTCTGAACGTTGCTGGTATGACTTGCACGGGTTGTAGTAAGAAGTTGATGAATGTCCTTGACGGCATCTCTGGAATCCTTAACCCCAAAGTCACGTTCGTGTCAGGGACAGCGAGTTTCGAGCTGGGGAACCATGTCGAAAAGAAGGAGATGGATGCTGTTCTATCCTTGATTGAGAAACAGACCGGATTCAAAGTATCCAGGATCGTTAGCGACTATCAGCATGTGGATGTGCTCATCGAGCCTTCCATAGCCCAGCAACTGGAAAGAGAATCAATGAATGGGTTTGTCTCTATCGAAAAGGTATGTCTTTTGTGGAGTTTTAGATGACGCATTGACCGGCACCATTGCTTGCGTTTCGTCAAGCACATAAGCGCTGACAGTCTTTATAGATAAAGGGCAAGCAGTATCGTATGACCTACAATCCCATGGTTATTGGTGTCAGAGATTTGCTACCTCCGTCTGCCGAACTCGCGCCTCCGGCTCCGGATCCCAGCTTAACGGAAGGCAAGAGACGTCTAGTAAACATGACGGTATCATTCGCTCTGTCAGCAGTTTTTACGATACCTATCGTTGTTCTGAGCTGGTCGCACAACCCAGTCCCCCGTCAAACTCGAGAAATCGTATCGCTGGTCCTCGCAACTTTTGTTCAAGGAATAGCTATCCCGGAGTTCTACATCGGTGCCGTCAAATCCCTGGTGTTCAGCCGAGTCATCGAAATGGATATGCTCGTGGTGATCAGCATCACAGCCGCCTACTTTTACTCTGTGGTGGCCTTTGCGTTGTATGAGGCAAACATCTCCGTCAAAGAAGCTGCTTTCTTCGAGACCAGCTCGCTGTTGATAACGTTAGTCCTCCTCGGTCGTCTGATCGCTGCTGCTGCCCGTGTACGTGCCGTCTCGGCCGTCTCTTTGCGTTCCCTTCAGGCGGAGACAACCCAGATTGTTCAGCCGGATGGCCAAATCGACGACCTGGACGCCCGTCTTCTGCAGTTTGGCGATACGTTCCAGATACCTGCCCATGCTCGAATTGTCACGGACGGCGATATCGTCTCTGGCTCGAGTGCGGTCGACGAATCCATGTTGACTGGCGAGAGCAACCCGGTGCCGAAACAACCAGGAGACAGTATTATCGCGGGCACAATAAATGGGCCAGGTGTCCTGGTAGTCCGTCTCACGCGCCTCCCGGGAGCAAACAGCATAACCGACATTGCCAGTCTCGTAGAAAATGCCTTGGGCGCCAAGCCCCGAATTCAGGATTTGGCCGACAAGGTAGCTTCCTGGTTCATTCCTACCGTGGTCTTGATCGCACTGATCACCTTCATCATTTGGTTGGTCGTCGCACTGAAGGTTCGGGGTGAGAACGCAGGGGGAGCGATCGGTACAGCTATCACCTACGGCATCGCGGTTCTCGCAATCTCATGCCCTTGTGCTCTGGGTCTTGCTGTTCCTATGGTGTTAGTGATTGCTGGTGGAGTAGCTGCGCGAGCCGGAGTGATCATCAAAGAGGCAGACGCCATAGAAAGAGGTTACAAGACTACCGATGTGGTATTCGATAAGACAGGCACGCTCACTAACGCAGACCTCACGGTGGTGCACGAAAGCAGTTCGATCGTACACGACGTTACGAAAGATGAGGCGCTTGCCTTGACAAACACTCTCGTAGGTGGGAACAGCCACCCTGTCTCGCTCGCGATTAGCTCGCATCTGAAAGGACACGATCGCTTGGAGTCTACGCCCGTGGACATCAACTCCATTCCCGGTGCGGGAATTGAGGCAAAGTGGAATTCTTTCTCTGTCAAGGCAGGGAATCCGTATTGGACCTCAACTGACACCGAACCCAATGTACGCGAAATTATCGAAAACGGCATGACAGCTTTCTGTGTAACTGTCGATGGTTCTCTCATCCTGGCATTTGGCCTCGCAAGCACGATTAGGGATGAGGCCGCTTTTGTCATCGAAACTCTAGAACGCAAAAACATACGTTGCCACGTCGTTAGCGGCGATACCGCTAAGACCGTACACAACGTGGCTTCTCGCGTCGGCATCGCCGCCGAAAACGTCGCCTCGCGTCACTCACCTGCTCAGAAAATGGAGTATGTCAAGCGACTGCAATCAGATGGGCGCGTCGTTCTCTTTTGCGGAGACGGCACCAACGATGCAGTAGCTGTAGCACAAGCAAATGTCGGCGTCCAGATCGGAGTCGCAAGTGATGTCACAAACGGCGTTTGCGATGTTACGCTGCTGGGAGGACTCGAAGGTGTTCTTATGCTTCTTGGCATTTCCAAGCGAGCTTTTGCCCGCATCACGTTCAACTTCGTGTGGACTGCCGTCTACAACGTCTTCGCTATACTGCTCGCCTCGGGTGCGTTTGTGGTGTTCCGCATCCCCCCTGCCTACGCAGGGTTGGGAGAGATTGTCAGCGTGTGCCCGGTGATTGCGGCTGCGGCAACACTTGTCTGGGGCAACAACTCAATTTAGGCACCAAAGGCTCACGTAAGACATGCCCATGGAGGTCAGGGTTACTCTAGTGCGGCAATTCCGCCACAATGGAAGAACAGAAAGCAATTCAACATGCTTGGATCAGTCTCCGCCAGTTCAACACGGGTAGACGAGCCGCAGAATGTGAAATTGCGGGGGAGTTGAAAAATCATTTGCGACTGTGTTTATAGTATTTTTTAGTCAATAAATATCAACGCTGATTATGTACCAACTGGTGGGTCACGGGCGCGTCCTGTTCGGCCGTGTCATGGTCCACGCCGCCGTTGACTTGCTGCTCGATATGATCCATCCGTTCACGCCATGCTCGGCGGATGATGATGGCTCGCATGCTGGTGATCATCGCGGCCAACGTGGGCGTGTAAAATACGGCGGGTACCCATCCGTTCTTCTCCCCGCATGTGCCCAACACGGCCAATCCGCTCAACATGGCGTTCTCGTATTCGTTGTCTTTCAAATCATGGTCGAACATTGCGACCCAAAAATCGGAACTGGCTCGGATGACGCCCTCTCGCACGTCACTGCTCAATACTCGTTCGGATGCCGCGTGCTGCAATCGTGCCAACGCTTGCCGTTGGGCATCCATCAATCGATACTTCGGCCGCTCCGACATTTCTGCCGTTCTCCAAATATACCTCAATATCTGCGTGAACACGTTAGCGTATTTTCGGATCGTCTTCGTTTTTTGTTTGCCGTAAAATGGCTTGTCGTTTTTCGGCGCACCGTTCTCCCTTCGGTTGACACAATGCAATGCATGGCGCCCGACAATCTCAACACGACTGATTTGGAACGAACGGCGGATCAATAACACCGTCCCCTCGCACGCACGGGACAACGCCTTCTCTCGATATGGGTCGAATCGTTCCTCATCCTCCCCTAATCGTTCTTGCAATTTTCTGGTGTTGGGCTTGGCTTTGACGAATTCTGTGATCCACGGCCGACAATCGCTCGGCAAATGACGTTCCCATCCGGTGTGCTCCAACCATGGATTCGGCTCGTATCGATTGCGTCCGGTACGAATCCGTTCTTGCTCGTCGTCCATGTCGGTAAACAATTTATCCATCCACTTGTTCGCCTCGTTGACGGCGTCGGCGGTGGGCATTTGACCGGAACTTGGCACTACCTGGACGGCGAATATCTTGCGCCATGTGCCTGTCTTGAACAACTCCTGGCATGTTTGGTTTTCAACCCACAATTGACTACGGTCCGTGTCTTCGGTGGGCCGGCCCCTTCCACGGGGATTCTCGTAATTATGTTCTTTGCAATGCTTCTGCATGCCACTACGCTCTGCGGCTCTCGACATGTGTAATTGCATTCTTCACCTGCGGTCGCTTTGAACACACAACGTAATCCGTTCGCATAAACCGGTATACCTGGAATTGCCGGACTTCTGGCGTCGGGATAATTCACTTCTCCTGGGGTTCGCGCAACTCGTGATAAACCGTTGATAAATGCGACGGCTTGCGCGCATTGTTCTTTCGTCACGGTTTTGTGTTTCCTCTGAATGTGCCCCTTTACACTCGCTGGGTTGACTGCCAATTGGCATCTTTTGCATATGATGACCCCACATTCTCGTCGGTGTGTGAATAATTGCTCGAATATATCCATCATATGTTGCTATGTGATGATACACGCCTGATACCCCGGGATGTCTCTCACGTAAACAAACGGTCGCGACTTGCGCGTGCCTCTACTGGTTGCGTGGGCTGATCTTACAGCACGTTGAATCGAAACAAAATTCGACTGGATTCAAATTCTATACACTTGGTACTACAGTGTCGATATTTCTGTTGGAGCAATTTCTTTCGGCGCGAAATGCTTGCTCAATCTGGATAGAGGACCTGTCTCCAAGCATATTCTCATTGTAACAACAGCATTTCCTATGTAGAAGTCACTGTCATGCTAGTACTCCCACAAATGATCTCTGTTCATATCGTCCTCAACGCCTTCGCTTCTGCCCTCCTCAATCCTTATTCGCTTTGACCCTACTGAGTTCGTCACATCCTGTAACACCCTTTTCTTCGCGAGCGTAGGATCGCTGAATCCAAGAAATTTGTGCCAGCTTCGGCTGACCATACGGAATCCAGCTCGCCTTGCTTCAACATGTCCAGGGGCCTCCTCAAGACCACGCGCATAAAGTCTTCCGGCTGTCCAAGACGTATGAGCAGTTTGTCCGTCAGTGGCGCTATCTTCAATATCGTAATCTCGCTTGAATCCCCCTTGTGTCAAATGGCGGCGAGAAATTGCAATTGCGACATGGCGATAAGTCGCCAACGTGAGTGGATTTTGGCAGATTTCACTTGTCTCCCGCTTCAATATCTTCGTCAGACGGGAACTTGACCAAGCACCCTTCTCGGCGGGCCAGAGCAGAAAAGATAACGCATTTCTTTTCGTCGAAGGCCTTGCCTGGCCTCCCGTAAGCGCATCGAACTGTTTCATGTTGCTTGCAGGTATCTCCGGCTCCTCCTGCTCGGCAATCAATAGCTTCATCTTCTGTACGAATGGAAGTATCAGCCAGAGATAGTACACAACGAGTTCGCTGATCTCGCGCGGAAGATATCGGTGAATGATCTTGGTTGTCCCAGTGCAGGTGTACCCTTTGTGGTAGGAAGTGACTATCGCAACCAAACCATCTTCAACGAATACGTTGCGGTGGAAAGTTGTATTGACGTGCTGCAAGCCTGTAATCTCAGTCCCTCGAGCTGGCTGCCCTGCAGTGAGGTGGACGAGCAGGAGGAGCGTTTCGAGAAATTGATCGACCTGAGCACGATAAAGCTGGAACTCTTTGGGGTTCCATATTATATTGCGTGCGCCGTCCAGCGTACAAAAGCGGTCTCTTAGCTTTTCTGATCCAACAACTCTTTGCAAAAGCCACATATCGCCAGGCGGGATCGTGTCTGCGTTACGCCGATCTTTCAAAAAGCTCCATCCCGGGGCGACCTTCGTGGGGTCATCGCGGATCTGGTGAAGGGCTATCCTAGGCACGATCTCGGCTCTGCTTTCATCCGTTCCAAGCATGAACAATGCTTCTAGGTTCTGCTGTGCGCTCTGCACTTGTCGTAGCACAAATCGCTTGAAGACCGGTATCTGGAGTTCGATGTCGCGGTACTTGATAGTCTGCCCGTCTTCCGACCATCTCATGTATCCGAGGGACGTTGTGCAGTCTCTAATCCGCTTTCTGAAAGATCGTAAATGCAAGGCCCAGGTGAAAGGTGTTGCGTTATCCAGTGTCATGAACCTCTTACGCATCTCGTCCAATGGGTCCAGAGGATCTTGCACTAGACCCTCTTCGGCTAGTATAACGGACTTTTGCAACACTAGTAGCTGTGCTATCTTGATGAATGCCGAAAGTTTGGGCGTGTACTTGGGAGCCTCGTGGAGAGTATTGTTGTTTTCGTCTATGCCCATAACTGCCAGGAAGCCCACCAACGGGCTTTCGAAAATATTGCCACGGAGAGGTTGCTCGAGTAGAGCCAGGCAAAAGTCCAAACACATGTGGTCAAGTGGTTCCGACGCTGAAGAAGCCTTCGCTGCCTTCTCTGCAGCCAGTGCAAGCATGTGGTCCAGAAGAGCAGTTTGGCGGGTGCTCAGGCTATGTTCAAATCCTATCTCCTGTCTTGTATCGCTTGTGCGGCAGATAAATGCAAGAGCCCGTTTCCAGGACTGCTTGTATTGTTTGTATGTCGCCTCACGCAGCTTGTACACAAGTGGGCGGCTGTAGACCTCCCTATCTGGTAGAAATGATGTTATTCGCTTCTGCCCGAAGAAGTTCACCTTTTCCTCACGAAGTGACAAGTGCGCTGCCTCGACGATGCGATCGATAGCCAAGCCGATCTCATAGAACAAGGGCTCGTCGTGTTGCGTTGGAAGTCGAGCTAGTCCTGCAGCTTTGTCCAGTGGGATCCCTTTGAGGTAATGCAGCCAGCGGGTTCTCTCGAGCCACGGCGACACCTGCGTCTCGGTGAGAGCGGCATCGGCAGTACACTCGCCTTGGGACTGTGTCGTTTCGAGGCGGGCAAGGGTGCCGAAGATCTGGTTCATCACAAACTGGCCTTCATCGGACTTGGGCAAGGAATCATGCCCTGGCGATGTCGCACCCTGCGTTGGCCTCTCGGGCGCTGTGACCCGGAAGCATATGCTACCTTTGACTCCTGCAGTGAAGAAGCGTTGGTAGGACGCCGGCAGGTATGCTGGCTGATCGCCATAGTGCTCACGATTGAGGCGTTTCTGCATCATACCTCTGGAGTTCGCTACAGCTCCTCCACGCCCGCGTCGGATTGAAGCGTGGCATGCATTGTAGTGCTTCCTTATTTCATCTTCACGTTTCGACACTGCGAGGCAATACGTACAGCCGTAGCCAACGTGCACCTTCAGAACAGGGAAGGCTTTCGCGTCAGCTGGTGGCACAGGAATGCTTTCGACCACCGGATCCAGGAGTGCACACGGTAGCGACGGTAGAAGACGATCTTGCACCCATTCGATCGCAGACTGTTTTGTTTGGAATGCAGAGTGAAGCCCTCGATGATGTGCTCGAATGTGGGTCACGAGGTGTCGCGGTGCAACTCCGGCCTTGCATGATCGGCAAACTAAAATTCGTTGTTCCAGCAGTAAGTAGAACAAATCCAACGGGTTAGTACTCTTGCCCACCATTTTTGTAATATGTTGTCAACGTTGCACTAGTAAGCATACGAGCCATTCCACGGGACAAACGGCGCGCGTGAGACACGAAGGACGACGCGCTGGCCAGAAAAGGTCTAGTTGATTGCTGACCCGTGTCTGCGACTGTGATTGGCTGAAGCGAGAAAACATGGGGTCGATCCTTTTGAAGGTCGATCCCTTTGAAGTATTGGTATCCAGTAAATATATGTGATTGATACAATCACGTTTAACAATTGTGGGTAGTAAATATATGTGATTGATACAATCACGTTTAACAATTGTGGGTAGGAGTAGGCTCGGGAGAACTGGTACCTCTGCAGAGCAGTGGGAGATGGATGCTGGTGCGTCCATCGAAGGAAGCAGCTACTCCTGGTCGATCGGACTAGCTTTGATGTCCCGACTAAAACTGCGCAGGGAATATTGTGCTCCCGCTCCAAGTACGTCTGGACATCTATCAACCCCTCTTTTTACGGTGTGAGCACGAAAGAGAGCTGGAGATAGTGGATGTACCCCGGCAACGGTGCTCGGGTTACAGCATCTGGCGATTGTTGGAGACACACACCTCAGTCGTCGCCTGGGCTGGTCTCTTGATGGAAGGTGGATGGTGGATGGATCGACTGGTGTCGTCCTGACGATAAGCCATTCATTGGGAAGTCGGACTGTTCCAACCAGTGGACAACCTCGTCTACCTTGGCGGGAATACAGGACGAGTGCGTTTAGTTATGGAATCACTGGGAAACAGGATCGGTACGGAAGAGCACCCCTTTTGCCTCAGCATCGTGGAACTCTTTTCGTGAACCTCTCAGAGGAGCGTCGACACCGGAATGTGCCCCCCTCTGGAAGACACTCTCGTGAAAACAAGGGCTCGCATTTTGTCGCGTATCGGATCAGGTGTAAAGGTAGACTAGCCTTAGAACTGAGTCAATGAACCCCTAACCCTAAAACCCTAAAACCCTAACCCTCGTCTGCTAGATTAACGTAGTGTTCTAAATTGAACCCCTAACCTTAAGCGCGTCTATGGCGCTCTGGATGCTTTTGTCCGGCAATCGTCAACAAAGCACTGTATCATCGCCGCGTCTGTGCTCGCGTTCCGGACTGTGTGCGAGCTTCTTACTGACCAAGTCAGAATGGGTTGGTCAATGAACCAGGGCGACCAGCTTCCTGTTGGACTACGTCAACGCCTGAAAAAAGAGACAGCTCCAGACGCCTGTCCAATGACGAGAGTGTCCTCGTATACAGCAGAGCAGAATCCACGGTACTCCAGAGGAAGCCATAGGATATTTTTGCTGTCATACTTCAGCCATTGTCCATCCAACTGCAATCCCGAACTAGATATCAGGGTCACCGTATCAGAGGTACATGATTGAGGCAAGCGGAATTCTCCATAATTGGTACGCAACAAGGTGTCGTTCTGGCGGAACGATACCTCTGTGACAATATCACCGAGTCCTTCCAGCCTGTATTTCTCTTTCTTCTGAATAAGATCCCAAACTCGGACTGTCTTGTCACCAGATGCTGACGCCAACAGGTCTCCTTGGCGAGAGAAAGCTACTGCAGTGACCCGATCCTCATGCCCTTCGAGCTTGAGCTTTTCGTCTCCGTTCTTGGGATCCCAAACTCGGACTGTCATGTCATCAGATGCTGACGCCAGCAGGTCTCCTTCGCGAGAGAACGCTACTGCAGTGACCCGATCCTCATGCCCTTCGAGCTTGAGCTTTTCGTCTCCGTTCTTGGGATCCCAAACTCGGACTGTCTTGTCACCAGATGCTGACGCCAGCAGGTCTCCTTCGCGAGAGAATGCTACTGCAGTGACCCAACTCTCATGCCCTTCGAGCTTGAGCTTTTCGTCTCCGTTCTTGGGATCCCAAACTCGGACTGTCATGTCATGAGACGCTGACGCCAACAGGTCTCCTTGGCGAGAGAATGCTACTTCAGTGACCCGATCCTCATGCCCTTCGAGCTTGAGCTTTTCGTCTCCGTTCTTGGGATCCCAAACTCGGACTGTCATGTCATCAGATGCTGACGCCAGCAGGTCTCCTTCGCGAGAGAACGCTACTGCAGTGACCCGATCCTCATGCCCTTCGAGCTTGAGCTTTTCGTCTCCGTTCTTGGGATCCCAAACTCGGACTGTCATGTCACCAGATGCTGACGCCAACAGGTCTCCTTGGCGAGAGAATGCTACTGCAGTGACCCGATCCTCATGCCCTTCGAGCTTGAGCTTTTCGTCTCCGTTCTTGGGATCCCAAACTCGGACTGTCATGTCATGAGACGCTGACGCCAACAGGTCTCCTTGGCGAGAGAAAGCTACTGCAGTGACCCGATCCTCATGCCCTTCGAGTTTGAGCTTTTCGTCTCCGTTCTTGGGATCCCAAACTCGGACTGTCTTGTCACCAGATGCTGACGCCAGCAGGTCTCCTTCGCGAGAGAAAGCTACTGCAGTGACCCGATCCTCATGCCCTTCGAGCCTTAGTATTTCAGAGCTCCACCTGGATGGGATTATTGGTCGTAGTCTGAAGACCAACATCGTTTCATGCCGGAAAATCTCTCTGACGATGCTTTTTGTAGGGGTGAAGATCAAGGCAGAACAATACAACTGCAATGGCGCGAGGTGTGCCACATAGCTGCTCGTACGCACGAACTTCAAAGCATCATCGAGAAAGGCTGTCAATTGAGCGCTTTTGTTGACCTAATATCGTCAGTCAAACTATGCCTGATCTCCTTATGCTTTTGTACTAACCTTCAGATGTGACTGAAGCTGTGTGATAAACTCCACGCTACTAGAAATTCGGCCCAGCCAGCTAAGGGCTTCCAACCAGTGCAAGAAGTGGCCTTGTAAAAATCCATGGACAAGGTCATTATCTTGAATTTCTTCCTTAACATGGGACACCCAGTGTAAGCACGAGTATTGGAGCTGCGATGTGATATGAATGTTGACGTCAATGCTCGTCCGCCCGGTGTCAGGAGAGACAACGTTGCATAGATCTCTAGAGAGCTGCTCGTTCATGAGCCGTAGAGAATGCTTTAGCAGGTCTGAGTGCGTTGCTCGAGCATCAACACGAAACCGGTGGTCTGAATCCAGCAAGAAGTCTTTGAACGATTTGTGTAGTATCTGGACGGGGACTTTGGAATCGTTTGGCACCCTGAGGACTGAGCCCAGGGATGTGAGAAGCTTCTCGATCGTCCCTCCTTTCCACCCTAAAAGATCACCAAGTGCAGGAATTGTAAGAGGATCCTCAAGCAGAATGATCGATCCTACAATCGTTTTGAAATCTTTGATAGCTTCTGCTTTTCCAGGCTTGTCGTGAATTCGGTCCAGTATCGGCAAGTACACCATCTGCATACCATCCAGAGCGTCTTGCCGACTATTCCTCAGTATATCGGCAAGACACACGTCAGGCTTATTGTCGTTTTCAATATATCTGAAAATGGTAGCGGCATAGATGAACAACGGTTTTGTCAACTGTATGAGATCTTCCATCGTTTCCTTGCGGGGCCAATCGGTTGATAGTTGTGGGTATTGCTGGCCCGCATCGTCTGCGCGGAGCTTTTCGAAGCATGCGGTAAGAAACAGTCCGATGTCAGACTCGGATTCTTCCTCTTTGATATCTTCGAGTCGTAGACTTTCTGGTTTTAATGTTTTCAGCTCCTGTAGCAGATGGTTCTCAGGACGACTAGTGATAATGATTTTTATACCAGTATCTTTCGCGAGCTGACCAAGCTCTTTGAGGATGGCGTTGGCATGACCTGATTGGCACTCGTCTAAAGCATCGATGACCATTACGAGGTTCTCTGTCTTGGTTCGCGGCATAGCATTCGACATTGTTCCATGGAGTAAGTTTTTGAACTGCGACGTAATCGATCCATCAGGTAATACCGGTTCAGAGTCAAGCGCAGCCGCGACATACGGTCGTAGCTCAGTGTACGTTGTGATGAGCTGATTGACGATAGTGGCCACAAACAGACGCCCATCCCTCTGCTCTGTTATGTCATGTCTAAAGAAGAAGCTAGCAGCAAGCGAGCCTTCTGTTGCCAATTTCCGAGCGATTGTCCTGAGCAGCGTAGATTTGCCGGTCCCAGCCATACCACGCACCCAGAATATCCTTTGGCTGGATTGGCTGGGTTGCTGGCACCATGAGTGTATCTTCTCAATGAGTGTTTCACGAGTACCTTGAAGACAATAGCCGTACAGCCATTTGTCTTTTTTTTGTTCAATGGCATCATAGGAGGCGTCGCTGGCAGATCGAAGTCTTTGTAAGCTGACTTTGATATCGATAGCTTCGACAATCGCTTTCATGTCGAGAAGACTTTGCATTCCGTCAATGAAACCACTGATTTGCTTTTTGATCTGGCGTAGTTGACCTCCAACATCTTTGATCGCGCACGATTCTGCGGCCCTTTCCAATCGACTTCCTGCAGCGTCGCATTCCTTTTCATATTCACCGATCTTCTCTTTGGACCACAGCAATTCAAAGTTTCTTCTTAACCCTTGTTTCAGAAGGGCGCGATATCCAGTAGCTAGAATGACAGAAACTAGCCTATACGAATCTATCAGCGCATCCTCCAGTCGTTTGGCTTCGTTGGATTCTTCAACCTGTTTGAAGTACTCAAAGTAGACGGTCAGCTGTGTCAACATTGACGTTGCCCGTATGACGCCAGCAAGTAGTCTTTCCATCACGCTGTAAGAGAATTTTACCACTCCGAGAAGTGCACTTATCAGTGCGACAGGTATGCCAATGTATAATGGATCAACGTTGGCAGCTATTTTGACAGCCTGGGAGACCAGATCGATTCCAGGTTGAATTTTTCCCAGCAGCTCCGATAGCGTCGTAGCCACAGTGCTCAGGTCGATAGTACGGCCATTCACAGTCGTTGTCCATTTATTGTCCTCGAATTCTTTTCTCTTCGCAAGCACAGCGTCCTGTGCGCTTCTGATGCCATCGACGTCTTTCTGGGGCACGATTTCATCGATGGTGATTCGGTCTTCTTCTTCGAGCAACTGTCTCGCAGCGTCGAAAATGCGCTGCCCTGGGCTATCGCGTACGACCTTTTCGATTGGTTGTGTTGTCGATCTGGTTTTCGATGTTGTGTCGATGGTGGCATCTTTGGCTGGAGATCTGTCATGGCGAAAACAGGACTTCAGTCTACCCAGAGTCTTCCTCATGATAGTTTGATAGAAAGTCGTGGCTCAAGATGAAAATGCGGGCGATGACCTTCTAAGTCGGACGATCAGAAATTGTTGTAACTCTTGGCAGCCTTACTCTTTTTCGGCCTCGGTCGATACAACGCCGCTACGCGAATATCTGTCACATCGGTTAGCTGAAGCGGATCTCCACGATCCCAGAGTGCATGCCGTTCACCTCGATGGGCGAATCATGGCTGAGGTGCATGATTCCGCTCTGCCAAAACATGGCGCTAATGCTAACTATACGTACATCGGAATCGTGCTAAGTGGAATCCTAGCGCCACCGTGGATATTGTGGCTTAAGGGAAGCTCCACTTGCCGAAGGGCAGTAGTGTGGTTGCTATTCATATAGAATAGGCTGATAGTGGATGAGCATTAGCCAGTCCATCGTATCATAGTAATGCAACCATGAATGCGCTGGCAGACACATAGGTCATCACTGCGCATTAGTTCGGTGATGAAGATGACGGCGGTCGGGGAACTTTGTGTCGTGCATTAGTCCTGCAGGGCAAAGTGCGCGTAACCTGCATGCAGATTTTAGATGCATTACCACGCATCTCTGGAGGGCTGCCCTCACACAAGGTCACATACTACTATCGTTCGAGTCATGATGTAAGTCTAGACATGAACGAGGACATATGCAGTCTACTCGGTCACCTGTTGGACAGTTATCATGCCAAGGAAGTAGCTCGAAGGGCTGTGAATGCAGTTCAGGGCTAGACGTTTGCCCCACCGTGTGCACAGACCCACCGCGTGCTCACGCGACGCGGCAGTCAGCACATGGCTTCTTCATCAAGTATCTCCGTCACCCGAGCAGCTATGGATGCAGCGATCACAGAATTGGAATCGGCAAATACGCCTTGTGTAGCTGTGGTAGCCAGAAAGTACGGACTCGTCACTTCTACGCTCAGAAGACGCTGGAAAGGCGTGACCGTCAATAGAGACCAAGCTATTGAAGACTCGAGATTTCTCAACAGTCAACAAGAGCAGCAACTGTTGCTACACATCAGGCAGCTCTGTGACAGGTGCCTTCCTCCAACGCCGGCAATTATGGCGAATATCGCTGCTCAGCTTGGGTCAAGAACCCCTGGACACAACTGGTGTTCGAGATTTGTGCAGCGACACAAGTCTGAACTAGACTCGAGATATCTCGACACTCTGGACTTGGACAGACACAAGTCTGACTCTGCGACATTCTTCGAAAAATACTTTTCGGTTGTAGGTGATAAGATGAAAGAATATAGCATACTGCCAGAGAACACTTGCAACATGGACGAGAAGGGTTTCCTTCTTGGAAGGATCACCAAGGCGAAACGAGTCTTTCCGAAAGACCTCAAGGCTTCTGGAAAGCTTCTCGGGGCTGGCCAAGATGGATCGAGAGAGTGGATCACGGTTGTGGCCACGATTTGTGGTGATGGAACAGCTTTGCCTCCTCTTCTGATTTACAAAAGTACTACCGGCTCAGTCCGAGACTCATGGGTGCAAGACTTTGACTCCCACGAACATGACGCTTGGTTCACGTCATCTGCCAGTGGCTGGACGTCTGATGAGATCGGCTTCAAGTGGCTCGTGGAGTTCTTCGACAGGAAAACTCGAGACAAAGCCAGAAGGCAATGGCGGCTCTTGTTCGTCGATGGTCACGGCTCTCACGTCACGTTGAAGTTCGTCGAATGGGCCCAAGCACACAAGATACTGGTAGCTGTGTATCCTCCCCACTCTACACATAGATTGCAGCCCCTGGATGTAGGATGCTTTGCTCCCCTCGCCACGTACTACAGCCAGTTTCTGGAACAGCAAACCAGACTGTCAGAGGGCCAGACGCGGATGACGAAAAGGGATTTCTTCAGATGCTTCTATCCAGCATGGCAAGGAGCGTTCACTGCGAAAAATGTGAGCTCAAGCTGGTGTAAGACTGGCATATTCCCTTTCAATCCCGATTTAGTGCTCAACAAGCTTCGACCAAGGAGGCAGAAAGAAGCGACACCTCGTGGCTCATCGAGCAAGTTCATCTGCGTGCTGGGACTCGCCTTCGGGTCTGAGAAAGCTTAGAGCCATCATCAACAAGACAGTAGACCAGAAGACCAAGAAAATGATGAAACGGCTGAGCGATGACCTTCAGAGCAGCAAGGCAGAGGCCACGCTCGAAAGGCTTGGAAGAAAACGGGCAATCGAGGCTCTTAGGCACGAGAAGAAGAAGCGCGAGCGTGGCAAAAAGCTAATGGAACAGTTCAGGGCCGAGGAAGGTTCCGGGGCGATTCTCTTCAGCCCCAACAAGGTGAGAGGAGCTCTCGAACTCCAACGAAAGAGGGAGCAGGAACAGATGCAGGAGAAAGCGGACAAAGAGACCAGAGCTCAAGAGAGAGCCACCGCGAAGATTCAGAAGCAGCAAGAGATCCAGAGAAGGCGTAATGAGAGAGTTATGGCTCGAGATGCCCGCAAGGCAGCCGAGGCATTGAAGAGGGCTCAAAAGACTGCGGAGAAAAAGGCAAGTGAGGCTCAAAAACAGGCAAAAACCAGGGCCAAAGCGTTCAGTAAAGACCAAAGAAGAGCGGCGAAAAAGGAGAAGGCACATCCAAAGCTCGATTTCAACAAGAACACTTCAAAAGCTCAAGAGGTTCCAAAACAACCGAGGTCAAGGTCGGGGAGGACGATTCGAACGCCAGCGTGGCTATTAAATTGATACTTACGTATGCTATCACATATGACGTTCCAAACACTGTGTATCAATTTTGTGACAATCGCGGCCAGTGTGGTCGAGTAATTGTGGAAACTGTACAGACAGATGCAGCTGGAGATGTGAGCACGCGGTGGGTCTGTGCACACGGTGGGGCAGACTTCTAAGTGTGGAGGTGAAGCCAACCACTCGGCTTACTTGCCGTGCTACAGATAGGTAGTGAGTTTGTCACAGGGCAGTCGAGCCGCCAGGTGGAAGGGTGAACCGATTTTTGGCTTAATCAAAACTTTGCATTCAAGCAAATGCATAAAAGATTCTGTGGCGGAAATCAAGACTGATATCGGAGAGTGTATTGATGTATTGGAGAGTGTTCACGGGAGTGTTTACGGGAGTGTTTACGGGAGGGTTTGCGGGAGGATTTCTGGGAGGATTTCTGGGAGGGTTTCTGGGAGGGTTCCTGGGAGGGTTTATGCGAGTGTTTATGCGAGTGTTTTCGACAACTTTGTGGTCATATCGCACAAGTCTTATTTCCTCTAACAATCATGATCTATCTGTCTCGAACACTAGCCGTGCTGGAGGTATCAATAATACAGCGCGCGCCGTAGAGGCGATGGAAGAGGTAGACAAGGCTATCATGTTCTTCAAAGACCTGATCGAGGACGTGGTAGAATATTGCAAGATCGCGATTTAGAAGTGAGTGCACTCATATCTGTGTGAGAAGGCTCGATAGGCCGTACATGGTATCTTCGGAAATATATATCACTTAGCAGAGGGACAGACGGCTGTTCAAGATAACTCACTCTTAACATTGCTCGCAACACAGTTCGGACGTGTCTCCGCGCCCTTGCAGAACCGAACCATGATACATTGGCCTAATCGAAGTACCTAAGCTTTTCCAAGAAGTCCTTCGAAGAATAAGTCGCTCTTGCCTCAACTTTGGTACGGTCACTAGAGGAGCCAGCCTTGGTCTTCAACACTTTTCCCATACCCCAATCCTTGCGTCCGCGATAGTAAACGCTCGTAAGGCCATTTCCACTGCGTGAATCGAAACGGTCCTCGAACTTCTCTTCTATCTCTGGCCATGAAAGCTCCTTGCTGATCCGGTTGTACATAATGAAGAACTTTTGCTCCTCCGTGTAGGCAGTTCTTGTAGTCCGAAACGTACACCGGGGTGACTGAGTTGGAAACGGCTGAGCCATTTATTGTACTGGAAAACAAGCTCCGTGGTGCGTGTCAATGGCTTTGGTAACGCCTGGCGGAGTAAAAAGTGTTGATGGAACAGCCGCAGCCATCTCTCCGAACCCATCGGGACGCTGGCCGATGCTCGTATTTCCGTTGCATATGTTGTCGAGTCTCTTGTCGAGATGCGTGAGACCACCGTCGGTGATACTGATCACGTTGAAAGTGCCATTGGAGTCATTCGTGGTGTTGGAGCGGGCAACGCAATGAAGCTGAGTAACAAGGGCAGAGCCATCGAGGCTACTCGACCTGGCAGAGAAGAGCGAGGGGCAGGTGACTGTCGTATCAAGACATCCAAATTGAGGGCCCCGAGTCCGGATCGGGACCACGTCTGGTGAGGAGCGAGTCTCGGATTCATGTAGATGCCGCTGCCGATGCTCACTCGACGTGATTTTTGCTCGTACGCTGTCGCAGCATAAAGATGCCACCGTGATTTTGCAGTCACCCTGGCGCTCCCCTAAGGCCGCGACGACAGACGGTGCTGACGTTGTGGTAGATAGCTGGGGTTGGCGCTCCCGTGTCGGTCGCTCTTGACGCCTAGTAGTGTTGGGCGTGTCGATTGGCTGACAGTCTCTCCAAGGTTAGCCTCGTGCAACGCGATGGGGCAAGATAGTCCATCCTCGCAGTGGGAGTTCATGATCTTGTAGAACGTGGGACTGTCCTCTCAAAAGACCGCGAGGACTCTGATCCGACAGAGCACAGCACTGTACTTTGTGCGACGGCGGCAACTGTCGCACAACGTCAGATTTCGCACTTGCGATCCCTTGCTTCTGTGTATGTGTAGCGTTGCAGTATGCGCCTTGGATCGCACAAAGTGTCCTAGTAGGTTATGTAAGGGACGTTGAGGTAGACGGTGGACTCAGCCGCGGCCATGGCTTTGCGCTGTGCTACGTTGAGTCCAGGACAGAGACGAAGGAGTTCTGCAGATCGTTCATTTTTGAGAGCGAAACTGTGCGCTTCTGTGATCGATGATGGCTGAGAATGGTAACCTGCTAGTGTGCAAGGCAGATTAATCTCTATACTGTCGTTCAACCTTTCTACGTCCGTTTCTGTCAAACATGCTGGCCGAGGTCTTCTCAACGCACCAGCTTTTCGAAAAGAGACAAGGGCTCATATGTGTGTCGATATCCATACGAGACTCCACCTTCTGGAGCCTAGGACGAATTGCAGGATCCGGTGGTCTCGAAATAGTCGATTGTGTCTTTGGAAACCATATTTCCATCACACTTTCCCGCGCAATATCTTCGTTTGACACATCACGTGCTGCGCTTGCACAATTGCTCACGCGCGGCTCGTGTCCACATGAAGTTCATGCCGAATATACTCTATGAATTTTGTCAGAATAAATTAGGAATAACAGTGTACGGACTCACACTGATGAAGGTTCCTGGCAGAAATATGACTCCAAGAGTGCTCAATACTTTCATAGTCTCGCCATCGCGTTTCGCCGCATTCGCGATCTGGGTGGAAATTGCGCTATCGTGTCGGGCTCTCGCGTGGAATATCTGTTAAGTGATCAGTCACCAAGGTACAATATCGAACAATACTTCCGTGTACTAGAATTGTGACAAGTAATCCTACCAGGCTGATCTCATTTTGCATTCTTGCTTCCAGCGCTTTGGACCGGTTGAGAAAACTCGTCATCAAGGATGTATAGAAGTCGATGTCGTTCTGGACAGTGCTGTTGTCTGGGCAGTGGATGAAGACCGGAAAAGTCGCTGCTTTCTCCCTCATCTGCTTCATGGACGACATCGCAGTCTCTAGCATTTCTGAACAGTGTACCAAATGACGCGCAGTCTCATGCATACTGTTGGACTCGTGTCCTGAGTCCAGGGTTTGGTGTTGCCGTGCGATCTCGAGGTCACGGACCCGATCCCTCCATGCCCATACCGCTTCATCGAAGCATTGAACCACCTGCGATGCTACGAAGCTATGGGGAGAGAATGCGTGGGTTCTTTGAAGATCGCCTCCACTGCCAATCAAATCCTGCCGCATTCTAGCCCGCGTTCTCTCCTCAATGTCATGACACAGCAAGACGGATGTGTCGGACGAGCTCCAGCACGTAGTGAACCTCAGCTTTTCCCAGTAGTAAGTGTTCTTGAATCGTTCCAGATCTTGCGAACACTCCTGGCCTGGTCTGATTGGGCGTTTGATGAGGAACCTGAAGTCTGTCACGTGAGACTCGAGCTGGCCGTCAGCCAGACGTTCCCCTCCGGCCCAGAAGTAGCCGCTCGACTCTTGACATGGCTTTGCGCGCAAAAGAGCTGGCGTCTGATAAGTCGCATGTGCGCTGTCCAATAGCCTCGGCGAGAACTCGTCGAGGAAGCTGTCGGGGTTCAGGTCAGCACGTCCATGTATTCGGTGCAAGGTACGCTCACGCTATGACAAACTTTGCAGTTTGACTAAACAATTCTTTTTCTGTAAGCTTTTTTTCGATCCAACAAAGTCTTCCACCTGATGGTTGGAGCTCTAAAAGGAAAGTTGTGATCATCTGCATATTCTCTCAATGTCCAAGCTGCCAGGTTTGTGGTCGACGTGCAACTGCCCGAAAATGGAAATATATCGAAACTAATAGAGCCTCGACATGCGGCACGAGCGGCTAGTGTCGATCCAAAAACAATAGGCGACCTTCAGATGCAATTGCGCAGAACTTTCCTGCGGGCACACACAACGGAGGCTCAGCAAGCGCAAGATCTCCCAATCATTTCAGGCTGGGGAAAGGCGGCATTGGTCGTGGCTGTGTCGAGGAACAGAAACATGCTGCCTCGTCACCTGCAGAACGCTGCTGCCTAATGCAGCCTTCCGACATGAAGGGCCATGGAACACCTGTTGAGCTGCATGGCGCTTGCTGTTGAGACCTGAAGTGCGCGTCGGCGTCCAGCTGCACACAGTAGCCTCCTTGTGCGTGCGAAGAGACGGTACGTCCGAGCCTCGCAAAGTCAGCGCTAATGCCGCAAGCTTCGTCTTGTCAGGCTCGGCTGGTTGGCAGGCTGCAGGCGCTCAACGGCGCACTTACTGAGGACAGATTTAAGTTCTTCAGATCTTGTGTGCAGCCTGGGGCTCTGCCTGTTGCACTTCAGTCAACGCCAGTGTCTTCAAAGACGAGCGCCTGCTTAAAGCCTGTCCGTCATACAACGTGACACCCAAATGAAATGTCTTCCTCATGAAGATGCTACCGTGACAATAGGTACATGTAGTGCTTAGCCCATCTTTCACATCCTTGAGAGCCTAGATCTCTGGTTCAGTGCCACTTTCCCCGCTTTGTGGCTTTGTGGCTTGGGGAAAGGTGTCGTCTGTCCATTCGAGCTTAGACAGCTTTCCAGCTCAGCCTTGCACATGCAGACGCCACGACAGGCTGTGTCTACTTGTCTCATGTTATTCCAGTCACATTGGCCTTTAATTGTGCTGCAGTCTCTGCCGCATGAGGCTGTGTTCTTGGGCAAAAGCAGCCGCCAGAAACGTGACCGCTGTCCAGGGTCCAAGCCCCCTGTCAGTGGGTGCCAAGGTTACACCGGCTGTGACCCCAACCCTAGAGCTTTGCTGGTGTAACCAGGCTCAAAATTGGTGGTGTAACCAGGTTATCCACTGGTGCATAAGACAGTAGAACGCGAGGCTAGCTGTATGTGGCGGTGTTGAAGTCGTCAGGCGGATAATCATCAGGGTCCTCTGCCCCACACCTTCAGCTCTGCGGTCGCGCAATTCCCATATATTCTGGTCGTGCCGTCGTGATTTTTTCCCTTCACATCCTATGGCCGTACGGCCGCCACGATCACATCCTGCCGGTCTCCGAGCCTCGAATAACAAGCCATGGCCCTCGAAGAGCAACCCAACTGGAAGCAACCCCTGCATGAGTTCAGGGCGTGGATCTTTAGAGAGCGCGTGCCAGGCAGCCAGTCTGACTACACGGCTGGCCTCGACGACTTTGTACCCGCTGGCGAAGTCGAGGAATATCTCCGCCAACCCGGCAAGCTGAGAGAGATCCTTAGCGCACTTTTCGGGGACGGCGACGATGTTATCGACGCACAACAGCTCGTTGACCGCTACAGTGTAGTATTCGCGATTCTTGTCGCGATTGACTACGGCGCATACATCGGCAGATTCCTTCCTCACGAATCGCTTCGTGACGCCAGGCTGCCCTTCGACGACCGACCGAGAACGTTCCCCGACCAGGGTGTTTCAGACACTTTCTTTCAACGGTTCCGAATCGAACAGGCGAGATTCTGCGCGTCAAAGATTTACGAAGGCAATCATAAGTTTGAGCGGGAGGAACGTCTGCCTTTCCTTGAAAAGAAGTTGGTTGGTGAAGGCGGAAGCGCAAAAGTCTACAGAGTCAAGATACACGCAAACCATGATTTTCTGAGCAAGCCAGAATCGCCGGTGAGTCTAATTGACAACATGTGGACATGTAGCACAGCTAAGTTCTCCCCTAGCCTGGGTCGCGAGAACGACACAAATTCTACGCCCTGAAAGCATATGAAGGCGACGATGGGGAAAAGTGGCATCGTACCGAGACTGCAACTTTCAGGAAATTGCCCCGTACCGGACTGCGTGACGCACACATAATTGGATACCACTGCAGCTTTGAACACAGAGGTGTGTGCTACGCACTACTCGAATATGCGGATCTAGATACATTGGAGCATTTCATGATGCGCCAGAGCAATGGTCCGCCGTCAACGGACACGGAGATACTCTCATTCTGGGAGAACCTGCTGCATGTCATCCAAGCTATCGGCGAGATTCATGAATTGGATCCGCACAAGCCGTACGCAACGAAGTCGGGCAAATTTACAAGGTTGGACAATGACTTCCATCCTACGCATCTACGCAGAGCTAACAGGTGGTGCAGCATACATCAAGACATCAAGCCAACGAACATTCTGGTGAAGACCAAGGAGCACGCCTCCAGCATCTACGACTCTGCTCTCGGCCTGGCCGATCTCGGGACGAGCAGTCTAATGAAGGCTGGCTCACATCTTATGGCTAGAGATAATTTCGGCACGAAAACATATGGTAAGAAGAAGCTATACCGCGCCGCTTTCCGCATCTAATGGAATTACAGGCTCGCCTGAGTGCTTCAGAAGAGACAGTATTGATGACGGCCGCAACATAATAATCACGACCAAAGCCGACATCTGGTCGTTTGGATGTGTCCTCAGCGAAGTCTGCATCTGGGTCGTCTTCGGCAGTAGTGGGCCGCATGGTCTCAACAGCTACCGCCAGCGTCGACAAAAGCACAACAGTGAAGTACGACGAGGTGCTAACACATTCCATTTCAGCGGCCGAGAATCACAAGCCGTTCTTGATGAACACGCTAAAGTCGCTGCGCAAACCCGATGTGACCCAATCACAGCAGCCATCTTGCAGTTGATGCCAAAGATGCTCCACCTCGATCCAGAACGTCGACCATCGGCACAAGAACTTCGGAAACACTTCAATGAGATCATCAAAGATGCCCGAGCCAGAGTGGGCCTGGGTGGTTTTTCATCCGTCGACAAAATTTGGGACCCAGCCACTTCTCAGGGCACGGATCCAAGTCGTGCGACCAAAGACTCCGGCTATGGTTCGTACGAGTCAGACAGTATCGTACAAGAAGTCATCGAAGAACAAAAAGAAGCATCCGATGTGCAATCATACAGAACGCTTTCCAGTTTTGTTGACCTGGGACACGGCGGTCGATTGAGAGGAGTCAACATCTTTGCGAGCGATTTGGCGCAAAATCTCAGTCCTGACATTCCTGAAATTGTGGCACGATATGAAATCGTGGTTCTTGCTGTGCAGGATGCATTGCGAGTATACTCATACTCCCTGGAGCAGCAGAATCGACCCGACAAGCTATCTGATGAGCGGAACGCCACTCATTTCGTTCGGCAGCAGAGTCAGTAAGTCTCGCTTGAAACAATTGCATTTTCTCAATATCAATAATATTTAACAGTGACATTGCGGTGAAGGTCGTGGACTATTTTGCGCGCGCTCAGTCGACAGAATCAGGCGAAGCCACACCCGAGGCTAGCATGTTCGCTGAACCTATCAGCGTACTTAGCTGGGTGGATAGTAATTCAAATGCTGTTGCAGACTCACCATCGGGTACGGCAGAAGTTTTGGACGAAACCGCCGTAGACGAAAGCTCCGGCAGAGGAAGTTCGCAACTGGACGAAACCATCATGAGGATGCGGGGCTTCCTCAGCGACAACGCCACATTCGAATGGCTGAAGCACCGTGTGCAGGCCGTGATGTCGATCAGCGGAGGTGGCGAGCTAACCCCAATGTCCAAGAAGTTGTCGAACATACTCAAACAGAACTTCTCCGGAGCGAACGATCATCACTTCATGTACACCATCGATTGGAATCCTCTGGAGTTCATGCTATACAATTACACCGGCTACGTTGATGTGGCGAGTGTGATCAGCATCAATTCGGACGGCCAAGCGCTCGAGGCGTGTACTGTTGGCGAGTATATTGCACGAGTCTGGCCAGCAACGGGACCGCGATTCTTGGAGGCTGTAAGAAGCTGGTGGAAGCATGTCAGCGATGGACGCGAAGAGGAGTCTCTCCAGCGTATGTACGCTTGCCACTTTTCATCTACCTCGACTGACCATCACAGATTCTCTTCTCGACGGCTGGGTGACTTTCACACGTCAGTCGTCGGTTGTACATGTTGACATAGCTGGTCCTATGTTTTTGAGACTGGAAACTGGAGAGCAGCTCGTCTGGCTTGCGAGTATATGTCGGAAGGGCATGTTCCCTGACCAGCTGACATCGTTTAGTGCGAGCATTTCACAAGGTGGCAGCAAAAGTGTGATTAACAGCGGAACCATTGTGAACATCACATTTTCATTCGAGAAATTCGCGCAAGACGGTCACTCGGCTGACGATTGGTGTTGGCTAAAGCTCTTCCGCAATTGCTGCGTCGCCAACGGAGTCTCTGTCAATATTCGCCAGGAAGAAGAGAAAGGTCTCGAAATACCCTTCAGCTTGATGGCTACACTAGGAGGCTTTGACCGCGTAGCCGATTACGCAGGCCAGCTCGTGCTGAAAGGATTTGAGACCTTGTTTGTGCCAATGAAGAAGATTGGCGGATCAATTACCTGGCATCTGGTCACGAAGCCGAATGGTCGCAGAATCTCATATAACGCTATGTTTGCGCTCTCAGGACAGCCGGACGCGACGGTGTGCATGCAGGACCTGTTCGACTCGAGGCATTTCCTTGGTTGGGTTTCGAACGCTAGTCAGCTCGCAGGTATAACTACACCCCTTCCTGTGTATCGTACCTTTGAAGCTGATTAGTGTGGACAGGGACTAAAGATGGCGTATATGACCTAGACAATGAGGTGTTCTTGGACCCCCCAGGACAAGGACTTGTGCTGAGCGGCATCGCCATCAGCATGAGCAAGATAGTGGGCATATCCGCGACGATCACAACAGGACGACAAGACCGTGGCATCCGCACATCAAGCAAGGAAATGTTTTACTTGGACGTGGTTGACAAGATGAGCAAGATGCATGTGCTTCTGTACGACCATGGTGATGGGCGAGGCTGGCTTGTGGACGGAGCCAGTGCAGTGCTTCATCTTCTGCGCTTTCATGTCGCCCGCTACCGACCAATCTGCGACGGCGAAAAGTTCACACTTGAACAGTTTCAATACGCTGATTCGGCAGTTGGCGTCAAGTCTGCTCGAAAAGTCCTCGTAAGCCGTGAGATGCGGGAGATTGTACTTGTCGAAGAGCCTTCACTAGAATCTGAGAAGCAGGTCACAGAGACGGTAGATGGCATTACGACCGTTAAAACAGTAGTTGAAAGACTCAAGAAGAGGAAAACTGTTGAAGACCGAGTACGGGACCTATACGAGATTCTGGAATTGATGTACGACAGCTGGAAGAGAAGGAAGACCACTCCAGGCATAGCTCTGGAAAGTCTTAACATGAAGCTAGAAGGTTGGAAGTTCCAAGACGTCGTCGAACTTGAGAACGATATGAATCCTGTGGTGGCGAACTTGGACGGCAGTGCCGATGACTGGCTCCGCATGGTGCGCCACGTCAACGCTGTAGTCCTCATTGGAAATGGCTTTGGCGATATGATGAAGCCGATAGGTGACTTCTGCTCGAATTTGGGTTCCGTTCCTCAGAAGCAGTTTTGTGTAGCGGTTCCAGTCTCGCGGCTGGAGCGCATCGCGCGGAAATACGGCGATCCCAAGATGATACCCATCAAGTTGACACCGGACGTCTTCTGGCCGATCAACCAGCATCCTTTCGTTTGCTCTTGCGCATCTGCATCCGGAAGATCGACATGCCATCGCGGTCAATCATTGAGGTCCAACAGCCTGCGACGCGGCTGCTTGCAGCTTAGTGTACTCACCGCAGCTGAGCATGCTAATGGCGCCGTTATTTTTGAAGGCCGTAGATCGGTCAGAGACATAGCGCAGATCGTGACAGACCAGTCGCCTGAACACAGCAAGCGCCCTGTGAGACCTGCCTGGCTCGCCTGGCTAAGGAATGTTCGCGATCGCTTTCGGAGCAAGAAAGAGAATGGCCGAGATCCACCAGCTGCTGCCTAAAAGAGCCTTCGGAGTATCAATTACAATAATAGTTCGCAAGTCATCATTGATTGGTCTTGTCTCGTCTCGTGGTGTGGTTATTGTGATGACATTTTACTGTGGTTAAGCACCTCGCCTACATCGTAGCGCGGCGTTCGCTGTTACGATCCCACTTAATCATACTGCATTCAAGCCAAACAGCTTATGGCACATCGGCTATCTTCACGAAAATTTCTGTGGCTTCTACATGTGCTCCCGCGTCACTTTTTGACCATACAATCCTGCTCGCCGTCCCGACTTCATCGAGCCGCCACAGATTTTGGGCTTCGCGTCCTCCTAATCTCTTGCCGTCATCCCCCCGCAACCCATCCTTTACTCCTCCCTGTCATCTACCACCATCACTTCCTCTTCTTCCGCTCTCCGATCTAGCTGTTCAATGTCCCAGTAGCATAGATCTTGAATCTTGAATTTCGTATTCAGGGATTAAATTACGCAATCAATCAGTCAGGGTCCTGATTAAGCTTGGCCCTGAATATTCAGATTCAATCAGCAATCACCCTATACCACATCCTCCACCTGAAGAATTATGCGCCGCATGTTCATAGCGTTCGGTCCAGACTTCTTCATCAAAGCAGGTTTGGGGACTCTGTTGTGTCTCACTAAGCAGAGTGGGCACTCGATCGCAGTGTTACAGTGCGTGTAGGGATGGCAGTAGCCAATACGATGCGAGGGTTGTCCACCCTAGTGTATCAGGTCCGCTTGATGCAGTAGAAGAAGATGGTGTTGGTGTATTAATTCCGACACCGGACTCGGACGAGTCCTATGCATCCTCTACATCGCCGTTCACCCCAACGCCAGCATACTCCAACCATGCGCCGACTTTGAAGCGAAAGCGAGAAGGCGCCAAGGCAGGTCGCTGGCAGAGAGACGAACAATTGTGGAGATACTCGCGCGAGAGATTGCCACATGAAGAAGAGCGGAACGATCATGAGCAGAAGCTCTTCTACTGCGAGTTCTGTGCATGGCGTAACACCTCTTCAGATGCGGCCGGCCATCTTAGGACGCACGGCATACATGCCGGAAGGGTGGTCCCCCAACCCCGCGAGCCGCAGCGGAACCAGTCTGGGACGAACGGCGCGACTGAGACACGAGGAGCGACGCGCTGGCCTAGAAGGGCCTAGCGGCTTCCCAAGCTTTCAGCCTATCGTACCTGCCTGTGATTGGTCAATCAAAAAAAAACCAGGGGGTCGATCCAAATGGAGGGTCGATCCATTCGGCGCATATGTAGTCAGCTGGACATCGTTTTCCCGCTCCACTCTTTTTCATTCTCCATCCTTTGCTCTATCCTCGAGATCCCCTTCGTCAACTTCTCTCTCCGCTCCTGCAGTTTCTCCAGTTCCCTTTGCAGTACCGATAGTGCTTCCATCCTGTACTTCGTGACAGTGTGTGTTTGCGTCTTTCGCGGCAGCTTTTCGCTTCGGCGTGTGTCTGTATGTGTTTGCCTTGTACGAGTTTGGTCTCCTTTGTGTCCATCCCCCTTTGTCTCCTCTCGAATGAAGTCGTTCTTGATGCAATGCACGACGGTACCACCCGATGCAGCCCAACGTCACTCGGCATGCGGCGTGCGTTACACCTGCCATCCCGGCAACTTTGCTCTGATCTTCTTGTCTGAAATAAGCGGTCTGTCATTTTGTTCCCTGAAATAAGCGGTCTTTCATTTCTTTGCTAACCCAAGCGCTTTCGCGTTTTCCCCCCCGATGTCGACCTGAGCACTCGTCTCTTCTCCTCTCCCGATTCGACCCGAACGCGCTCTCTCCCTTACATCTTCCCCATCTCCCTCAGTTTCGCCTCTATTTTCCTGATCGTCCCGGCCATCTCCCCCTCCTTCTGCTTCGCTTCCTGCAGTGCGAGAGTGTACATTTTCGCTTCTTCCTCCGCAATTTTCGTCGCCTTTAACACCCTTTCTTCTTCTTCTAGACCCTCCCTCTCCTTCGCTCGAATCTCTCGGTCCAACAAGCTCATCTCCTCTCGTATATCGCGCACCTCTGCTTCCATTTCGCTCACTTCATCCCCCACCTGCTCGAAGTCATCCAACACCCATCTGCAATTCAACCGCTCGTTCGCGTTCTGCAACATTTTCTCCCTCTTCTCTATCTTCGTCTCCAGTGACGCCCTCTTCTCCCACAGCAGCTTCTCCTCATTCTTCCTCCCCGACACCTCCATATCCGCAAGCAGCTTCTTGTAAAATTCGTCCGACTTCACCATTCTGGGTGCTTGTGTCGAGTTTCGTTTTGTCGAGTTGATTCGCTTTTTTCTTGTTGCCTTTGTTTTTGTTGTTTTCACTCGTCTTCTGCTGATTGACCCCAATCACTCGATCCCCCACCTTCTTATCCACCTGTCTCGCTTCACCGCCATTTCTCACCTATCGTTCGTCCTTCTATAACATGGCTGCGCTCAGCCAACCACTCTGAACCCTCTGCCCTCGCTCTCCTGACGATGGTCAGACTTTCCGGAATGCCGATTTTTGATGTGTCGCCGCTATCGCTCGGTCTCTCCCGCACGTGTATGAATACTCTCGTCTTGTATGCGATCGAGACATCTCATACGTGCTTTCGACGCCCCTTTCCTGCGGCTTTGTTCGTTGCTCCCAATGTCGCTATTGCACTGTCGTGTCTGTAGCCATCCCTCCGGATGCGTGATCTCATGTACGGCGCCCACCAGTACGCCTCAACTCCAAACTCTACGCTGTCCGAACTTGACTGCGAACGCCACAGCGCCACGGAAGTGTGTAGTTCGAGACCCACCCCTCGCACACCGTCCACGAATCTCCTCGTGAACCGTCCGAATTATCCGAAGAGCCCAGAACCGTTCGAATGTCTCAAACTTCCGATCGACCAACCAATCCGACGTCGACGATACTGCAATTCGCTATCGGCAACCTGGACCCTGGATCTGCCTCACTAACTTTAACGTTAAATATCTGCCTATACTCTTTTTATCCGCAGATCGTCGCATACGACGTCCAATAGCGATGCGTTTTTTATTTCTTCGATCATGGTTGGAAAGTCGCACTTCGGTCGTGTCTTGCGTCTCTTCACCCGTACCGACATGTCGATGAGGGGCATTCGTTGGAAATCCCGCAATCATCGTCACATGCACTGCTGAGGATTGGCCAGGCTGATCCCTTGCGCCTCTATAACTGCCTCATGTGGAGGGCGACGAGTTTCTTGCCATCGTACTCCGACACTCCATTCTCCGAGTCTTCACTACAAGGCAATTGACCGATTCTCAATGACTGACCGCGCGTTGATCCAAGAGCGTTATGCTCCCGACCAGGAAGGTTCGCTCCCGAAATTGGTTGCGTGGTGAGCCGGCAACATTGCTAACATCCCAACGGTTCCGTGTCCTGGTCACCTGCATCTTTTTGAACAAGACGAGGGGCGAGGTCGCGGAACCCTACATCGTCTCCTTTTTCGAGGAATACCCCACCGTCGAAAGCGTCCGGGATGCCGAGCCCCAAAAGCTGTTACGGCGCTACTTTCAACCGCTGGGCATGCACCGTCGAGCCTGGTCGGTTGTTAACTTGGCTCGCGTGTTCTTGGAGGATCCGCCTAGGCCAATGGTGCTCAGATGCAAGGTCGGCGAGTTTGACTCCCATCTTTCCGAAGTTGCTCATCTTCCTGGCGTTGGAGAGTACGCCAGTGATGCATGGCGTCTCTTTTGCAGGAAAGACTTCTACGCTGCCAACAACATACGCATAGCAGAACAGTGGCCCAGTCTACGCCCCAACGACAGGATATTACTTCGCTACGTCCAGCGCAAGCGAAGGGAAGCCGCCTCGCCGCCGCCAGTCGCCCCACCTGGCGACGCGCTGGCATCGGAGCTTGAGGCCCTACAGATTTCCCACGACCCGCCTTCGCCGCTGGAAGGAGGTTTCACTGTTGGATCTGGTGATAGCAAGTTGTTTGTCTCGCGTAAGGTTTGGCGCAAGGCGAAGTCGATGGGTGACACTCCGCCCTGAGTCGTGACGGTCTTAGAGTGACACCGCGTCGGACTCTACGGTGCGGTCGTCTTGGTTCTTGGCTGACAGATGCCTCGCTCCCTTGTCATTGACTACGTAGCTATTTAATAACTGTAGCTTCCACACTACCCGCATTCAGAATCGCAAGCAGTGAAATCTCTGGCGTCACCGTCTTCGTCGTCGGAAACGGAGCTGTACCCGTACGAGCGCCCGTGATCGCTTCGCCCTCCCTGTATGCTCAAAGCCCTGAACCCTATGAGAATATCGTCTGCTGGGTCTTCCGTGTGACTGGTCTGGATTGACGCTAAGCTTCTGGACGTCGGCGGTGACGCCGTTGCCGAGTCGCGGCGAACTGTCAGTAAAGTACGTGACGATCTCTCCGTCAAACTGGGCCTGAAATATTCCCAGCCTGCTGGAGCCTTCGCCATGTGCATTCCTTGACCGTTGAAATTTCTACCCTGTGAAAGATTGATTCTCGCGATTGTCTCGGCCTCGATCTTCCTCCACCATACATCACACAGCTTCGCCCGGTAGAGCTCCCTAGTGCAGGCATATGTATGACGTCTTGCACGCAGTACTTCTGGATCTCAGCTGACAACGGACGTTCGTCGAACACTGCGTAGCCCCCACCGAGGTTTGGATCGAAAAGTCTGTGGCCTCTTTCTTTGCTGGCTCTCCATTCACGCTTCACTGCAAACGGAATAGTGCTGTCTCTCTCGATGCATTTGGCCAGCCCGTTGACGTGGCGCTTCTGAAAGCCTCTGGACGCAAGCTCCATCAGCTGTATATCCTCAATCCCTTTGACTCGTACACCGAAAAGGCCGAATAAAGCGTCCGAGTCATTGCGGATGTCGAAGAAGACTTTGACTATCTCCTGAGACTCCAGGATGTGTTTCAATGTTTTGCCATCGGGGCCGGCGGTGTGGAACGCCAGTTTGCCGAGTCCGGTGACATCGATAAGGTGCACAGTGTGTCGGGGTTCGACGAGTATAGTTACCAGGGAGAGTGTGCCTTTCCTGGAAAGGTTGTTGCCTTCGAGGTCGATGTAGAGGCTTGGGGTCGGACATTCGAGGTCTGGGAGACTGCCGATGAAAGCCTTCAACGCCGGTGGCGAGTCGATCATTTGGGCCTCCATGATTCTTTGGAGTTTGACAAGAGCACACTCTCTCGGGGTCCTGCGTCACTCGATATAAGGACGGCTGTGGAGCTAGGGCCACCTCGACCTCTCCGTGTCTGGCATTGCAGAAGAGCTGCTCCAACAACCTTGGGAGCAGGTTGCAGCTACGCGCGACACCAAGCTATTCTCGCTAAGACATGGACTCGGTCAAGCTGCGGCGTGCTTGCGATTGCACCAATCACAGCAGCCTTGTATCGTCTGAACCCAAGCTGCACCGTACCCCTCCATGCAATGCAATGCAGAGCGACGCACATAGAGCTGATCTAGCTGCATACTTTGCGCAAAGCATGCCTGAATCTCGCGGTATCTCTGGGGTTGATGGGAGCTGGGTTCGAGTCGTCATTTTGAGGCCTACCATGCCGCTTGGGCGGCCAATCAGACGCACCCTCCCACTTTTCGAGCAACCAGCTTGTTGAGGCGCCGACACGATGGATATATCTCCGTCTGACACGTCCAGCCTTTTCCTTCTTGATTCTTTCTTTACGGGCGCTTTCCAAGCGCGACCGTGTCCGTTCATTTTCTGATACTCACCCGTGATCCACTTACTGCTGGCTGCGTCCTTCCTCTCCAGTCGCGTCATCCTGCTCACTAGCAGGCACCCCAACCCGAAACCCTCGTCACCTGAGAGGCGCAGATCTCTAGTCAAACCCCTTCAGGCTCATCCGGAAACGAACATCTTCACCAACATTATCCGAAGCTCGAATTCATTGACCCTAAGTGGGTTCAAACCGGAAATCAAGGGCCTCTTCCCCAATACGTCGGTCCTTCGCGGACACCACTACCTACTAGAGAGCAGAACGCGATATGCTCCGAGGACCAGCCATCCCCTAACCCTTCCCGAGATCAGACCCAGTCACCCAGCCATTCTCTACAACATCTCACGCCCGACGACAGGTTCGATGAAGCACAACGACTTGATATCAGCCCTCCCCAGCCCGTTCTTGATGGGCAACACCCGTACAGGTGCCAAACATGTTCCGAATCGTTCACAAAACGCCATCTCCTCAAGTATGCATCCACCTTAATGTCGCATTCGTGGTCCCCCTAACGATTGCGACCCTAGCACACACGCCAAGAAACACGACCGCCCCTTCCGATGCACCCATGCCAGTGGTTGCACCAGCCGCTTCCGGTACAGGAAAGACCTCTCACGCCATTGTGACACTCAACATTCGACAGCAATGGTCTGGTATTGCCCGTACGCGACTTGCAAGTACTCGAGAGGGGGGAGCAAGGTCTTTAAGAGGGAAGACAACTTCAACAGACACATCCGGACCGTGCACGGTGGAGCGAACTAGTTACAGTATCTCGTCAATACCAATTCATGTCCCCTCGATTGCTCCCAATGATCGATGTGCACCCTCACGTAGGCCCGTTAGCTGGTCGAGAGCCGTGTGGGAGGAGGCTACCTCATCGCGTACTCAGCCCATCAACGAGGACGGATCTACCTTCTTTCCCAAACCCTCTCCATCTACCTAGACCCTTCGCTCACTGGAATTGACTCACTCGCCTCCGCTTGTCCGCCATATCCCTATCGTACCGCACGCGGAAAAGCTCTCGCGCCCGCTCCGAATCGCCCCATGGTCCGGAGACGATCCGATAGGCACCGATCCGCCCTCCTGGCCACCACGAATGCACGTGTCTGACCTCGATGCATTCGTCTCGCACTCGTCCCCGAAGCTGGCTTGCCACCGGCCGGACCTCGTCTTCGAGCACTTGATGCATCAACCCGCGGTCCCCTTCGTTGTTGCTCGTCAACTCGATCGTCACCTCTTCGAGATCCTCGCAATGCAAAAGCTCTCCGAGCGTGTCCCGAACCCAGCCACTCTGGTTTTCTTTGACCTCGCTCATCGTTACCGTGACGTAGACCCTCTTCAGACACTTCTTCACCACCTCCGCCCCTCCCACCTCACGCCCGAGCAGCTCGGGGAGATACATCAGATGGCCCACTTTGAAGGCGTTGTTGGAGCAGTACGTCTCCCAGCAATCACGCGCGAAGGCAGCCCCTGCCTCGGTCGAGTCTGGCGTGTATAGCAGCATGGCACCGGGCAGGCCGTGATGGTCGATCTCCTCGTCAAACATCCACTCCCAACCCGGCGCCGTCAGCAAGCGTCCGATTCCTGAGAACTCAGGCGAAGCTGCTCGGAAGGGGTTTTGTCTGCTCGCGCAGTGATGCTCTCGAGGAGCTGCATGCTTTTGTCTCGATCTGCGTCCTCCATCTGGGCGGCGATAATTATCGGTGAGTGAAAGCGCCGTTCGATGCGGTGCCCCGCAGGGTTTCATATTTCGTAACTATCCGTACGCCGATTTACTTATACGCGGGGCGGAATTTGGCCTTGGCGGACATTACGACGGTGCAGGACAGTAACTGCAGGTCACGTGTCTGGCTGGACGTGATATCTGCAACGCGCGACACCCTGGAAGGAAACTTGTTTTTCTTTGGTGGGACGGACGACACACCGCCTGGCCCGAATGCTTCGCAAATCCCTCGCCCGACCGGTCGCATTTGACACTTGCTGCACCTCGACGATGATCGACAGCTTGAGACGCAACTCCGTGCATTGACCAAGTACGATGACACCGAAAGGGTAAGGCCTGGGTGACGAGGCTTGCCTACACTTTGTCCCGGCTTGCTCTGCATTTGAAGTGCATACAGTTTACCCCAGCGTCAGCTCTTACCTCTCTTCCTTTCCCTCGACTTGACCGCTTCTGTCGTTTGAGCACTGTGATTACACCGACTTGCCGTGGGATCTCCGCCCCGCCGTTCTCTTGTCGAACACCAACGCTGTCCTCGATAGTTCAAACCCTGACGTCAGCCGTCAACCATGGAAGCATTCGAGCTGGAATACTGCAAAGGCCGCTGGCTTGCTCCTCTCGAGGTGATCGATGAGCTCTACGATGCATTGCTACGGCTACCAGCCAACGGTCAGACCGACTACATAACATTGGGCAGCCGAGACTCAGACGTCGAGATCTGCTGCGCTACCAAACCCAGAAGGCTCGTCAAGGAACCTTTTGCCTACACGGAGGCCGAGGCGCACACTAAACTCTCCGCCTGTCGTGAGAAATCGAACTCGAACCTGAACGACAAGGACGGCGCCGACGACAGTCCCGAGATATCGGCCGGCGATCCCAGCGTGGAGGAGACCGGATCGAAATCGACACAGGATCCGCCCGAGTCACCCTTCGCAAACAGTGAAGCCGAAGCTGTCCGCCGTCTCCGAGATCGCGGTTACATCGTCGCTCCTCCTCGTGCCTCGACGAGTGATCTCGAAAGCATCACCCCACCGCCCCCCTATTCTCGACATCTGTCGTCTTCGCAGCCGGTACAGAGCATCACCAGATTTACGGACATCGCGGTCACTTCGGCCAACAAGCGGAAACGTGGCGATGACAGGCGAGGCGACAGCCCAGGCGGTCGGAACACCGGCCGAGCGACCAGTTGCCCGTCCACGCCGACTGGGAGATTTGTACCGGTCGATGTCCCAGCCCAGACCGGCGGTACGAACGCTGGGTCTCAAGAGATTGAAAATGGCGATGCCAACCTTGACGGCGCCACCGCCACCCCCGCTGCCGCTGACGAGGACGACGAGGACGATGAGGTTGTCTCTGCGCCGCAACGCAAGAGGCGTCGGACAACGAGAATCTCCAGGACCGAACCGCCGCGGAAGCCGACCACCCCACCTCGGTGCCTGAAGACGAGGAAGGGAACACTCACCAGCACCATTTCGTACGAGGCCGCAGCGGAACTTATCGGCGCCGCCCCGGGGACCGTGGGCAGGCCGGGCCCAAACCTGGAGAACGACGCTGCTATCCCAGGGCACGATCCAGTTCGCGACCCTCCACCGACAAGTTCACCGGAGGAGATCGGCGCTCTGAACTTGCTCTCGCTTTACGCCTCTGTTCCCAACACACCTGTGCCAGAGATATCTGCGGATGATGAAGAAGACAGCCTGTTCCTCCCAGATGGACCCCCCACAGAGCTCCAATCTGCCGGGCCGACGACTTTTTGCCGGGATGAAAATTCAATGTCGCAGACCGCGAGCTTGGTAGACGCCACAGGCTCGAGTGGAGCCAGAGACGGTGGGGATGCGACGGTCGTGGCCACCCTGACCGCTGAAGAACGGAGGCTGTACCGCCACTTCTGCGAAGACGTGAAGGCGGCGGAAGGACGGTGGGACCATTCCAGCACAGTGAAAGGTATGGCTGCCTTGCAAAAAAAGGATCCCCAACTGCACGTGACTTTCCGGAAATGTCTGACGGTCGCTCGTCGCACCATGGGTGAAGGAGTAGTTCACAAATGGCGGGATTTCCAAGAGGAAGGATGGGAGAAGCGACGACGATACAAGACGGGCGCCACGCAGCCCGCCAGTACGGCGGTCTCGACTGGTGACTCGGCGCCCACGGCCGATCCTGCTCGCGGATACGTGGTGGCGGAGGCGTACCGCCAATTCCGTGAAACTGTCGAGGCGAAGACGGGAGGTTGGAAATCTTGTTTCCGCTACCGAAGAGCGACTGTCGGGTTGGACACCCAGTACGAAGACTACACTAAACTTCGCAACAAACAAACCGCTTGTGGGTCCAGCGCGTTACAGTCCGACAGATCCATGATGCTCCGCGCTCTGTTCCGCGAGATGCATTCTGACTGGCGCAACGACCTCCCCGACAATTTTACGGACAAGCAAGCGAAGAACCGAGGGTACGGTCAGGAATGGAAGTCTTTCAACCGGGCGATGCAAGACGGGCGGCGGTGGAAGGTGTTCGTCGACGGCCTCGGTCTCGGCGCCCTACTGCTCATCGATACGTCTGGGAACGTCGACTACCTCCAACAGCAGATTCCAATGCCGGTCTTTGCGGCGTGGGTTCGATTGGTCTCGAGGGTCAGGCTGGATGTGAAGGAGGTGGCGGCGAGAGTGGAAGGTTATTACGATGGCATGGAGGATCCATCCTTCTATGCCGCGCGGAAGCTGAGGCCGCTGAGGCTAGAGCGACGCGCCTACCGCGCCTGCTCACCCGGCGAGCAATTCGAGTTTTCGGGCAGCGAAGGCGGGAAGACGCCGACCGCGGACGCAAGGTCGCCGTGTCCTGTTCTATGCACAGCACCCTGTGATGCGTGCACGAATCAGCAGATGTGACGCTCGAGATCCAGTTATTACTGCCAGTCTGCGACCAGTTGGGGTCGCAAGAACGCTTTTTGGTGCCAGGATCACACCTACGTCTACCCAACAGGTTTTAGACGTGAAGATTGTTGAAGACTCTCCAGCCACATTGGCTGCTCATTGTACTGCAGTCTCTGCCACAGAAGGACGTGTTGTTGGGCAGAAGCAGCCAACAGAAACATGACCACAGTCCAGGGTCCGATGAATTTAGTTCTGGCACTCCTGCAATCTGCCATAAATTTGCAATTTCTATCCGCCCTCAGTCGGTGCCAAGGTGACACCAGAAGCAATTCCAAACTTAGAGCTTTGCCGGTGCAACCAAGCTCCAAATTAATAGTGTAACCAGGTCATAGGCCGATGCAAAAGATAGTAAACGGACTGCTGGACCCGAAACAACTGTCGATGCTGTTCGAAGCGCAATGATAAGATGGTAATATTCTCGTCTGACTGGCGAAAAAGGAACACTTTGTCGCTACCAGCTGAGGATCTTAGTAGTTGTTCATAGCGCAAATTTTTCCATGTGCTTCTCATCAGTCTTCTTACACTGTACCCTTACAGTAGTACCTCGCTTGCGTTCTTACCTCGAGTGCAACCCATCACACTTAAATCAGAAAGCAGGATCTCTGACGCGCTTTGAACATCGCTTTTGGCCCAACGTCATTTTCAGAACTTAACGAACACACCAGAGCTGGTTGTATTAAAAATGCGAATCATTGAGGCGAGACTTGGGATGGATTGCAGAAGACAGCGTTTACAGGAATTGAACAATGTTGTTGGTATATTCTACTAGTTTTCCCGATAGCGCACTGATCAGGAAATCAAGCGGCCAGATTCGAAGACACGGTCATGGGAAATGACCCGTTTGGTATATCAGTCATTCACCGGTTCGTCAAAAACAAACTTGACAATTCTCGACAAGCCCTGCTCATCGCCTTCCTTCGTGCCAGCAACCTCTAGGTCAACCCAGCCTTCAGTGTTGCCACCTCCAAAATCAATGATCCAGGCATTGCTCGAGGTATCAATTAGGATGTTGTCTGGCTTTGCATCGCCCCAGACAATTCCAGCTTCATGTAATGAATGCAATGTCGAGGTGATTTGTCGAGCCCACTGCTGTCGGCACGTCTTTGCAATACCCGGCATGAAAAGGTGCCCAAGCGGTTCGCCGTCGATATATGACAACAGTAACCCGAACAAGATTCCTTGCTGATCTTGCACGAGACCTTCAAGTCGCGAAATCCGTAAGCCGCTCAACTCCACAGAGCGGATTTTCTCGTAAGACGTCAGTTCACGCCTCGCCAGCTTAGAATCGCAGAAGCGGTAGGGTTTGAAGAACAGCCGGTCGGAACCACCAGTTGTCACTTCCCGGGGAACCTGCGAGACTGCCTGTTCCCAAGAATCTGCGCAGATCATAATATCTGAAGTTTTGAAGATTGGCCACGGAGAGCAGACTTGCTCCGGTACGCGTGCACCTAATCTAGAGCCCGATCTTGAACCAACAGGGGCGTTTTCTTTTTGCAGCGTGAAGTAGTTGTCTTGACTCGAATGCACTGTCACATAGAAGGTCTTTGCATGAACGTAATCCTTGAGCGATGCTGTGTCGGCTTTGAAGCTATTAGGTGGTGGGGCCAAACGATTGAGCTCTGAAGAACACTCTCGAAGAATCCAGTGGAATAGTTTTTCAATTACAGAGCCGTCGGTTTCAGTTTCTGCCGTCTTGAGATAATTCAAGTATTGGTGCATTAATTGTGGCGATTGTTCAAGATTCTTCGTGAGGATGGTCATATGAATGCGTACGCCGTGGTGCATAACGGTAAGTCTGGCTTTGTTATCATGACCGTAACTGAAATCAATCACTGCGCCGAAGTCTTCGTCCATATCGTTTGTTCTGGGTTCGTGAGGTATGCCGGATGATGAAATAAAGGTTGTAATGAGTGTACGGGCGTTAGGGGCGAATGGTGTGATGAACAAGTCCAAGATTGCGGGGCTTGGAGCGTTTGGAGTGTAGCTGTAGGCACAGCGCCAAGCTATTGTGCTTGGAATTAACGCTCGGAACGGGATCACCGGCGAACACTCTTTTGGAAGGCCAGAGAACCTCAAGTAGAGTCATCAATAACATTTCCTAGTGTGCGACGAGGGTCACTCGGGGCGATAAAGCGAAATCTTACGACAACTCGAATTCCTTAGCTCCCATCGAACCAAAGGCATACTGCATGCTACAGTACATAGTACATACAAATCTGGTATAAGCGGTCCAGTAGGCGAACAGCGTTAAATCGTCCCGACAATGCGGACGTCACATCTGTACCTGATGATCCGATTCAATCGTCTGTTTGACCAAGAGGCGAAGTTTTCATTACAAGTGGCCATGCATTTCTACAAAGCTTGCGGGAGCTGCCTCTGAGTAACGTTACTGCAGGTCGTGGCCAAGCTTTGTGATGTCGCTGATGTGCTAACGGCCAACGCAGCGTCGGTAAATAGCAACATAAGCAAGACGTTCACATGCCGCTTTATAACACAAGTTACCCATGTACGCCCATGAAGATCACCAAAGTGATGCCAGTGTCAACGGCAAATATCTTCTACCTAGATACGTCGTCGAGAGCAAGCTACCCCAGAACCCTAACGACCACGCTCGCAAAGAGCTCACAAGTACAAGATCTCCGCGGTCAGTCTAGTACCCGTGTGCCTCCAAAGAGCTGCTGTTACCGCCCTGTGCTCCCGTCAAACCACGCTATTGTCTCAGTCCTACCCTCATTTGCCGCTCTGTCGTAAGCACTAAAGTGGCCATGATTTTAATCTTGGTCTTAACACCGCGATCACGATACTGATGCACTAGGGCATCGCCTGTACAGACACAGTATTCAACATTTTAACCGATATCTGCTGCAGAAACCACCAGAAGTCACGAATCTCTAAAATGATAGTGTGATTGGGGCTCGATAACGATATTTTCCGTATGTTTGAACGAGTGTAATAACGATGTTGCGCTTCGCTGCAAGTGTCTAGCTATAAGTTATATGAAACGTCAGAAGCGGTTCTTGTGAGGAGGACCTTTTCTGATTCGCTTACTGTGCAGTAGTGCGTCATACATCAAGAATAGTCACATTCGGTGCAAACTTCATGGTCGCAAGTCATGCTTCCATTCGGCGGCCCAACGCATTCATCCATGCGATTTCCTTCCTCTCCACAAACGCAGCATGTCCATCCTTCTTTCTTGAGGTCTTCGAGGTAGCACTCGTCCTCACCGCAAAGCTGACCGCTAGTTGACGCTACAGTGATGCGGTTGCTAGTAACGCGGTTACACATCGATCTACGGCGGGTTTGTGGATTGAACGGAGCATTCGGGCAGTAAGATATTGGGCTCCAGTTCTTGCAGCCACATTTGTGCAGTCTGTAGTCGCGTCGACACATGGGTGACTTATTGTCTTGAGAGGGCGGTCTGGCTGGTAGTTCGGTGTGAATGAATGAAGAACTAGGCCGATACATCCCAAGGGCTTCGTTACAGTTGTATTATAACCCTGAGCTTTCGACACTACAAGCATACTCAGTGTGATCGACTGTAAGCACCCGAGCTGAGAAGTATGTCCCGCGCCATGGTTAAGCTAAAAATGATTCTCGACAGAGCGCTTCTTGATTGACATCTTCCAGCTCGCCGCTCAGCGCTGACATAACAGCCGGTTTAAGCCAGAATCCTTGGAACCAGACGACCGTCTTATCCTGCAGCTTGAACAGCACGGCTAATACCCGGACTTCCAAAACAGGGTGGCTGCAGTGTCGGTCTTGCTGTTGGCGATGTCCAGGTCGCGGCCCGGCGAGCCCGAACTTGAGAAAGTACTTTTTGTTGCAGCTCTCCTACCAAGCTCATACAGTATTGGTGCCAGGCAAGCTCAACGTAACACACTTGGGAAATCCGATAATGGATACTCTACGGACTCAACGGAACGAGTCTAGCGCGACAAGCATAGCCTTTTTCAGCCAATAGTTGTTCTTCCATGACCGGTGAAGAAACCATTACGTAGACTTTGCAGTGCCACCAGCAGGAAGCACTTGCGAGGTACCGCAGAATACTTAAGCAGGCTGCTGACTTCTTGGCAGCAAGAGAGTCACAGTTGCATGATTCTAGGCGTTGGAGTAGCGAATGAGAGTCACACACGCTGTCCTGCAATATCCTGCGGATATCACACCACGAGAACACGAGTTGCACAATAGCGCAGGCGATGACATGATGGATTATGCTATCACAGCACTTCAATACGACAAAACGAGTGAATAGAGCCCCCTCCAAGACGCGAGCCAGTCTCTATCGGGCAAAGCAGCCTGGTCTCTGTGTACGAGGGGTTATCGGTAAGACTCCCCAGACCCGCCTCTTGCCAACGCTGCACCGTGACAACCCGGGTCGCATAATCCTTCCATCAGAGGCGGAAGTGCATCCTTCGTTACTTTAGACAGATCCAGTCAGCTGCCAATTTCTTTCGAATTTGGTCTGAGATCCATTTGTAGGTGCCACAAACGACTCGAAAAATTTATGCGATCAGGACGACAACGAATACCAGGCCGAGCGGGGAAAGAAACACGTCTTGTAGCGGGTTACACCTGGCTTCGAGGCCATTCTAACATAAGTTTATGGGTTTAGTGAGTTCCTGATGATTTTCGAATGCCCATACCATTTGTAGCTCTACTCATGGACTTTCCATCAACCTGGAATCAAGTGTGTGGCCATACCAAAAGCTCAGTCTTCATTCCAGAAATTAACACGCTCATTTCCAGACGCTTGCGCCTATTCTTGAGGGGCGCGAGCTTCTCTGCTTCCGCTTTTGAGACCAATCTCAATGTTCTCGAGGTCGGGTTGTAGATGTAGAAAGTGACCTCTTTCGTACGCAGAGACTCGGAACACATTGCTGGCAAGTGTTAGTAAGAAAGCATCCAATGGCAGGATCATACTTCGTCCTTACGACAAGGATGATGTTGACGAGTGCTGCTGCGCATATCAGTTACCTGCGCTGGCTGAAGAAGTGATTTGGCTCACGGCATAGAATCCGACATGATTTTCTCCACGTTACAATCACACCTTTCGCGATCATTGTCCAATACATCTTTGCCTGAGGCGACGTTCCTAGGCGTGGTGGGAAATCCATGCGGTAAACAGTAGGTGATGTGATCGCAACTCCAATGAGTCAAGAGACTGTTCCCACACATATTAGAGTCCAGAGGATCTCGTACATAGATAGGAGACATCACCAGTTTTCGAGTGCAGAGACATCACTATATATTCACTGGGGCTCAGCGATCGAATTTTGCGTGTAGAAAGATGGTCAAGTTCGGCTATCATGGATGACCAAGCAGTCATCGCCTGACAAGACGCATCCAATTGGAGACTGTGCACGATCATAGCAGTGCACAGCACAAGCATACAAACTTTCCGGCTCGGGTTATACAGCTCTTGCATCGAAGTTGCGATCCACATCGGTAATGCCTGCCAGGACCCCGCAATTGCGCCACTGTGCACCAAGTGCGTGGGTATATGCAACCCTTTCGTACGGGCTGAACAGTGGTGGGTTAGGAGCGACACTAAGCCTCGTTGGAGAAGTGAGTCGATCCTCGTATTAGGTATAGCGTAGGTACAGCATACGTCACAGCTTGCAAGTTTGACTGTCCTGTCGACGCTGACACTACCAACAACAAACATATTTTCACGATAACCCATGAACCTTGTACTCTGAAATGGATGTCCTCTTACGGTATAGGGGAAGGGTCCCAAGAGCAGACCGATGGAGCGACAAGCAAAAGGAATCGCAGCTGTACGATGCGACAGTGTACGAGAAACATGTTCGAGACCTCGCCAGTTGCGACCTCAGGCAAGAGCAGGCAATAAAACAGCATACTTCGGCGTCTGTCCAGAGTATCGTCTTGTTGGCACGAGATTATGCTGGGACTACCGAGAGATCTTGGGAATGCATGAAGAAGTGGAAGCTTTTGTTATCGTTTCGTCGATTGATTCTGCTTTCGATCTGCCTCGTCATTGGCGAACGAGGCGGCTCGGAAGCACAGATAACAGAGTTGATGTGGTGGACAAGTGAAAATGAGAAGAGGCGAAAATCCATATTGAAAGGCACTTGGTGGATGCACCAGACCATCCTGGCTCTTGTCAAGCGCGGCTGGAGTATTGCGAGAGCCACCGAGCTTTTTCTTTTAGGTATGAAGCTAGAGCAATTTTACTTGGATTGACTAACATCCAGTCTAGTGCCCCTTTCTGCAGAAAGGCTTGTTCGACTGGCTTCGAGACGGCCTTCAGACTTCGTTGAGGGCATGGAAAATCCCGATGATGCCACGCCAAAGCCTTTCTTGACGCCTAGTTTCACATTCCCAACGCTCATAGAAGAACTTTGTAAGGGCTGCAGCCAACCCCTCGTGTATGTTAACCAGAAGAAACTTTGTCGAACCAGCCTGATATCGTTATAGCCGGGAAGAGATTTGCACTGCGTTGGGATATCAGGTAGCTCTTCCCACACAACACTTCTCTCATGTCAGCCATGCCACAAACACGATTCCGCGAGAATTGCATATCGAGCTTTTCATACCAACCGTGATTGCCGGATCTGGTAAGACTCACCAATGAGAGACGTGCATCGACCATTGATCTAACAATTCTATGCAGCCGCAGACAGTTTACCTGAAAACCCAATGCGACGCAAGAGACGAAAAAGAGATGGTGAGCTGAATGACTCTGTAGACACTTATTCAAAACTACACTGACACGAACAATATCACTCAGTGGTGCCGACGTACACTAACTCGAATGCTGATGCCATTCAATTTTGCGATACGGTCATTGTTGAAGATCATTCAACATTCGATACGGAGTTAGCAGATTTTTGGACACTGGTGAAGCATCTGAAAGTCGATTCTTTTGGTGAGGACTTATTGCTCCTTGGCACTGACATACAGTATGAGTGGGACGAGAGTGGCTCTCAGAGAGCAATCGACCCGAAGAAGGCTGGGTTGAGTGAGAGGTCGGCTACGATATTCAAAGACAAGGAGACCATCTCAAGCCTTCTTCAGGCAAGCGTCAAACACGGCTTACTCCAGGAATTCTCACAAGATCAAGAACGGATCTATCATCTCACAAGGTGTTCGAGTGATCTCTTACACAACGAGGATCCATATCTTGACTCTTTGATTTTCCTTTGCCACATCTGCCCAAAAGATGAGGCATTCTCCCAGAAGTAAGCAACACTAGTTTCTTCGTGGTTCGTCACTGTGCGCTGATCATTCCAGGTTTTCCGCCACCATCAAGCTACTTCGTCCCGCTTTGACAAGCTGGTTCCAATCATTGCTGGAACAACCAGAAGTGATACGTTCGATGCCATCACACGAAACTTTGACCGCCGCTTGCCTTGCGATTTTGAGACATGGCAGCTCGAACGCTACACGCGAAGCTTTTCTACTTTTGGAGCACTTGCGGACTTTCAAAGTCTCTGTTCCTTCTAGATTGGGAATTGCTGTTGCACAGAGTGCTTCGCTGAGAAGACAGCTTAGATATGACGACTCGGATGACGTTATCATGGAAGCTCTCGTCGATATCACGGACAACAATGCTTTTCAGATCTATCTTCTTGGCCAGTTATACTTATCGCTTGTGGAAAACTCAATACTACGGAACGAACATACTACCGCTCTCAAATGGCTCAACAAAATTCATATCCCAACGGAAAAAAGTCCACAAAACATACCCGCTCTCATGTGGCGACTGTTCGAGCAGAAATGGACAACCATGGGCCGAGTACATCGCTACATGGGTGATTTCGAGAAGGCGAAGGACGCTCTAAAACCTTGCATTGGACTCCGCCAGCATCTGGGCTCTAACAAGCTTGTTAACATTGCACGTCAACTTGCAGATGTCTACGTCGAGGTGGGAGAAGTTGAAAGTGCTAAAACGCTGTTGGATCACCACCTCACCATCCTCCAACAAAAGAATAGGCAGGACACGATCCCGTACACCAGGCTCCTGCTATCCTACGCCGACGCTGAGCTGAGGTTGGGGCAATTTGATCCCGCAGAGGCTCGTCTTGAAGAAGTTAGGACAAGGTTCGAAGCGCACCAAATCATCACTCAGACGGATCAGCTTGATCACGTGCGGGCCCTGATTGCCTGCACGCGAATCAGTCTTCACAAGCACAAATGGCCAGAAGTAATTGAGCGCTCGACAGCAGCTTTGCGATTGGCAAATCAGTACGAGTGTTTCACAGCCACCAATTATTACAAGGGCTACTTACACAAAGTTCGAGCGATCAGCCATCTTCAGCTTGCGCAAGCAGATATGGAGGCAGCTACCGAATGTGTTCGTCAGCCTCGGCATTACATGACTGGAGTGGGAACTTATGACCGAATAAAAGCGCATGAAGAATGTGCCGAAGCTTTAGCACAGTGCATGTCATTCGACCGAGCGTCGTTGGATATGGCCTCGACATAATTAATCCACAAAATTTTCCACGTTCTCTTAGGTGTATGGTGTGGTAGTGTCTGCACGATTGCTGATACGTCATAAGTTCATCTATACGTCGTGCGGGGTAAGATTTTGTTCACACGTGACTACAGGCCCAAGAGGTGAAATTCAGATCTCATTGATGACGACTTTGCCTCCCATTAGCCGAAATTTATCTGGCAATCTTGTTTGTAACGACACATTATAGCTTAGAATGCCTCAGGATCGTTCTCCAGTTGACGGTGACAGTGATTTCCTGTCACGTCAACAGCTATTACTCGCAAACGGTTGGAAGCTCAACCAAAAGAAGACTGGTCTCAAGAAGAGTTTTACATTCGAGAACTGGACTAGGTGTCATGTAAGATATGCCTCGGACTTACTGCGATTAGTAGCTCATATACGAGAGTCTTTCGCAGATTTGGTAGCAGTCGAGAGCTGGCTTGAAGACCACCATGCACTGCTGATCATCGTAGGTCATCACTATAACAGAAAGAAAATCACCATGTTGACGAAAAATTATAGTCTCGTCGTGATGCCACAATTTTCTGGACGACGTACAGGCCCAGTCTCAATGTCTCGAAATCCGACATTTATATGGCAGAGGTTACTGACAAGTTGGCTGCCAAAATCGGCTCGTGCGAAGGCCCGAACCAGCTGGATATTCAAGGAAACGGAGAGGGTGCGAAGAGACATGCTGATGCCCCGGACGGATGGCAGCTCGAAGGCACCCAACTATCTAGAACCTTCTACTTTGCGACTTATACTAAATGCCGGGTAAGCTTGTCACACATACAACCGAAAGCTCTCTGACACACATTAGGACTTTTTCACGGTCGTGGCTATTCGCTGCAAGTCAATAGGGTGTTGGCCCAGAGCAATTTACGTGGGTCTCACATATTCATAGAATGTGACGATATTGACACTCCAGACAGTTTCCGTGTTGGGTACAGATTCAGTGGCCTGAAGTATCACCAAAGAGTATTGAGATGGCTCAATTCTGTGATATTCAAGCAAATCAGATCGGTATGGAGAGGAAACCAGATATCGGAGCAGAGATTCGTATCCTCAGTAATGCCTTGTAACGGAAATATTGCTTCTATGAATCTTGGCAGATCGTTCAATTAATGTCGCAACAGGAGGGGCACTATACAGAGTGCTTCACAGTTGTCCCATGCCTGACTGGCGTACTATAGTCTTCTGATAAGCATGTCTCGTATACGACCCAAACCTTGAGTTTGTGCTAGCTTCTTGCGGATTCAGTCCTTTCTGCTCCCCAGTCTTGGGGTGAAATTGCATGCCACCGGTCCGTATAATAGTGTCTATGTTCATGAGCTCAGTTACAGTCGCCATATCTTCATGGTTTACCGAATCGACACTGAGGCTGTAGGGAGATAAATTTGATCTGGTGAGGAGGCAGAGACACTGGAATTGGAATATGCGAGCAGAGTTTCACTTTCTTGAGCGTTGTTACTACAGAAATGTCTACAGCTCGCCAGAGTATGACGCATGTACTCCGCAATCGTCTCTCCATGTTGTATCTACTCAGCAGCGTTGTGCGCCAATGTGGACCGCCATGTTCTTCTCGGAAAGCACAGTCGCGAGAATACCGAAGCACTGGGTATCGCTCTGAGTTCTCGGCAAGATCATTCCCTAACGGGTAGTGGACGTCGGCTTCGAGAACACCATCTGCTGTTGGTGCTTTCTCCGTTCGAGGAGCTTTATCGGATGTAATACAGACTTGACCCGCGTGTCCAGGCATGGCCATGCACATGTCTCTAGCCTTTCGAAAAGTGCAGGCTCGAAAGAGTGAAAAGTAAGGTGCTGGCATCCGGAAGCAAGCACGAATATCGATAAGGTTGAAATCAAGATTCGGCATTGTCTGCAGTCTCTGATGTATGTGAAATCGGAGCCGCAAGAAATGTGGATGACCACGTCGTACCGCACATGTGATTTATGATCGGTTTGCAAGAAGTAAGCGAATAGAGACAAAGCCGAACCAATCTCGCAGACGCTTGGGCCAAGCTGCTCTGGTGCTGCGAGGCCAAAGCGTCAGCCCTGTCCAGACGTCAATTGCGCTAAGTTGCCTTGGGCTGAAGATGCGCCAGCCATCTAGTCCGCATGGTCCTCATGTTGGAGCAAGATACTCCATCCGAACGGCTTGTAATAGCAAACTGAGCCGCCAACCGATAGACATGTGTTTGCACGTTCGCTGGTGTTTAGTTCTAACTCTTTTAGATTCAGTGTTACATACGCGGTTGCTGTGGTGTGAAAACTCGGAGGCAGAAATGTTGAGATTGGCGAAACGCCAGATCGTATGAATGCGTTTGGACACAACGCATCAGAGTGATTGGCCTGACGATGTCGACGTCTCGGGGACAATTGGTGTCCTTGGTGACCATGTGTACCTCGGTCGAGTTCCACGGTGCGGGAGTGCCCGCACTGTGGAGGCAAAGGTTGAACAACCGACAGAGCACTTTCGGGTAGCACAAGGGCAGCAGTGCCTTGATGACACGCATAAGCTGGCGATCAAAGCCACAGGTCTTGCTCGCATCCTGTCTACGGATCTTTCTTGCCACATGGCTTTCCGAGAGCTCACCGCTGCTCTGATCCGCTCCGATGCCGTCGGTCATCTCGTCGGGCAGCAAGGCTCGACCGGCGTACCGTTCTGCGAGCGAGTCGGATAACTCTTGCAAAGCAGAGAGTCCCGCCGCAAGTCCACGCTCAGGAGGCAGAATGTTGCCATTCTCTCGAGACTCGACCGCTGCCGATTTGTAGAGTAAGGTGCTGACTTGCGGGTCTCGTCTGTCGGTGGGAACTTTCTTCCTGCTTAGACCAGCAGCGGTGCACGATCTTTTCTGACCAAGGAACCTTCGACGTATCGATTAAACCAGAGTGATCAGGAGCCGTTCCAGAGTAGCAGCATCGACGAGCGCTGCAGACAACAAGCCGCGTGACCTCGTCCCCTCGTCGAAGGCGGCGCACATGTCTCGCCGCACAGCTTCGTCAGACAAGTTCCCCAGGTGGAAGCGGATGGCAGCCGGCGCGTCACCCCGGCACGGAGGGGTCGACTGGTGAACGCTCAAGTGCAGGTGAAGAGTGTAGGCATGGTCGGTCGGCAGACCTATCGATTGATTGTCCAGCAAGAGGAGTCTCGCGACGGCGGCTCGCCCGGACTTGATGAAGCAATGGTCCAAAGTCAGAAGCTTCCTCATACCGACCTTAGCAGGGAGGCTGGACGGTGGTGAATGATCGGACTCGGAAGCTTCAAGGGCCGTGAAGCCCTGCAAGCGAGCGAAATCAGACAAGGCTCTCACCCTCTCAGGCGGGCCAGGTCGACCGAGCTGTGTCTGCAGCCAAGGCAGGCGAGCGTTGATATCTCCCAAGACGACGTGCGAAGTTGCCGCCGAGTCGAGGACAGCGGCGACATCTTCCCGAGACATACTAGGCTGCAGGTAGACGGCGGACACGGAAAGGGAGATCATATGGAAGGTAATGGTCGAAGGCGTGGTCAGGATGTCACCTACAAGGCGACCTCGCGCGGCGGCCGAGGCCAAGAGGTACATCTCGCCCCTGTTGCGGGTGCGTTGCAGTGATGGTGGAGGGAGGGGTGTCGAAGCGACGAAGCGGCGATCACGCATGTGTCGCTCATGCCCGACGAACCACGTCTCTGCGAGGAACAGAAAGTCGAAGGTGGTGTTGAGGAGTTTGAGGCAGGCTGCCCACTTCATCTGATCCAATCCGTTCACATTGACATACCTGACCCTAAGCGAACCCCCTGGCGCGAGCGCCGAGCCTGCGAACTTCCCCTTCGAAGGTCGCGACGACATTCTCTCGCTTGGCCTGAGCGCGTAAGTCTTTCTTGCCCGATGCGTCGGCGGAGTGGAAAACGGGTGCCAATACGGCACCCAAGTCTGTGCGGGAGGGCGGTGGTCCGTCGACGGATACTGGCGGTATCGGTTCCGCGAGAGGTCTGAGAGTTGCGCGCAGAGCCAGCCCTTTCGTTTCATGCAGGCTGATGTATTCCTCAGGCGAGAGGCTGTTCTCCCGCGCCCGTTCGCCGTCCTGCGAATCCCGTGGTCCTTGCAAATCCCGCGATTCTTGCGAGTCTCGAGAGTCGTGTAGGTCCGGGCAGTCGCAGCGGTGAGAGTCGATGATGCCCTCCAGAGTAGCCCGAAGATTGGTCAACGTGCTGACCAGGTCACACGGCGGCGAGCAGACAAGCCTCGATTCGCTCGTGGCCGAGGTCTTGGTGCTGTCCGGTGGAGTCGCCGCGCCGGCCGGCGCTGCAGACTGCCTTGTCTCAGGAGACTGATCGATCGACGACTGACGGATGGGGGTGGGAGAACGAGGCGTGTCTCTGTGGGCGAAGAATCGCAGTCGACGTTTGGTCGACAGCGGTGTCACTTGCGGAGCCGCCTTACGCTTCAACGAGAGAGAGGCGAGTTCATCACTGGAGGGAGACGGGCCCTCCTGTAAGAGTTGGCCCAGACGGTGGTGTTCCAAACTCTCTACCGGAAAGTCGGCGCGGACGCTTTCGACGATCGAGCAGAACGATATGGCGGAGGCAAGACCGATGTTACAGTCCTTGCCTTAACGTACGCGACATTGGCGGACTTGCTTTCGATTTCGTCATAGACAAAACTACTTCTAGAATTATTTGGAAGCGCGTGGTGATCAAATTAAGCGCATGCGTTCTCTCATTCCAGCACCGCGCTGGCGGGCACGTCGATCCTTAGTCAAAGGGGCATATGGTCCGTCTAAAATTGAAGCTGCACAAGCATGTCGTCCTCGCCTTCCCAACCGAACTCGCGATTGACAGCCGCGAACGCCATCTTGAACATGTTCCGCACACGTGCTGTAGCTGAGCTATGGAGGGTAACTAGGAACTACAGCTCCACATGCTTAAGAATGCTAACGAAGTGCTTGTGCGTCTCATTGGGAGCTTGGTGACGACTTTTGTACTTGTATCGTGCAGCAAACTCTGTTCTGGCTTGGATGAGTTGATTGAGGACACGAAGGACATTTTCCTGGTCATGGTCAGGCGGCACATTCCGCGCTAAATCTGGCAAAATGTCCGTTGATACATCTGCCTTGACTTTGTAACCACCGTCATTGACCAATTAACGTAGTACGCGGTCGGTGTTGGCTTTGTACCGCTTGTTTATATGCGAAAGCGCACTTTGAAGCAGACAAGAGTGAGCGTGGTTGAGGAAGAGATGAGGAATCCAAGGCGGGGAATCATGCAGACGATACTGGGACTCTGCATTGGCACTTTATTCCGTATACATGTAAGCCCTAGGCACAAACGTGGCAGCGTTCCGATCGGAATTGCTATGCTTGGGCTTAACAGAGATGGTTCTTTCGAGTACTAAGAGTGTATGTCTAGCGTAGGGATTTTAAAGCTTACAAGTCGGTCTGCTTGACAATGTAAACCCTCTGCACGCCTCTCCCCTCATATGTTTTATTCTTGCACTTGAGACGTTGCATGTTGCTCGCCCGGCCCAGATGTGCACAATTGACTCGCACCCAAACGGGGCCCTTCCGCTCTAATTCAATTGTCAAAGCTCCCCCTTCCCACATCTCCTCTGCATCAGAATCTTCATCCGTCATGCCAACACGTTGGCCGTAAAAGCATCCGAGCTGCACGACATGGTCTTGGTAGCCCATGGGTAAGCGTGTTGACGATCAAGAGCTTGTGTATCACTGGCGCTGTGTAACTGCAAGCCTTTGTTGGTCATGAAAAAGGGCATGCGCTCTTCTGGTCGAAGGCGAATGTTGACTACGTTCGCGGAGCCTTGGAACGCTCTGGGTGAAGGCGCGAGCACGCCCCATACGTCATGGTCTGAAGTCCACGCAAAGATGGACTCATCATCGGAATATCTGATGATCTCTTGTTGGAGGCGCATGAAAGCCTTGTTCCCCTCTCCGTATAGGAGAGGCATATTCACGTTGAACAATCCAAGTATGCAATACGCGATGTCCTCCGGCCTGGTGGTCGTTCTTCGGGAAATCCAGCTCATTCGCATGGCGACGCTGGCTTCTCGAGGCTGGCGTTGGCCTTTAAGAAATGATTCTGGAATACCGCTAGCCCGCTGAATTTGCGAGGCCAAGCTTGTCCTTGACCCAAATATCCTCCAGTCTGTGTCGCAAAACATCACTTTCGATGGTGCGAGTAATTCCTGCAGAGTCCGACCCCGCGTGAACCAGTCACTCTGTCGGAAATCCTGTAGCTTATCCCGTTTGCGCTTCCCGTCGACCTTGAAATCTCTTATGTACGCGTAGCAAACTCTTGCTTCTTTGTACCATGTGTACATGGAATTGATGGCCTCTGTGAGCTCCGAACTGCTCCTCTTGTCGATGCAGCAGCTGTCCACCCAGACCCACTTGTGCGCCTCCGGTTGAGATTTAGCAAAGTCGCAGAAGTCAACGATCTTCTGAAAGCCATTTCCCTTGGTGACTCTGCGTTCCACATAGTCGCTGTAAGATACCTCGTCATCTCCCCACCGATGAGACAAATCGCGAATGGGGGGATTTGCCCAACAGAATGATCCGACAAAAGATATGTCTTTGTGTTGAGAAGTCGCATCGTTGCTGCATATACTCATCGGTGGTGCCGCAGTGCTCAAAATTTGACCTCAGGCAGATGTGAAAATTTATGTACCAGATGTAAGTGTGGCTCCGTGAACAATGAAGCAGCTCACATAACATATGCTGCCACTAGCAGTCCACAGCTCACCGGTCTACGGGGCACTAATGCTGCTTGCGTTGCACGTAAATACGCTAACATACTGGCTGTTCAACAACGTCAGCTTCATCTTCTTCCTTGACTCTGTCAGGATTCAGAGTGCGGATAGGCAGACCGTCGCTTGCATGGACCTTTTCGAATACTTTCCCAGATACAAGCTCATTCCTTGCAACTTATGCACAACAGCTATCCTATCGGATCCGGTTGCACGCCGATGGCTCGCTTGCGCGTGCAGATGAGATGCCTGCCAAGAAGATTGCCCGCATATCGTGGCATGATCAGTAGTTGTATCTACGACGCTCATTCGTCAGCTTCTTCACCGGCCGCGCTCGTATATGCGTGGGTCTACCGAGGTTGCATCGAGACGTCTCGATCGCTCGATTTGCCAGTTGACTATCAAATCAGCTCACACATATGGGAGAAACACAGAGCGGCATACTGCTCTTGATATCGCGAAGCTTCGCTGGCTCCATGGCGCCACTAACTCAGTTCGCCAAAGCTGATTTGGTCAGCTTAGTTCGACCTCCTTGCCAGCTCGCATTGCATGTGTAACTCTGAAGAGCAGCATGGTGCTCGAAGTATCTGTCAATAGCACACTTGAAGCAGTGAAAGTGTCTTCGAGCGGGTCACAACGCGATCCCCGCCTATCAGCAGTTTATGTGACTTCAGGGGTCTGTAATGCTGCCACGCTCAAGAGAGGCATATTCTAGGAATCATTCGACTTTCTGGACCTTTTTCCGACTCTTTCCCTCTCTCACCTCACGTCTCCTCCAATGCTGGTCTGGATAGCTTCTACAAATGGACCCTGTTACACAGCAGAAGTGTATTACTTGCTCTCGCTCTTGCAGTGCTCATTGCATCAAGTGCAAACAAGCCTACTATTGCTCAAAAGCATGCCAAAAAAAGGATCGGCCAATGCACAAGCTCTTCTGCGATGCATATTCTGACTTCAGCTTTTCGGAACGACCAAGTGGTGACCACTTCCTGGCATGTTTATTTCCAGTTCATGGCAACAGACCGCAAATGACCTGGCTCTCCTGCCGGTGGCAAGAGGATGAAGACGGTAGACACCAACTACCACACTTCGATCCTGGGCTCGGAATCGACCATGAGACTCCCATACAGTACAGTCAGATGCTGCAACAACAGCTTCCGAACACGCTCTGTATTTGTTATCGGGATGGTTTCCTTATTGACGGATCTGAGACGAACAAGAATATCTTGAGCATTATGACTACTAGCGCAGGGCCGCGCCACGACTGGCGTGGGCCCACTGTAGCATACAGCAGACGGGGGACCAGGGCTTGATCCACCTATGTGCAGGGATATCGATATGAGAGACCTTCGACACATCTCGGATTACTTCCTGTGTTATGGCGACAATGCCACACCAGTCACCAATAGAAGCGATCAAAGCATGATGCATTCGGTACGAATCAATTGTTTTGGTGACCAAAAGATACACGACAGGCCGCGATTTGAAGCTGTCGAGGTATCCACCACCGATCCAATTTTTACTACGCATTATACGTCCGACATCGCAGAACGTGTTGGAATTCCCATCTACACTCGAAGCTGTGCTTCAGACTCACCATGGACGAACGAGCGGCACAGTTACACCTTGAGAGGTCGCGATCCTTTCACCAACCAAGACGCTACGTTCTTGCATTTGTGTTGTAACCCTAATGCCGAGTTTGATCCCCAATCCGGAAGTCTTGGGTGGGGCTGGGCATCTCAGAATTGGCAGAAAGATGTTGGGAGTATCCTTGTTGTGCGCCAGGACAAAAAACCATTGTCACCACTTCACGTCGACGCTTTGTGCGACTTCTGTCGCTTCGTGGTCCGTCCGCTGCTCGCCCACTCGATTGGAGAATACGCCCCTGAGACACCAATAAGCAAGGACTCTGTACTAGCGATGATTTGCAGGGCGAAATTTGTCATCACTTGGTACAATTTCCTAGACCGAAAGCGTAAGGACGGAGAGGATTCTGAGTGCTCCTACCCGTTTGACGTGTAGCGCCTAAGTGGTAGAAACAAATGACTGCGAAGAACCTACGAAAGGTAAAATTTTCTCACCGTCTGGAACAGGTTCAAATATTCAAGACATGAAAGCAAGGAAATAGTTGCTCTCATTCGTAACGTACAAGCAGTGGTGTCATTGGACTGGGCAATTTGGCCCCCATATCTCAATTCAACAGGCTCAGTCTATCCAATATGTTATTGATGAGATTAGGTGTAAAAGAGTTTATTGAGCTGTGTATCTACTGCTGGGTCCATCAACTGCTCTATACCTTCAGTAGATTTGTGGCGGTCTGGATGCTCTTGTCCGGCAATCCTCAACAACCTCCTAGGCATGGGAGGGTGACTATGCGTTATTACGCCACTATTGCATGATCATTTATGTGATCATACTCCAATCTTCTCCCTAATAGAAGGCGCGGGGTCACTGCCTCAAGGACCAGGAAGGATCATGCGGCCATATTTGCACCATGCTTGGTACTTGCCCTCCCACGTGAACGACGCCGCCAACTGATGTTCCGCGAACCAATATTTCGCTTCCGGGGAAGCCAACTTGCAGCCGCGCCAAGCCAACATGAGCGTGTTATCAAAACCATTAGGGATCATCTGACTGTAATTGATGGGTTCTTGCATGTGTAAGAGGCGGAAATCCAGGCAAGATGGGCCCGCAGCGTCGAAGCTTGCCTTCACCGGTCACTCCCAGGCATACGCTAACTTACAGTATCTGATGGTGTCTAGCTCGCTGTCTTGTCGCTAGTGCGGTACCGTGCATGCGAAGCATTCAATTGCGCCGATGTGTTCGTGCCATGTTTGATCAGCTGCATGGACGTGCGTGCTCGACGCTGAGAGCGCAGTCATCCAATGTGGCTTATGCAGTACTTCGAAGGTCGGCGTCGAAGTTGCACTGCGGATCAGTTTTACTCGAGATACATAGAGTAGTATATGGAGAATCCGGTCTGGTCTTCTCGCTAGCGTGTTACGGTAACTATGAGCGAAGTCAAAGAAAACTAGGGTAGTCATGGTGGTACCGAGACTGCCATACATCAGCGAGAGCTCGGACGACGAGCTCAAGGGCCTACTCGCCTTTTTCAGAGCTTCGAATCGCCTCGAGGGTCTTTGTTCATGTTTCAGGCTTTCCGCTGAGAGGTACAGAAGGTGGGGGCGAAGGGGACCGGCGGCTTTGAAATGGAGCGAAAGCTCGATCCAACGCACGACGGGCTGAGTGCATAGAACTAAGCGAATATGCATTAGAGCTGCAGGCTGGCCAACGCAACACCCTACATGCGATATCTACGGGATCGATAGCGTCTCGGTCTCAAACGGGGGCCAGACAAACGAATGTAGACGTTCTGGGCGTATGCGACAGCGGGAACATGCATAGAACTGGTAGGACGGCTAGCTACAGCTCGAGAGCTCAGGCTCGGCTTGACACATAAATGAGGCCATGCATCGGTCACCACCAGCCTGCCACTCGACAAGACATCGCAATGGCAGTGCAGAAGGGAAAAGTCCACATCAAAAGCCTCCGCGACATACAAAGGGCACTCGACAGCGCCATCGAACAAAAACTCGTCAGCAATGAAGGATACGAACAGATCCGTGCGGTCATAGTCGAGAAGATGAAAAAGAAACCATCCGGCTTGGATATGGCGGACACGCTTGAAGAGGCCCAACCTCCCCCTCCGCCGGAGTCAGAAGAGTCGATTGTGGTAGAAGAGTGCATCGTGGTGGAGAAAGATGAGCCTGAAAACCCCTACCAAGAGGCGTCCGACGAGCTCGTGCTGGTCGAAGAATCGATCGAGCATCATTACGTCGACGAGGTCCCACAAGATCAGGCCCCGGACGCAGAAGAACAGGTCAGGGGAAACATACCTGAGCCCACCGTGAACACGGCAACCCTCAGCGGAGACACCGATGCCGTTCAAAGAAACAAAAGTGGCTTCGGATTCACGTGGTGCGTCAGGTGCGCAAGAGTCGATGTGGCTCTGTACGGGAGCAAGACACTGCCGACGGAATTGAAAGGTGCGGACTCTCAACTTGACAACGGTATCACCACAATCATGTGCGGACACTGCAAGTCGAAAGGAGCAGGGAATCACCAGGGGAGGTACAACAGTGGGCTCTATGGACAATCGGGTGTGGCCGACTTCCGCTCTAGCTTCGAGAAGCTCAAGCTGAGCCCGGTAATTTTTGGCGGGTCAGAGGTGGCACAAGCGGCACGTGTGATTTTGTCCTTCGAGGTGCCTTTCATCACTGCCAATGATGGCGTTGCTTTCAAAGATATAGATGAGATCGTGAGGAGGCTCACGGTGGAGGATAGGTTGATGAGCGTGGACATGACAGGGTTCAGGGAGGGAAAGCGGGAGAATCTATTGTTGCCGTATCTGGCCGGTGGTCTGACTGCGTAGAGAGATGCTAGATGAGCCACCAAAATCGATGTATGCTTACGACTCGCACTTCCTCCAAGGAGACGATCGAAGTTGAGAAGAGATGTGTGGTTACAAACGAGTGGATGTTGCGGTGAACACAGCGAGAGATCAGGGTGATTACGATGATTTCAAACGCCTTTTGGTCCGGTGGATTGTGTATTGCTTTATCGCTTTTCGCATGCTTGAGAACATTTACCTTCGGGAACTCATCTCCTCCCTCAACCATTCCATCGGCGATCTTCTACCAAAGGCTGCGTCCACGATGAGGGCTATGGTGAAGGAAGAGTACGACAAACAAAAGCAGCTAGTTGTCGAAGACTTGTCTGGCGCCCAAAGTAGGATACATTTTTCTTTCGATCTTTGGACATCGCCTAATTACTACGCTATCATCAGCGTCTATGGCCATTTCATTGACAGGCGTGGACGGCGATCGAGCCGACTTCTAGCCTTCCGGCGTCTTCACGGAAGTCACGGTGGAGAGAACCAGGCGTCGGCCCTACCGGATGTCATCGACGAGTATGGAATCCGTTGCAAAGTGGGCTACTTCATGTGCGATAATGCCAAGTCGAACGACAAAGCTGTCTCAGCTGTCCTCAGACAGCTCTTCCCGGACATGCAGCAACGACAAATACTTGCCCGTCGTCTCCGCTGTCTGGGCCATATCACAAACTTAGCTGCTCGCGCGATGATCTTGGGCAAAAACGCTGGTAAAGCGTTGGATCGAGTCAACGGTCAAGTGCGGAAAGGAGCTTTCGAAGCAGTCGATAAATTTTGGCGTGGACGAGGAGCAGTGGGAAGGCTCCACAACCTTATCCGATGTATCCGCTGGAATCCTCAACGGAGAGAGGCGTTTGCCAATTGCAAAGAGGGCGGAGAGCTGAGTGACTTCAATGGCCTCAACGTATGTCTCCTGGCATGAACCTATCTGCTTATGCACGTCTTTTCGACTTATCATGTTTCATGCTGCTGAAGAACAAGTATATCACATAAGCTGATCACACATACCTACCAGCCTATTGAGGACAACGATATAAGGTGGAACAGCTTCTATCTTGCCATAGGAAGAGCTCTCGATATTAAAGAGCGCCTCGATCGATTTTGTCGACAATACAAACCACAGGACTCGACCGATGGCCTTCTCAAAAGATGACCTGCTAAGTCGAACACACTGGCATCAGCTTGACCGGCTTCATGACTGTTTGAAGATTTTTGAAGTATCCACGCTATGTACCGAAGGCAAAAAGTCATTCTTTTGTGACTGGTTCCCGACTCTCGACTTCATGTTGAGTACGGTAGACGACTTCAAAAAGGAATTCCAGACAGAAGCCAAGGCTGATCGTACCTTCGACTATCTTTCGCAGTGCTGCGAGCATTCCTGGACCTAGATTGAAAAGTACTATCGATTGGCCGATGAGACACCTGTCATCTTTGCCGCGGTGATTCTCAACCCGACAAGGAAGCACCACTGGTTCAAGCAACAGTGGCGTTCGGAAGTCTCAGACGAGTCACAAAAGAACTGGCCAGACGTAGTGCTAGAGCAAGTGAAAGATCTCTGGAGAACGCAGTACAAGAATATAAGCAGTCCTCCGGAAACCACCTCCCTGCTCGATGATGAGGGCAGTCTGCACGTGCGTCTGCATAATCACAAACGGCTCCGGATCAGCAAGGCAGTCCTGACCGACGAGCTTGATACAAACCTCGAGACCGATCCTGTCCCTGACTCGGCTGAGTTTGATCCGCTCATATGGTGGCTGGATCGCAGAGCGACTTTCCCAGATCTTTTCAGGTTTGCCATGGACTGCTTCCCCATACCACTGATGTCCGACGACCCAGAGAGATCATTTAGCTCCGGTCGAGATATGATCACGTATCGACGCAGCAACTTGCATGACGATATAATCGAAGCTTGCTCATGTCTCCGCAGCTGGTATGGCCCACCAGTACATGTCGGAGTAGGCAGGAAAGAAGAAGCAGGATTTGACAGCGAGAAGGAAATTGAGCAGCAGTATAGCGGGCAGTTTGGGGTTCGATCTGGAAGCGCCGGAGGCGCATATGGTGACTCGAGTACTTTCTGATTGCAAGTATGGGAAGCAGAGGCTGTCCTCGTAGCCTAGAGAATGAAATCCATGCTTACTTGTTGCATGAACGCTTATTTCCGTTTTGGGAAATGGTCGACCGACTGGTCTTATTGGTCACGACCTGAAATTTTATTGGTCTGGTTTGGTCGAAGGCCTGAGACCAGACCAGACCAGACCAACAAGCTCACTGGACTCAGCCACCACCTGCATCTGATCTCTCCGCTAAATGAGAGTAAAACCCCTGCCGACAGCATACTCTAGTAGATTGTTACATTGTCCTGGCATACACCATGCACAAACTGCGTACCCGTGTATGCCTTTGCTCCCAACATTGCTCCTTCACGTGATGCCAAGAGATCCAGAAATCATGATTTCTGGATCCCTCGGCATTCTGCTGCTATGAAGAAAAAGAACACTCGGCGAAATCGACCGATGGTCGATGATCAGGGGTATAAACCAAATTGTTAGGTAGAACGTTAACATCCACGACATCGGCAGTGAAAATATTGTGGTCCAGGATAGCGACGATATTGGTGGGCATAGAGGCGCGTGGGCGGCAGGATCTTATCGTACGATCATTGTGGGTCTGGGCTGTTAATCTCCAGGCATAGCCGGAGATCAGGGTGTAACCTTTGACAGTGGCAGTGACAGCATTAAGCTCCGAGATTCAGTCGATGTGCAACATCTTTCGCTTCTGTCCTCGCTTTGCAACATCGTCCTCAAGGTCCCGTGTCATGTCTTCAATTTTGTCTACCCTGGCTTGGGCAGCTACCCAAGAGCTGTGAGCAGATTCAGCCTCTTCAATCGCTTTTTTGGTGAGTATCTCCAGGACTGCTGCTCTGCACTTGGCCGCTCGAGTTTCGGCTTTGAGGGCGTCCATGTCAGGCAAGTCGCTGCGATGGGCCTCAATCTGTTGCTTCTTTCTGTTGCATTCTTCTCGCAACTCCTGGAGCTCTATGACTAGGTTTCCGTAGTGCTCCTTTGTGCTAGCGTTCAATGGGACCCTATCGTCATCTTCGCCGTTCATTCTCGTGTTCTGCTTGGTAGAATGCGCTTCTAGCTCGGCTGCCGATTCAAATGACCCAATCTCGTTGACATGAACGCCCGAGCCTGGTAGCTGCAGGGGAGTCGTTGACGTGCTCTCGGATCTCTTCAAATCCTCCCGCCTCGCTCCCCAGGCGGTGAGCTTCATGCGGAAGCTTCTTTCCCTGCGTTTGATGTCCGTCAGTCGTTGTCTGCAGTACTGTGGGACCAAGACTTACGAGGCACTAAAACCATGGCTAGTAGCCATGATCTCGCGCACCTCGCGGAGCGATTTGCCATTTACATAGTATTCGCAGACCTTATCCCGTACACGGTCCCAATTTATCGTCATGTCGATTCTATGTTCTGGTTGCTCGAAGGTCCAGGAAAGGAATTGAGAGGAAATGTAGGGCAAATTTCTGTGGGGACATAGGGATTACTCGGATAGCATAATTAAAGAAAAGGAAAAGATGGGATGGGATGGTCTGCGCTGTCAGCTGGACATTTCCGAGTAACTTATGCATGCTGTCTACAGGGCTATCATCGAAATGCACAGTGCAAAGCCGAGCTGCACCTGCATGGCCTTCTCCTGCATAGAGGCGGATAATGCGGACCAATCGGATTCGCCCCATCCTATGCTTTTCGTCCTCTTGCCGAATCACAATGGGAGACAAAGCTCCACGCCGTGAAGTGGTCACATGGCAAGATCCACAAGCTGGGTATCCGCCATGGTCACGTCCGGCCTCCGAACACGTCGTGGAACTCGGAACTCAATCGCGTGCTCATCATTGACTTCCACAAGTCCGACTTGACTAAGGGATATGTCGGGATGTCCAAGAGGAAAAGTGAATTGATGAACAACTACGCGAAACGACAACGTCTGTTGGCATAATCATCATGCGATGGATTTGAACCAGAAAGTTCTCCGCAGGTGTGTCAGGCTTGATGACGTGCGCAGGCTTGGGGACCATCAGTCGACATCATACGAGTTATGCGCATACATGTGACCATGTTGAAGATTGCCGGACAAGAGCATCCAGACCGCCACAGACCCACCGAAGGTACAAAGCAGTGGATGGCCCCAGCAGTAGATACACAGCTCAATAAACTCTTTCACACCAAGTTTCATCACGCGCTACCCCAGTATTGCAACTCCAACGCATTTTCCCCAGAACTTGCGTTATCTCTCTCCGCTAGTTCTAGTCGCGCAGGCCCCTCGTCAGACACACAGGAAGACATAGTCGGCTTATGTTTTCTCCATGGTAGACTGATGGTAGAAGATTCTTTTTACAGCATGATTTGAACGGTTGAACGCGGCCAAGTCAAGACATCAGTGCGTTGGTTTCGCGCGACAGCAGGGTCGCCTATTCCCCTGACCTCTATCGACAAACGGATATCCTTGACAACGAGGTCAACCTATTCTCCATCACCAAGCGCATGCAGCTTGCTGCGATGGCATAGTAACGCGGAAGCATTTCGCAGGAAATCGCGAGTAGAAATCAGACTAAAGACGTCGATTCTCACTTCTTCCATACTGTATAGCTGGCTGTTTGAGGCACAAGGACCACGCTTGGACCGCATGTCCGTCCATTAAAATCATTACATTCAGTGACCGGACCCATGCAGCATACTTGCTTCCCAAGGGTAGAACTACAGTGGGTGTGAACATGCAAGAGCTATTCTAGTCCGCGAACGCGAGTGCGAATGCGAAAGTGAGCTCCGGTCGCAAGCTGCGATCGCACGACGTGATGGTTTAAAAGGCCATTTTTACATCATGTTAATCTTATCTCGTCACTTATTGCTATTAGTACAGACTTCCAGTGCTCTGTAATCTTCTACGAGAGGATCAACAATGCGGTGCCTCATGATCCCAGTCGATCATCGCCTACGAAACCTCATCAGCAAAAATTGCGGCACCTCGATTTCCGAACCAAGCGAACATGTTCGCCTACTCAGAGAGATAGGCGAGAGCTTTCGTGTTGAAGTTTCACCTGGCAATGTAGCCGAAAATCTATCCCTGGAAGAGCTGGATTTTGGCCTAGAGCTTTCGCGACCAGAAACAACTGGTGGAGTCGTTGTCGTGCTCTACCATCCTGACAGGTCGCAATCATACGAAAATGGATACACCGCCGCAGAATCGCGCTGCGCCACTCTAGCAGCAGTCAGAGACCTTATAGTCTGCACAACCCTGGGCGCCATGGACAGCGATAACGTGACTATCTTGGACTCTATGCCATTCATGGATGAGGACTTCGAGGTTGGCGACGGGGGACACATTGAGAGCCACAAGAACTTTTTGAGGGTTTTCGTCGCAAAGGCACCTTCTGTGGTCGTGTCTTGTTTCTCTTCGGATACACAGAGCAAGTCCTTAAAGTTAATTCGTCATTGGGGGATTGGCACACAACGAGATGGCTTTATACAATTGCCCGAAACATTGCTCAGGTTCAACAAAGTCAATGCCTTGCACCCTGGATTCGCTATCAATCACCATCCTCAAGAGAGCTGCTTCCGTCGACTTCTAATACTACAGTTTGCCAAAGCTTTTGGTATCTGGCGCGCGGAGTGGGAGGAGCAGCCTTTCATGGAAGAACTTCGTCAGACATCTGCCTCTCTGGCTTCGAGATATTACAATTGCAAGCCGGAGTACTTACCTCAACTCGAACAAGATCGGTTCAGAGAAACATTGGATGTCCTCTCAAAAGAATTGACCAGCCTCCGGTATTTTGATCACTTTGCTGGGAAGGATTTAGCAGCTATTGAAAAGAGTATCAACGATAGCAATTTGACGTGGCTGCTCTGTGATTGTGGATTGTTCTTGAGCGGAAGCTATCGGCGTAGATCGGAGCTTGATCACCATTACTTTCTCCGAAGGTCTGAGGAGTGGCTTGACGCAATATTGGGGCATAGGTCAAGTGGCTCACCCGACTCGGTTGGGCTCAGAGATCATCGCGTTCTTCTTAGTAAGCGGTCGATCCTGCATAGTCACTATGCCCGACAATGTCAAAACCTCTTGTATACGTGGTTGCGACAGGTGAATCTTGGGTTTAGGAAGGCTGAAGAGGCGGGATATCACAATCATGACTGCGAAGCACATTCGAACGCTATGCTTCGTTTCGCCAGTGGCATAGAAGACCTTTTATCACGAGGGGATGGGATGCATGCTACAGATGAAGTCCTAGAGCATGGTCTAAGGGATTTGAACTTGTAATAAGCGATATTGGCAAATGGATCGATTCCAAAAGGAATAGCTCAGTCGTGTTCTCGTCATCAGCCTCCACAGTCAGCTTCGACGTATTCCTCGCGACTGCGCAAAGAGGCCTATTTCGGCGCCCCCCGAAGCCATCCCACAACCAATTTAAACAAGGTGCGAGTATTGTCCTTGAGCTCACATACTTTTCTGTGTTGGTAAGATACTGACGAAAGTTCACCTACTTATACAGGGTAAATCCTCAGTCTGACTTGCAGGTCTCCAACGGGACGGAGGCAAAGTTCTTCATAGATGATATTTCAAAGAGAACTAACGTGCTGATCACAAGTACACGGTCTCATCAAAATTGTCGAATATCCAATGATCGCGAATTTGACTTCGTTCCTCACCAGATTCGGCCTCGTTCATCGTGTCCTCTCTCGAATGACGCTCACGCTGCCTAGCATTGTCGTATTGCTCAAGGTGAACCCAGCCCTCGGCCCCAACGCCGACAAGTTTCAAGCAATCCTGGAATCGGCTGTCTACTACCTCTGTGGCGCTGACCAGGCTCAAGGATTCGAGCGCTTCTTTCTCCGAAAACTCCATTGGGCACTTGTGATGTGTCTGTCCTGTTGCAGAAGGTATCAGACTCGACCACTGCTTGGTGAGCTCAACAAGATCGGCTTTCAATGAGATGCTATTGCCTTCCCAAGGCTCACTGGCGTGACGGAAAAGCTTGCGGCGCAATATGTATAGACTATTTGGAAGTACTTACCCATGTGCCTCGTTCAATCTCGAGGTCTCTTTGACTTATGTGTAGTGGAGCTGTCGTTTTCGAAAAAGCAGGACTTGCTTCATCTGTTCCATCTCATTCTGTACATCGAAGTCGAAAGGCAGTCGGGGCTCCGTGAGAGCCTCTGAGACTTCGTCGCCATAGTTCTGCAGGCTTCTCAATATGCCAGCTTGCCAGAAAAGTGGGAGGATGGAGCGGTGTTGCCAGTCAATAAGTCCTGTTACCTCAAGATTTTCCGAGACGAATATATCATTTGGCTATAGGTCGGGAGGTCTTACTGATAGTCGTATCGCATCATTTGCTTTCCGGAGCATAAGGTCGGAGGCTACTAGGAGATAATTCTTTAAGCTTTGAAGATGGTCCAAATGAGACTATTCCCGGTGACTGACTAGCTCGCGGCGAATTCGCTGAAATGGATGCAAAGGTCGTCCGTGGCGCCTCAAACAGGCAACCTCCTTCTTAGCACCAGCTTCTAAGACTGCCTCAGGATTTCTGTCTGCATAGCATCAGCTATCAAATCAGTGTGCGAAAGCCGGTCTGTTCTTGCATTGAAAACAGGAATTTTACTCACAAGGGCCACGAAATGTGTCAAGGGATAGTCTGCTGCCGAACCATAGAGTAAGAGTCGTATCTGGCCCGATGCAGAAGAAGCCCTCGCTTGAGGACGAGCTGGCGCGGGCGGCGAAGCAACCGGCTAAAGCAATGCGATCGGCCTCGCTGTCCTACGTCAAGCAAGCTGTTAGGGAGAAGTGGAAGCCGGTGACAAAGCTCAACAAACACATCAAGGACGCACGAAAATCTGTAGCTGCACGATACCTGCAGCTCAAGTCGGGCCATGCTGTTACGGGCGCTCACCTGACGAGGATAGGAAAAATCGTAGATGCACGTTGCTGGTGGTGCAAACGTAGTGAACAGACTTTCACGCATCTCTTTCTCGAGTGCAGGAAGTGGCGCACAGAGCGAGAAACTATGATGCTAAAGCTGAGAGAAAAAGAAGTAACGACCATCGAGATAACATGTCGGAGAAACGTAAAGACCCTGTTTGAAGACATCGCGATCGTGGAAGTGCTCGAGTTCATCGATAAGACGGAAGTAGGCAAGAGGCCGTCAGGCGCATCCGACGAAGGTGATTCCTGGGACATCGAGCGACTAGATTGAGATGGGGACGAAGAGAGAGATGGTGGATGATGAAGGGCAGCGAGAGGAAGGAAAGTAGGAGGGCGTCGAGCCCAAAAGCTGTGGCGGCTCGGTGGAGTCGGGACGGCAAGCAGAATTGTACATTAAAAAATTGGCGCGAGAGCATACTTTGAGGTCATAGAAATCGTCGAGAAGATAGCCTACGTGCCATAAGCTATATAGCTTGAATGCAGTGTGATACCAAAAAAAAAAAAGGACGAGCCGGCATCAATCTCAACTTTGTCTGTCGCTGCGTCCAAGTCCCGAGCATAGTAAATGCTACTGCTCGCTGGAAATCTGAGCGAGAAAAGTCTTGCCTCAAGCTCAACGAGCCTGCGCACGACACTCTTCCTAGCTGTCTCGCCGAGTTGATGCCAGATGTCGCCGAGGTTTGTACTGGGGCTGACTTCCATGAAAATATATTTGGTGCCTGCGGGGTTTTATGATGTTGACGAATAGCCGTATATTTTTGGTATTAGAATCCAAAAGCTGAAACAGCTTATTGCAAACTCATCCTGAACACTAGAAGTGCTGCGGTGTCAGAAATGGAAGCTATCGTGAATCGCATGGAACGTATCATGGAGGCCGAAATCCGTTTTAGATGGCTGAGGGATTGGTTGCTGGCTTGTAGAAGTAAATGTCGGACGGCCTCGTACGGCGCTTACTGGAGATAGTAGTCTGTCGTGGTCACTTCCTTATCGCAAGCCGGTAGTAGCTTCTATCATTGATGTTTGAACCGCATGCAGGCCTGTTTGCGTCAAGCTCGAGGGTGCAACGGAAGACCATATTACGTTAAAACGAGGAGCCTATGTGTAAATTCATCAGAAGGTCGTTTCCTGAAGAAGTGTACCTTTCCGCCCATCATCGTCGCCATCTGACCGATTCTGTATGCACTACGCGTTTGCAGACAGTACAACCCCACGGCCACAGATGTCACTGGCGAGGCAGGCTTCGAACCATAAATGAGCAGAGATCGAAGGATAGATTTGAAAAAACAACGCGAAGAAGCCATCCTACATACAGGGGAGTATTGAGACTCGTGCAGCACAGACCAAGTCCGCCCGGGGCGCTGTTGGCTCGTGCTCAGATTCGACTCTCAGGTAAATTAACGCTTCGCGTTCCAGGCGATGGTGAATTGCCCATATGCGTCGATCTCATCCTCATCTCAAGAACCCTGCCTCCACGTAGTTCAGGATCTCCACCCGCCTTTCCCCTCCTGCTTCCATTACCTTCACGCTCCACTCTCGTGCGTTCCACGTGCTCACGCAGCAACTCCTTCCTGTCCAATACTGTCTCCGTCTTGATTGTCGGGCCATCCAGGCCCGGTCTCTGCAGGTTTGTTCGATCGCCCGGTATCCCGGCGTCGCCGCCGTGTTCTCACGTTGTATCCGTATACCTCCCCTGTGCCCTGCACCCGACTTCTCCTGCTCTGCTCTCTCGCACCGTACGCACACGATCCACGCGAATCCCCCAATCTCAATCTCCACTCAGGGCCTGCTTTTGCGATCTTCGACCGTGTCGTCGTTGTCCAGTACAGCGCCTTGCAATCTCGGCTTGAATCCACGCACTCTTCGCTTTGCTAAATTTTAGGGTCCATTGGCCGAAAATAGATCACCAGCGGCTGGCTCCGTGCGCTTGACCCTTTCTTTGAAGAGAGAACAGCTGAATATGGCGCTAGATCCTTCGCGATCGTCAGGAAGCTTCGCTCTCCGGACAAGAGCTTAGCGCATGTCAATCGATGCCCAATGAACGAGACGGATAGCAGAATTTCTTGCGGGGAGAGCTTCTCCAGGGACCAAGCGGGATTGGTCATCGCGGTAATAGCCGTGGATGAAGTTTGGAACGGAGAGATTGTGGGGTCAAGGCGATTATGCAATTCTCTGTAGTGCCTTACGCGCGCAGGATATGCAGAAAACCCATAGCCGTCCTTCCACCACATTCCCCGTGTAGGCACTGCTGTCGCCTTCAAGCACGCTCTTCACCACTCGGTGACATTCGACATCCATTTTTGCTGTTCGTCGCTGTTCTTTTTCTAGATGTCCCTCCAGTGTCAACTTTTACTGCTGCTGTGCTCGTTTTTGATTGTGGACGTTTCTTGCTACTGTGCTCGTGATTTGCCTTTGCTGTCTGCTCACCACCCTTCCTTTATCCCTGTCGACTGTGCCGTCCCGCGGCCTGGAGGCCTCGACCCTGTTCAACGCATGAAGCTGATGCCGGTCTTCTGCATGAATGCGCTGGTGCACCCTATACGTCATACCAGCCCGAGCCGGGCCTGCTATATCAAACGTTCAGCCGACTGCATGCATACGCGCATGCATCCTATACTGTACGTGGCACTACTTGCATGGTTGATTAAGCTGTGGATGCCGTACAGTACACACATTCCCTAGTGATCTTGGGGAAACGTGGCAGGTGTCTGCTGATACTTGGGCTTCTCATATCATCGAGCAGGCGAAGGCCAGTGTGCAGAGAACTAGCTCAAGCTGGCCTGGTGTAATAGAATTTAAGGCGCCGCACATGTTTCGATCATGCCATGCAAAGGTTACCATTCATCAAAACGTACTTGGGCAGCGAGCGAATCACGCAAGTGAGCGGACACCAGCCAATCGGACTCCACAAATTCGTGTTTCTAACGCTTCGACTGGCTGGTGTCCGCTCCCTGTCCAAGTACGTTTTGATGGATGGTAAGCCCCGTACGCACTCCGTCTCGCAGCGCGGCAGACAAGTCAGATGAGCTGGTAATCCTATGCTTAGACCTCTTCAAGGCAACGATCGCGCATGGTACATATGATGGTGTGGCGTACAGTGTGCATGCTCCGTTGTGAGTGTGCTGTCGTTTGTTCAACGCTACCTTTCCCCACGCTGAGATGAGTATGCCCGTAGTGTCGAGCTACCAAAATCAAGGAATTTGACTTGAGTTGAGTTAGCTTTTCAGCGAAACCTCCCAATTGAATGAAGGGCTAACTTACGTGGTAAGATGTCTAAGCATGATGGAAGTGTACTGTGTCAATATGATCAGTCATCAGTTAGCCGAGTTCTTGTTCCCACATTCAACATGCACTCTTACTGTGATTCGTAGTCATGATGACCTCACCGATCGTTAAATCTGATTCGAGCCATAGATGGTCATCGTTACGAGACAATCACCTGACGCTCCGTTACACGGTCTCTCTTACGAAGCCCACCCGTGCTGTTTCAAGATCAGCGTGATAGGAATTTTCCTATCTATTCAATCACATATCTTGCCCACAAATACTCTTTAGCGGGCGACGGTACTTCATCTGTATATACGCCTGGCACATGTGGTTGTATGACAAGGTGATCCTTCCTTGACGTGACTCTTGGGGTGGATCAATCGACCGATCAACCGCGGGGAATGTCACTAACGGGATTGACATCGCGATCGGACGTAGAACTATGGCATGAGCTGGCGTGCATGCGTGTTGCATGCGTGTTGCATGCTTCACTCATCAATGCAGCAAGATGTGACTACTGAACACAAGACAACCCGACTGCCCCATCCAGTCATGCATGGTTTCAAGGGGAAATGACTCACGCTCAAGAGCTTGAGCTTGCTCTATGACGATCCTTTATCTTACGCCACCTATGCCCTTGTGCCTTGTCGAATGAGACACGTAATCAGTATCAATCGTGGTGCCACCACCCGCTTACATGTCATGCAGACCACATCTTTGGTTTGTATGATGTACTAGCGCGGATTCTGCGCTTATCTCTGACAAAAAGGTGGATGCAAGAAGAGCTCACACTTGTTGTAAGTACAGCACTTGACGGAAGCTGGCGCCTTGCATTTGCATGAAGCTAATGGAACTATACACTGTACCCATGTCTTGCTATTTAGACTTCGGGGCAATTGTATGAGGTGCAGGCAGCTGTCATGATGGGCCCTGCTTCGGCTGCTTAAAGACGTTTATGTTCCCTATGATTTTTCTCCATCTTTCAATTGAAAGAATCGAAGCGCCTTATCAATCGTATCAATATGAACGAAGCGGAACTAAGCAATGAACAGGTCCGCCACGATCTCCGACCGCTGTTTGAGGGGATGAGAGCCCCTGTCACCCTCAGAAAGGTTCGGAAGCGTATACAAGCGCCGAAACGAAGTGCGAGCGTCCAAAAACTAATAAACATATTCGGCTTGAGGAACTTTGCAATCTAACATTATGCCTCGTACAAGAAGGGTCTTTCCTTCCAGAAGTGTGTTGCACCCTCTTTAAGGTTCTTTTGATTGGCGCGAATGCTGATCCCAATGCAGGTAAATTCGGAAAGACAAACAGCATGCGTTGGTGAAAGTACTTCCATCCAAGAATCGTCCGTGCCATGTTCAGTGCCATCCCGCATTTCAACGGATGACACGAGTGGCAACACCCCTGCAACAGGTAGTAAACGTCAATTAGCTCCTCACGTGCATAGTAGATAACGAATGTCTCACAGGTACTATACTCTGTGTCGAGCCAAACGCTCAAAGTCGGAAGAACCTTCTTAGCGCAGAAGGGGTTGTCCCGTTGTTTACTCCTGTGCACCTGCCCTATAGCCTTCAGCATACCATTCTGGTCAGATTACAGCAGATGCTAGAGAATTCTTTGTTCAACTACGGCAGTGAAAAGATGCGAGATGTCATAAAAACCAAGGGCTGGGACTGTCCACAATGTGTCGAGCTCAACGATTGGATCAAGATTTTGCGAAAGAGGAAGGACCTGGTGCTGAAACCCAACGACAAGACGCTCGACAGGCCACTATCTACAGTGCTCAACTCTGTTGTTCAGCTCAGACATACGGCAGTTCATCGGCAGAATGTGACTGCGTTTGAAGTTCAATCATTCCTCGGGGATGCCGAAGCTCTCCTGACCTTTCTGGGCGACAGGACCTCTGCAAAGGAGATCTCCGACCTCCATGGTGTATTATCGGACTACGTCAAAGATGTATCCGCTCACTCTAATTCATACCAGGAACGGTTGAGGGCCATTAAGCAAATGCAAGCGTTCCGGCTGAAGCTCGAACAGCACCTAGCTGTCACTGAAGTTTTGGCTGAAAGCCAAGAATATGAGCGACGTGCCGTGCTGCAGCTCCAGAAAGTAGCATCTTGCACAGGGTTCGCTCATGCTCGGAAAGACTCGTGTGCAACACTGTCTGACAGTGTTGAGTGCGGTCGCCATGTGGATCAAAAGACCTTTCGAGTTTGTGCGAATTGTATTCAGGATGTCCGGACGAGCGTCCGAACAGAAGTCGAGGAGACCTTCAAAAGCAGAAGCATGAGAATTTGGCTTTCAAAAATGCTCTCGTCTGCAGATGCAATGGCAGTTGGCCATTCGTGTTTGACCCGCGCTACTTGGAGGATAGTGGTGTCAACTCTTGTGATAGTTCTGATAAGCTGTGTTACTCTCTTGTGGCTCAAGGAAGCGGGTATTAGATACAAGAATACTTAAGATTACCACAGTTCAATGGCGTCACGAGCAGCACAGTATTCATACTTTCCTACCACTGCAATGACACAAGCGATGCCATCGTGTGAGTCTCAGATCACTTTCTGTTGTGGAACGAGCAAAAATGCACATTGAGGATGACTGCGTTGTTGTTTTATCTACAGAAGTAAAGACTGTTCTATATATAGTCGGTACAGACCAGGCAGCAACCTCCACTACTAGGCAGCAGTGACCTTCTAGGAGGGTAACAGCATTCCTAGCATACTGCTGTGAAATATTCACAACACTTTCCAATCGTCCACGAGGCTGGCAAGAACTCTGCACATGTCATCTTGAAAATCAGGAACACGTTCCTACAGCTCATGATTCCACATTCACCTATGATGACATGGGAGCACGACACACTCGACGCCATAGAAAGTTCTCTGACACGGCGAATGGGGCGGACGATACTTTCTAGTACTGAGAAAGGTCTCCGGGTTGGCCTTACGAGGCTTGGCCACACACGAGTCCGGACCTCAAGTCCAAATGCTTCCAGCGTTCTACGGAATTGTGTTCACATCTTGCTAAGAGTGCCTCCTGACCCGGGTGCGACACTAACATGTGAGATAGTTTTGATTGTTTAGTTGGAGAAGGGCAGTTGTGTCATCTTCATTCTCCATTCTGTTGAAGTCCTTGTCTTGGGCCATTATCTCCCTTTACCCACATTTGTGCACATCTCTCTGTCTTCGCTGTTCCACTTCTCAAAGGTTCCATTTTCTATCATGGCTGTTGGTACAGGAGGAGAGCGATACAGAGGCATGAACATCCTGAAAGTGTAGTCGACTGGACAACAGTATCGTCAAAAGTCTGTGCCCTTCTATGTATTGAAGCTCCTCAACGCATCCAGATAGCGAGAAAGAGACCTCCCTTTTTGTCACCCGCCTTTACGTGCCCATATGGGCAGAATGTGACGGTTCCGGAATGTAAAGGTACCTTACGTGCGCCGTCCGACCATTCAGCCGGCCCACAACCAGCGTCACGAATACCGAGAATGTACTGAGGCGTTTCGATCTCGTACTCGTCATCGGTGTCGATTCGCATGAGGCCGGTTGAAGAAACCTTGCGCTGCGGACTACAGTATCAGATCGCGGCTCATAATAGATTTGTTGAATACACTCACATTGGTAACGCTTTCGATGATGCTCAGGGTAGCGATAATGTCTATGTTCTCTTCATCGAAACCATGAGGAAGGCCGGCTCCAGGATCAAGGAATCCTGAATCGCATTGAGACGCAATGATTTTCAAGTTGCCGCTGATATCTGCCACGGGATAATTGAGTGTTAATGTCGTCATTCTCGAGGATGTTGAAGTCGGTTTGCGAAACAATATCGAATCAAGTGGTGAAAGTATGGAAATGTAATTGCGCGGATGAACGCAAAGCCTATGATTCACATACACCAAATGACCCGTCACATCGCCTACGCTAAACATATAAACACCGCGACGCGCCAATGAAACCGTGTGTGCGGCACCTGCACAACCGTTGGAAGCGGAGCGACGGTCGAGGCGCTTGCGCGTGTCGAGGTCACCTGAATCGCCTCCACAGAACTATAGAAAGAAGTCTGTCTCACTACGCGCAAAACCCGCTACTGCCAGCTCAGTTGCCTTTTGACAACCGTATCACAACTTACTGAGTAAGTAAACAAAGCAGTATGGAGTCACAGTGTTGCAGTAAATGTTTACCTATCTGATTTCACAACAAACGTGCTGGCTTTCGCTCAAAAATATCGATTCAACGATGCAACGGAGTAAGTATCGCTTGTGCGGTCAGTCAATGACGAGGAAACTTTCACCAAGCCACGGCAGGCAAGTGACCTTTCACTATTGTCGATGCCATCTGTCTAGATATGTGATGTGACGACAGTCGTGAAGCGACGCATGAGTATGGTATCTTCGACAGAGGCACAAGCTCGGGACCAAGTTTCTGTTCGGTACCTGATGGCAGTAAATTGCCAATGTTGCAGTGGATATTGATTTACCATACCCGAATTCGTATGACACCAGGCTACCAAAGGGCATAGCAGGCGATAGCGAGACCATGTAACACTTTTTCCACCCATCGTATCGCCCAGCTTGTCATGCATACTAAGTCTGTCCGCATATTGATATCACCCCCGTCCAATGCATGATGCGATGTAGCTCGGACCAGAAATGCGAGACATCTCAGCTTATCATTTTTCGTGCTTTCCGGCCCCGCACATGCCCGTCAATCACCGAAGCAATTTGTGGTTAGTCACTTGTTGTACTTCTTTTAGCATTCACAGAGGGTAAGCGAAGAAGTAGAGCGCGGCTAACTTAAGATCTAAGGCGTCAGCTACATGATCTTGTCAGTATTGATGGGCCACAGGTAAGCTTGCTGGTAGGTTTCATATCAGATTTCAACGGATCAAATCAGCTGATATGCATGCGCTGCCACTGCTAATAGCCAGAATGATGGACGGTTCAGAACTGCCCTATAACCCCTCAACGCTCTAGATTTTTCGTATATCAGCTGAATCTGTATATCATGCCACTCGTACCTCGCATCGTGGCTTGGCTAGAACCGCGATCGAGCTATGGACGAAGCGTCGCAAGGTACTTAATACATCTCGGGTTAGCATTCGCTTTTGCAGCCAGTGGTAATAACCCGCGAATTGCATGGCATATTCTCCTCGTGTGGACTTCGCTAAGTTATCATTTGGTGAACATCTCCTCCCCTACGCTAAGATGAGGATCTTCATGGGTTCAAGTCCAAAAAACCAAGGAATTTGACTATAGCGTGAGAAGCTTCAATCCTTTCTTGTCAGCACGATGGAACACAATTGAACGAAAGCTGGAGCAACCGGGGGGCCATCTACGGCTCAATAGCCACACAGGCCATTTCATCACCTGTGGGGTCCCCTGCGAGGGATTTTACTGTTCGTCACGCTTGCGCTCATCTCTTCACCACAAAGACTAGTCTTTTCCGTGAAAAATCAATTGGTATGTCCAACATGAACGTCACGACAGCCTGGAATTTGGCCTTACGCTATGCGTATGCGAATCCAAGAACAATCACGGTCGCCACAGGTTCAGTTGCGGCTATAGCGTGCCCGGCACTTTTATCAGCCTTTGCATTCAACGCGGCAGGCTTGACAGCAAGCGGCCCAGTAGCTGGTGAGTTCTTGTTGCTATTAGAGAAGCTATTCATGTAGGAGCTCTGATCGCTAGTCAGGTGGTGCATTCGCACTTTTACAATCCACGGTCGGTGGAACTCCTGCAATAGCAGCAGTGCTACAGAGCGCTGCCATGGGTGGATATGGTGTTGCCATCGTCAACGGCGTGGTCCAAACTGGTGGTGCAATCGCTGGACTAGCGGCGCTGTCCCGAGCGAAAAAGTAGTTGTCGCAAAGTACACACTATGATATGATTATATATGGAAAGTCCAAAGGTACATTCGCAGCAATACCATGACGAGAACCTAGGCTGAATAGCATACAGATCCCCATCATAATGCTCAACATCATTATCCTAGGTCACTGATTCCCAAAATCGACTCTCACACTGCCAAAGAGGGATACACACACTCGAGCTCCCCGTGATCTTTGAAGTATGCCTCATGGTTGATCTCGCAAAAATTTGCCTCAGGTCCATCGTGTATATTGCAGAAATCCCTTCGGCAAAGGAGACAAATTCGTATTTTGCTGCCGCTTATCAATGAACTGTCATTTTGCGGTCGACTTCTGCGCATCTTTGTGCAAATGTGACATTGCATCACTGCTTTGAAACGTTCTTTCGCTCCCGCAGCTTCCGCCCCTGGCACATCCGAATGAGCGACACTATCTCGCTGGTCGTTATCATTTCCGGTGACAGTCGCCTTGGACAGCGTCGGCTCACCATTGGTGGCCACCTGTTCACGTCAGCTTTTATTACAGGAGTAAATATATGGCACTGACCTGTGCCATGTGAAGCAGTAAACTGTCTCGTTTTTGGTCTTGATGCTGCTCTAGAGTCCGGCCACCTGCCCACTTTTCGTACAAATCTGCTGGGAATATTATTCTTTCCTCGCAGCGCTCGACGTGCAGTATATCGCTTCGGGCATCGTATTTAATGGTGGAGTGCCGATTTTGTTTCCCTGCAGCGACAAGTCTTTCCAGTAGTGCAGCCAGTCTTCGAAGGGACCGCTGGTTTGATCTCTCTTACTGGTGCAGAGCAGATGTCACGTCCTCAACGACTGGAACCTTGAACTTATCTTTCTTGTGGTAGGCGCGTACAAGCTTTGACGTTTGGGATATGCAAAGTTGTAGAGCGACGTCTGCCACAGAAAGGGGCTTGTGATGAACTCTCGTCTTAATCTTAAGCGTAAATTGGGCCGCAATCTTGCGGCCTTCTTTGCGGACCGTCAATTTTGAACGAGTAGTTTTGGTCTCGTCAGAGGTTTTAGGGTGCAAGATCGACAGGGATTCAAGTAAACCAGAGAGGACGTTCTCAGCTGGAGCTTTCTTGTCAAGCTGACTAGATGCACCGAGTTCAACATAGCCGTCTGTTTCGTGGCGGATGATGAGTTGAAGACTCTCAAAGCGGTATCAGATGACTCTGTGGTGTCCTGTGCTGCGAGCAATCCCAATTTTTTGTGTACGCTTTCTCGAACTCGTGACCGTATCCTTTGAAGTCGTCTGGTCCAATAATTTCGTGAGTCAATGTTTCCTCGCGGTGCAGGAAGACAACTCCATTCACCACTTCCATCCGCATGGTGAAGCTCTTCACTGAATGTACATTGGAGCTTGGTTCGATGAATGCCAGAAGTTTACGAATGTTGTTCCGGTCACTAATAATATCGACGGAAGATATGTCAAATGAAGGATCCTCAGCATACAAAGCGCGAAACAGAGGTTCCATCGGGCTTTCCGGGTGGCGAGCTGCATTTTGGGCGACGTAGACGAGGCCGCTGTCTTTCTTCAGCTGACGAGGTGTGTCGATTCCTCGCCATGTCGGTGGGAGACCGGGAACAGCAATCGTAGGTGTCGGCGCCTCGATCCAGTTGTAAGAAGCAAGATGCTTCACATCGTTTACAGACACGCGCGGAAGAGGTGCAAGCTCGAATATATCTCCACGAGAGATTCTCGTCGCGGAAAAGGGCATCGCATCTGATTTGGTCTCTGAAAATTACATTCAAGGAAGGATTTGTATATTGTGTCACTGAGACCGGGGTTTACAAGCCACCTGGTATGAGAGATGCGATCCAATTTACATACGCTGGTGGACAACAAAGCCTCGCCACTTACCACGTGAGCAGATTGTTACGCTGCGTGTAGACATGTGTGCATTGACGGAAAGCAAGAACGACTCGGAATGGGAGACGCTGCCCTCTTGCAGCAGATGCTTGCATTCATCCAGATGCAAGTAGGGGAAACTAGTTTGCTTGTGTATGTGTATGACTGACGACAAAGTTGAATAGCCAGAGACAGGCATGATCCTCTTAGATTGCGTATGTGCCTCGCACAATCAGGCCACTGTCGATCATATGACCTTGTGCACGAGCGCCAGCCAAAGTCACCCTCGCCTCGAAGCAAATGCAGGCTTAAGCATGCGTGGGCACACTACTTATGCACATGCTTCACCAGGACTTTCTCAGCTCTATTGGTGGAGAGCGTCCGTCAGCGCTTGGTGCGTATGTCGAGGAATATGCACAAGGGCGTAGTACTCGCATTGCATGGTGTCTGATGTCCATAGCCTTGGCAATGCGTACGAAGATCATGCAGAAAGACGTACTGATCGCGTGTTACCCGAAGTGCACGTTTTACCCCCATAACATAATGCAAGTCCAGCTCATCTGGCCATGCAATCCAGGCAGAGTAAGTTTTCTGCATTATGCGAGATGGCAATCCTGGCAAGGACTGCGGTGTCTTTATGGGGAATTCCGGACATGACCAGCTGAGGCAGCGACATGAACCCTGCTTCGCATGCGATCCCTTGCGATCTGGCTGGTACCGTAACGAGCGTTGAGCTCGGTACGGGGTCTGCGTAGGATTTGTTGCAATCACACTGCAAGTACTACACTAGCTCGCAATGCCGGGCCGTCCACCCGTGCGTCAGGGTTATGTCGCCATGCTGCAATGCAATGCACAAGCAGAGCTACACTTCCTTACCCGCAGGGTGATGCAGCAGCTACGCATGCATGGCGGTTTTTCAGCTCATCATACATGAAACAATTTATGTTTTGCGATCTTTGTACAACTATTGCGCCTTACGGCTCTACTGCCGACTTAAAGGTCCCGGGAAACAGGACAGGTTGTTCACTTGCAGCGGCCGAAACACAAACCGCGCTCTTCTATCACTACCGACTTGAGGGTTGTGTTTGACATGATGGCTGCCTCGGATCCGTCGAAGCCAATATTTGAGGCGACTGAGGTAGAGGCGATACAATGGCTACAAGCACGCGGCTATATCGTTGCTCTTGCCTGTGCCTGTCAGAGATCTGCTGGAATTGCAACAAACGCAGCCATCCAAACTCTACCTTCATCCTTTTCCCAGCAGATACACAACGCCACCAGGGAAGCTATTGGGTCTTCGGCCTCACATCACAAGTGGTCGTGTGGTGAGAACTGGGCTGATACACAATCGTTAAACTCCCAAATCACACCTATCTATGGACGCGGCGACTTCGCTGACCAGGCCTGTGATTCGATTGATGAACTTGGATTCGAATGTGGTGACAGCGACGATGATGATTCCTCCTCTTGCGGAGGAGTCGCGCTGCCGGACAGACATCAGCCCACCCGAGAAGCTTTCGCCACGAACGACATTCCCGTCCATGACAGTGTTTCTCCGTCGGCGTCCTCTTCTGATCTTACCATGATACGTTTACTCGCCGATCGCTTTAATCGAGCCAAGGCCAAACAGGAACGGAAAGATATTTTGGAAGAGGTTCAGTGTATGGGTCTCGCGGCCGAAGAGAAATATTGCTTTCTTGCAGGAATCTCCGAAGGAGGTTCTACCGTGGCCATACTCGCTGATCGTTTCCGCAAGACGAATGGCAAAGAAGCGCGGAAGGCAATCCGAAAGGAAGTTCGGCGTCTTAAGCTCGGCGCCATCTTCGAGTTTGCACTTGTGCCTGGTAGAAATCGTTCTGTTGGAGCGTGATCGAGAAAAACTTGTTTGCACAATCTACAATAGCATCTTTCAGCCTGTCTGATACCAAAAGCATGGCATCTTGTCTATTCTAGCGTTAAAGCTATCAAAGCCTTGCACTGTGCTTGGGTGAAATAACGAACCGCGAAGGCACGGATACTCAACAGTGCGAGAAAAAGGTAGCACTCGAGTTGGTTGGATATCAATTACTCGTGACCAATTCGTATCTTGTCCAAGATTTCTGATTCTTCTACATTCTTGTCATGCTTCGAAGCAATGGACATCTTCGGGACACTCCAGCATGTACAAGCAAATTTTACATAGGATACCCGCGTGAGAATACCAGTCTCGACTACAGAACCGCGAAAGGTAGCGGAGATGAGACGCAGGTTCTTATCAACCCAGGATCACAAGATGCCATTTTGTTCACAAGGTAGAATAAGATATCTGTAGCGTCTTACAGGGTTTTACCTACGTCTGTCACTTCCTAAAGTAGATTGTAGAAGTACAAGACCCAAGACCGAGCGACCAGGATCTGTAGTGCGAGAAGACTGCATCTAGGTGGGAAGACCTTCCTCACTGAGGGAGCCCTTGCCGGGGCCAAACTTCGTCCCAGTACACTGCTATCGTGAGGTCACACCAGGTTTCCGATTCACTCGAATAATCATGCAATGTAGGCAAAGTAAGTTTTCTGCGTTACGAGAGGTGGCAATCCTGGCAAGGACCACGGTGTCTGGATGGGGCCTTCCGGCCATCACCAGCTTAGGCAGCAGTATGAACGCTGCTTCACATGCGATCCCTTGCGATACGACAGGCACCGAATAGAGCGATGAGCTCGATATCGGGGTTTGCGTGGAACTGTCGCACTCACACTGCGAGCACTACGTTAGCTCGGAATGCCGGACCGTTCACTCGTGCGTCAGGGTCCTGTCGCCGTGCTGCGATGCAATACACGAGCAGAGCTACAATGCTTTTACCCGAAGACTGATGCAGTAGCTATACATCCATGGTATTCTTACAGTTCATTTTGTATCAATGAATCGGACGTCTCGCGATTTTCATATCGTGTTCCACGGTCCTACTGTCGACTTGAAGATCAGGTGGAGATGGACATGTTATTAAATCGCCCAATGAACAACTACAAACACCCTTCATCGGTTGGGTAAAACATTACCATGCATTGCTATCCGGAAAGGATGACACAGACATATTCGTTCGTTGGAGGTTCACTAGCTTTATAGAGACAAAGTCCAAATCATTAGATCCTTCTCCATTCCACGTAACGTTCCAAACCAGAAAGGTCGGAGCCCAGAATGACATCAAACTCATACTGAGACCAAGGTTTGTCCTGCTTGAGTTTCAGTCGAGTTGGCCAGGGCTCAACGATGCTGTTCCTCGTTTTCAAACCCACGCCTAGACGACTAGCGAGAGACTCAAACCCATATAGCTCCGCGTACCTATCACCGATGATCAGATCCTGTGCATGTTGAGCAAGACGCAGCCTCGGCCTAATCCTCACTTACCCACTGAAGTAACCTTCAACGTCCAGCGCGAAGGACCTTGCATCCCAAAGCCTCAATGAGTCAGCACTATTAGATGAAGCTAGGGACAAGATTGAAGGTGTTGGTAAATAATTCATCAGAGCTTCCAGTTTGGGTATTTTGTCCTTTTCTCCACGCCTGTGCATGATCTCCGGGATCGCATTGAGGAAAAGAGTGATGAGTGTAGCTCGGGGATTGCATTCGGGCTGTCGCAACAAAGGACCTAGTTTTGCGATAGTTTCATGTATACCAAGGTAACCCGAATCAGAGATGTTTGCGACCTATATTGTCAGTTACATATCTCTCAAAGCTTGACTAGAATACTAACCTCCACTCGATCATACGAAACCCCAGGAATAAATCTTGGAAGCTCTGTTGCGTTCGTGCAGAGTAGTTCGAAATGGACGTCGTTGGTCAGAAGTCGTTGCAAAAAGGTTGAAAAGGCTCTGTGTAAGTACGTAAAAAGCTTCCCGTATTGATCTTCCTTCGCAGGGGAGTGCAAGTCAAGAACTTCCAATATCGGCCAGCCATTCATTGGATCGCTCTTGTCGTCCATGAGCCAAGCCTTTTTGGATCGGAAAAGCGTGCTACGATACAGTCAGTGATTTCAATCGACGCACTGGCCAAGAAGCTCGTACGGATTGGGGATGACAAAGCCGCCGCGCGAGCACCCGAAAGGTATGAGAAGACCATCCTCACGAAAACGCTGTTTTGCGACTCTCACTGGCGGCGATAGATCCTTGTAGTACCATCGATCTCGGTAGTCGATTCTTTCAGGGGCGAGTACCGTAGCTCTCCTGATAGAGTGCGCCGCCTCTTGTGAGATGCTTTCGGGGATTTCGAAGTATTGCGATAGTCGAATCCAGTGTTCTCTTCGAAGAACAAGTCGCACGGTACATCCAATTGTAAACTTCCAAGTCTTCTCAATCGTGGCATATATCTGTTCATTCTTGGTCTTCTCACACACCTCAACAAAGAAAGGGAGAACTCGCAACTTAAAGTCAGAATTCAGTTCTGCAGTCAGGAAAGCAGAATACCAGAGGTGGATGAAGGCTGCAGCAATGTCGCCCACGTCGTGTTCGCCTGTATAATGGGCTTTGTCCAAACTGCTCAAGACGTAGAGTAAGAGCGCTGTATTTCGAGCCGTTACTTCAAAGTCCAAGTCGTTGATCGTCACATCAACTTTGGACATGCAAACATCGGGCAGGCGTCGAACAGTCTGCACAACATTTCGCAAATCCCCTGAGGCTTCTCCTCGTCAACGTTGATCATGAAGAACTGGAAAGTACAGCGCGACGTACCCGCAAACAGCAGGGCCAAGCCTCCTCCAAAGCTTTCACCCTCGTTTCTACCAAGCTGCAAGACGTCAATGGCAGGAGTATTCCCCCATAAATAGCTTCTGCCACCAAAAGAATTACATGGATTCTTAGCGGCTGCAGGAGAAGTCCATGCGGGAGCGCGGCTTTCACGATCCCAGCCAGGACGCCATGTAGTCTTATTCAAAGAGTGTTTGCAGAAAGCCTTATGCATTGGCCAGTCCTCACGTTGGCACGCTTTGCTACAATACTGGTCAAGTCAGTAATACTCCTAAGCCACTACAATTTTGTTCGTCAAACCTACAGCAACAAGGTGACAACTTCCACAAGCAGATTTTCCTTTGTTCCCGCATACTCCAGCGGTCGAGTTCGAGCACTTGAAAGGCGTAGCATATGGAGGCGACATCCCGGTTGCTCGGTTGAAGTAGAAGTTTAGACAAAGTTATTTGTATAGTGTGAACCAGCTAGTGGCCAGCAGCAATACACCTAACAACGCAGTTACTAGTCCAAGAAACTGTTTAGCGAGGGTGAGGCAGAAAGGTGGCTCCGTACAGCTCACCGTCACTGAGTCATTGATTAGATCAGATCGCGTGCGTATAGATATCCCTGGAACAGTATAAGAAGCTATGTCGATCCAAATAATGTTCTAGCACGTAGGAAGCATCTCACACCAGAGACTGACTTATGCGGAAGTAAGCATGATGGCCCTTGATTCCCAAAGCGGCCGGCGACAACCTGAGGAAAACCACAGCCTACGCGGGACAAGAATGTGGGGTCAGTCCAGCGTCTGACAATGCGCTGCTGCCCAAAAGCATGCAAGACGATATCGATTCTACCACGTGCAGCTTCGGTGTGACATTGTCGTACGGGTGTACGGTTTCAGAAGTAATCATGACTGCATATTGAATGCTAGTGACGGGCAGGGTGGGTTGCACTTGTGGCGTCGAATGCAAGAGACGCGTCCGAGCATCGAGCTCGCCGAATGAGAAGCATACGGACCAATTTCCTACACTGGGACAAACCAAGGCACGTAGGAGACGGCAGGAGATCTGCCATGGTTGCGTGACGAGGTGCATTGCCAAGTTAAAGCAATACGTAATAAGCTACGAGAATGCATCCTGGACCAATGTGACTTGGTCTTGTGACAGCCCGCCTCTAAGTCGCAGCAACAGCTTTTTCCGCAATGGCTTCCCAGTGCCCCACGTATATCAAAGAGAATATTGAACTGTTGGAGAAAAATTCCGTAGGCGTCAATATACGAGCCGGCTATTCAATCGCCAAATTTGCTATTTTGCTCAGCTGAGTAGGAATCGAATGGCTCTGGTTCTAGAAGCTAGTTCCACATGGGAGAAGATTTGACAACGCATACTTGCCTGAGATATTACAAGGCTTATCTTCGACCATTGACGCAGGTTTCTTGGGTTGGGTACAGGTGTACATTCGTATGCGTTGCTTGCACCTTAAGAGACACTGATTGACCAGTGAGCTTTGCCAAGCTGGCAACGAGGCCCAAGTTGTACATCCTGCGATGCACTTAGTCCAAGGTGAATCAACTTGCGCTTGCACATTACCTGCCACAGCGTCGGAAAGTGAACCAAATCTGTGTCGAGATGACTTTCAGATGCTGTAACCAGAATTTCGCTACTTGGCCTTCTTTACAAAGTCACATTTGTTCAGATCCTTTTCACAAGGGTTGTCGCAAATGTCCTAAAGGCTTTTCGGAATCGGCTCACTTCAATCAGCACATACGCGATGCCGAGTATCACGCGAACCGAAAAGCCATACGTTATCAGGCCGTTACGATTCGTGACAACCAACCTTCGACTGGACATACGCGGAATTTTTCTCGCGGGATACCCACAGCAACCCAGGTACCCAGGAACTTGACCTCGTATAAAGGCATTCCGGCGGCTATGATCAAACCCGTGTTCCAGGCAGCATGCAGAATACGGTTTACGAACCCGACAGTCGAAGACATTGTCGGGCTGACGAGGACTTCGTTGGCTGCATCGATCGTCAGCGCCATATTGGAAGGAGCCAGAAGACTCCTCCCACCAGACAACAGTCCGGAAGGGCAGGATTTGCGAAAGGCCGAAATGGCAAAAAAGCGTTACAGGCTCTTGTAGCCGAGACAGCTTGTATTGCACAACTACAAAGATTCCAGCCACTATCTATGACTGAAGGAAAGCAAAACGAGAGCATCCGTATCAAGGCTGAAGCCGGATTGGTCAACCTGGTGAGAGCAACGCCGGATTTGTTATTTACGAAAACCATCCAGCTGTGTGGCTTTCGCACGAATTGGATTGAATACAAGAACATGTTCGAATTCAAGTCCAATCCTCCAAAATCAAGAAGCAGCTCAAACGCTACACCGAGATTTATGGCGATGGCATGGTGGTCTTCAAGCTGGGCTATGAATCGGAACATTTGAACATCGAAGGTCTAAGGGTCATGAGGGAGGCAGAAGTACTGCACTGGCTGGGATCTCAGCAAGTTTAGTGAATGAGTAGAACAGCTTATCTGCTCCCAGCTGGTGCCTTGCTTGCTTGATATATAATCCGTGAAGCTATGCGCTGAGAGGTCAGCAAAAATCAGACCTGAGAGACGAGACGTAGTGTGAATTTCGCGATCGCGGAATGCCACCAGATATGAAGAGGTCTGGCATATATCCATAGGTCTTTCTATCGGTAGTTGGCAGTTATTTGCGAGCCCAGCAATTTTGGCTGTTTGCTGAGACGCATCAAAGTTCCCACTAACGGGACTTCTTCCAGTGAATCGTTCAAGGATGTCACAGAACAGTCAGGAGAGTGAAAGCATGTCGCATACCCGATAAAATGAATAAGGGGCTACATACACCAATAAATGATGAAATAAACATTGCGCTCAGCTGGTCTGAGAGGACGAGCGTTAGGATAGGCCGTTTGGGAGTTTTCCCAGACCATAAATGATTCCTCGTAGACTGACCGCCTCAATAGTCGCACCCTCCACAGTACCCGCACTCGGAGTCGCACGCAGTGAATTCTCTAAAGTCGTCGTCATCTCCATCATCGAAGTCTGGCCAGCGTCGAGATGGGCCATTACCTGTCCGACCCAGGCTCCGTCCCACGTTCAATGCTTCGAAGATCTCGGATAAATCGAGCTCGTGTTTCTCGATTCCGCGGCCATAGATCCAAGTATCGCTTGCAGCCTTGGTTGTCGAAGAAATCAGTGAATCCCGGCGGGGAGTGAGCAGGGTGCGCGAGCGCCTTTGCGCCGCACTAGGTTTCCAGTGCTGCCAGCTTGGCGGAGCCTCAGCCATATGCCTTCCTTGACCATTGAAGTTTCTGGTTTGCGACAGTCTAATGCGAGCAGCTGTCTCGGCCTCAATCTTCCTCCACCATGCATCGCATAACTTTCCCCGATAGAGCTCTCTCAGTGCGGGCATGTGGATGACGTCCTGCACGCAGTACTTCTGGATCTCAGCTGACAACGGACGTTCGTCGAACACAGCATAGCCGCCACCGAGCTTGGGATCGAAGAGTTTATGGCCCTTTTCTTTGCTGGCTTTCCATTCACGCTTTTCTGCAAGTGGAAGAGTGCTGTCTCTCTCGATGCATTTGGCCAGACCGTTAACGTGGCGCTTCTGAAAGCTCCTGGACGCAAGCTCCATTAGCTGGATGTCCTCAATCCCTTTGACGCGGATGTCGAACAGCCCGAATAAGGCGTCCGAGTCATTGCGGATGTCAAAGAAGACTTTGATTATTTCCTGGGACTCCAGGATGTGTTTCAATGTTTTGCCATCGGGGCCGGCGGTGTGGAACGCCAGTTTGCCGAGTCCGGTGACATCGATAAGGTGCACAGTGTGTCGGGGTTCGACGAGTATAGTTACCAGGGAGAGTGTGCCTTTCCTGGAAAGGTTGTTGCCTTCGAGGTCGATGTAGAGGCTTGGGGTCGGACATTCGAGGTCTGGGAGACTGCCGATGAAAGCCTTCAACGCCGGTGGCGAGTCGATCATCTGGGCCTCCATGATTCTTTGGAGTTTGACAAGAGCACACTCTCTCGGGGTCCTGCGTCACTCGATATAAGGACGGCTGTGGAGCTAGGGCCACCTCGACCTCTCCGTGTCTGGCATTGCAGAAGAGCTGCTCCAACAACCTTGGGAGCAGGTTGCAGCTACGCGCGACACCAAGCTATTCTCGCTAAGACATGGACTCGGTCAAGCTGCGGCGTGCTTGCGATTGCACCAATCACAGCAGCCTTGTATCGTCTGATCTCAAGCTGCACCGTACCCCTCCATGCAATGCGATGCAAAGCGACGCAGATAGAGCTAATCTAGCTGCACACTTTGCGCAAAGCATGTCTGAATCTCGCGGTGTCTCTGGGGTTGATGGGAGCTGGGTTCGAGTCGTCATTTTGAGGCCTACCATGCCGCTTGGGCGGCCAATCAGACGGATCCTCCCACTTTTCGAGCAACCAGCTTGTCGAGGCGCCGACACGATAGATATATCTCCGTCTGACACGTCCAGCCTTTTCCTTCTCGATTTTTTCTTTACGGGCGCTTTCCAAGCGCGACCGTGTCCGTTCATTTTCTGATACTCATCCGTGATCCACTCACTGCTGGCTGCATCCCACCCTCCAGTCGTGTTTTTCTGCTCACTAGCAGGCACCCCAACTCGAAACCCTCGTCACCTGAGAGGCTCAGATCTCTAGCCAAAACCCTTCAGGCTCATCCGGAAACGAACATCTTCACCAACATCATCCGAAGCTCGAATTCATTGATCCCAAGTGGGTTCAAACCGGAAATCAAGGGCCTCTTCCCCAATACGTCGGTCCTTCGCGGACACCACTACCTACTAGAGAGCAGAGCGCGACATGTCCTGAGGACCAGCCATCCCCTAGCCTTTCTCGAGATCAGACCCAGTCACCCAGCCATTCTTTACAACACTCCACACCCGACGGCAGATTCGATGAAGCACAACAGTCTGGTATCAGCTCTTCCCCGCCCGTTCTTGGTGCGGCATACCCGTACAAGTGCCAAACGTGTTCTGAGCTGTTCACAAAACGCCATCACCTCAAGTATGCATCCACCTCGATATTGCGTGCACGGAACCCTAACGACTGCGATCCTAGCACCCACGCCAAGAAACACGACCTGCCCTTTCAGTGCGCCCATGCCAGTGGTTGCACCCTCCGCTTTAGGTACAGGAAAGACCTTTCACGCCACTGTGACGATCAACATTCGACAGCAAAGATATGGTACTGCCCGTACGCGACTTGCAAGTATTCGAGAGGGGGGAGCAAGGTCTTTAAGAGGGAAGACAACTTCAACAGACACATTCGGACCGTGCACGGTGGAGCGAACTAGTTATGATATCTCGTCAATACCAATTCATGTCCCCTCGATTGCTCCCAATGATCGATGTGCACCCTCACGTAGGCCCAGTCACCAAATTTGAGCCGATGGGGTGGCTGCCTCTTGACGTAATTAGCCATTCGACCAGATAAGATGAGCACAGATCTGCCTTCTCTCTCGAACCCTCTCGATCTGTCTGGTCTCGCTAGTCACTGGAACTGTCCCGCTCGTCTTCGCTTATTTGCCATATCCTTATCGTATCGCACACGGAGAAGCTCTTACGCACGCTGTGACTCGGGCGAGATAGTTATGTTGAGGATCCTATGGCTGCGTCGCACTTCTGAACACCCCCTCAATGATCTGAGGCCACTAGTAGACTCAGTAGAATGAAAGAGGTTGACGATAAGAGAATATGGTTATCTGAAGTTTGTTTTGATAAAAGTCCACGCCTGCACCCATTCACAAACCAAATAATGAACTAGAACCATTCGCTAATCAATCCAGCCGGCGACAGTCAGATCATCACACGCCTATCAGATTCAGATAGTTCTATCCGCTCCAAAACGCCACTCAGAGCAAGAATGATCCCTTTTTAAGGGAATTTGCATGATGCGAATTCACAAAAGGAGCCTTCTCCTCGTTCTAGCTCTTCCTTTAGTGGGTCGTTCTAGTTTTGTATCTGGTTTGACATGGCCCTTTAGCTCATCATGATCATTTGATTTCTCTCTCAGAGCACTCCAGAAGCTCGCTGACATTGACCTTGAGTCAGGATCTCGTAGCATCGGTGCAGAGATAACGTTTTGAGACTTTGCAACTTCACTGATTGCAAGATCTGAAATCTTTGAGAGCGTTTCCAAACGTTGCCGTTCCAGACATTTACGCTGTGTTATCCCGGATTCATCGGCCTCCACAAATAGCTTAGTTCGTTGACGCACGTCAAACCATGGTGAATCGATCGGTTCTGAAATCCTGCTATTGTCCACATGAGGTTCATCGTTGATCGGCGGAAAGACTGACATGAGCTGTCGCTGTGCCTCAACCTTTGTGAAATCATCACTGGCAATGCTGCTCGTGCCAACGCGGGTTGGTACGAATAATCTTTCATGAATAGAATCCGCGACATTCAAATTATATCGGCGACGATTGTGTCTGCCGCTGCATGGGCTCTGTGTATGTTTGACAAGCGCTCCATGTCTCAGTAAGAGGTACAAAACGTCCTCAATGTCGCCTCTCAACCCGATGTTCTTTTGTTTCGTCGCTTCTTCATGTGGCGTGATACCGAAAGCGTCGAGAACGTCCGCATCTGCACCCATGCCAAGTAGCGTTGCAACAGCAGCAGTTAACCCAAACCGGGCGGCCACGTGCAGTGCAGTACTTTGGCTTCGCTGCACCACGATAATCTTGGTTGGATAAGTGGACTTGCGTAAGAGACGAATCGTTACGTCGCAGTGACCTTGCGACATAGCATAGTATACAGGCAGGTAGCCTCCTTCGTCCCTAAGCTCAATGTTTGCCCCGGACTCGAGCAAGAGCGCTACCAATATATCGACACCACCAGCACAGGCTAAATGGAGAGTTGTCTGACCTGGTTGGCCACAATCCGGTGATCGCCAGCAGTAGTGACCACAGTTCTCGTGGAGCCGTGAGACTCTCGATCTTAGATTTGGGTCGCCTCCAAACTTCAATATGACCGAGGCTGTCCGGTACAGCAAGCCATGCCATATCTCTCGTGATCGTCCGGTGTGTAGTATCTTTATTCTCTCGAAGTGGTTCCATGGAGGTCTACTTAGAACAGCCAAGTGGAATGCAGCCAGCCCAAAGGAACTGAGTAGATTAGGGCTAGCTCCTTTGCTAATAAGGAAGTGGACCACTCGTGGTAAGGCGTAGCTGCACGCTATATAGAGTGCGGCATTCAGACAATCTAAGGACATATGTGGCATCGACATAGCCAAGTATAACGGCTCAAGGTCAGGATGGTCGCCGAGATCATGGATGTAAGTACCATGCCTCACAAGCTCGGTCGAAACATGTGGAGCATCGTTGAGAAGTGCGAAGTGAAGATATGAGATCTCTATTGCTTCCGCTTGTGGTTCGAATCTGTACGACAATCAGTATCCGTTTCGATGATGGTTTGTCTGACTTCCAGTCACAGGACTAACATGCTCCCTGTCAACTGGCAATTCATGTCGTGATCCCCGAGCCATTGAATTATAGTACGTGAATCGTGTTTGACAGCGTGTGCAAAAAGATGTTTGAAAACTGATTTTCGACTTCTTAGTTTGGACCGTCGAGTGAAGGAAGCTTTAAAGAAGAGATCCGAAACCAATCGATGTGTGGCGCGGTTACAGCGACTGAGGGAGCCAACGTCTTTCGGGCTAGAGAGCAGATCGACGACACAAATCTTCAGCTCAGCTGGAAGGCTACCGAAAGTGGCCATGGTCCTTTCCTCTGTGTACCTAGAAGAATCTGTGATGGTATAGTCTCTCTGCATTTCTCGAAAGAAGTATTGTGGTCGTTCAGTGCGGCTCAAAGACAGGTGCGGCGTAAAGTCCAATTGTTAGAACAAATACCTTCGAGGCCGACAGCACATATATGTCAATTAGAAGCCATGCGAGACTCATTATGCAGGGCCATCCTCGCGAAGCCGTTTGAGACGCACCTCGCACGTAGAGTGGCCTGATTCTCGTGAATTTGCTGGCATTCGCGGGGAGTGGCTCCGAAGCTCGAGGCCGTCATTTTGAGGCCTACCATGCCCCTCCTACAGCCAATCAGTCAGCGGACAGCCAGTGGTTTCTTTCCGTCCGGACGACGATCATAGAACTATTCTTTCAGAGCCAACTAAACCAAAGACAACGCGCTTCGATCTGCTGGCTCAAGAGTTCAAGAACATTTAGCAACTCGTCTTCTTCACGACCGTTCACTACCTTCTACGAGACTTGTCCCAGGTCTCAGCCTGTTCTGACACCCGTGAAGATCCCACGGTCGAGTTCAGCGGACTTGTCGCACGGTCGTAGAATGATCCCCACCTCAGGCACTTCTAGAAGCTTTGGACAGTCCGTGCACACGGACAATCAATGCACAAATTGTGTATCGTGATGACTTTGGGATTTTTTGTTCGAACTCCGCCAAAACAAACTCGGATTTGCTCAAAACTTACATCACAGGCTGTCCAATAAATCTGCGATCACTTCTCATGCTTTTAGTCCAATAAGTGCGCTGTTACACGAATGGGTCTCCCCGATCTTGGTCGGAGCTGTTCTGTTCCCTGTGACACACTTGTATCTTGCTCTGCGAGTATGGGCTCTACGAGTGCCTGTTGCTTCTTTGGTATCCCCCTTCGCCTCCTGCTCCGAGCCTTCAATCCTGTTTCAGCCAGGTTTTGCGCCTTTCTAGCTGCTCTACATGCTTTCCTTTGAGCCATCTGTAGTGTCCAAGCTGCCTGACGGGCAAGCCTGTCGGTGGTACAAACGGCATAGGGTACCCTGTGCGGGTAGGGATTTTTTTAAAGGGTGGGATATTGAACAGGACTCCCCTTAACGAACAGAATGACACAACGTGAACTGATGAGTAATATCTCTTGAAAGCCCGATTTTGTGTTCTTGCAAGGACATTTCGTTGAGAATGTCAAGCCTGAACGTTGCCCCAACCCGTACCCTTAGCTCGTGATGGCATAAATTTGGTGGAGAAGTGCACGACCAAGCGCGTTCGGGCGACGCGTGCCTCGCGAAAGAGTTCTAGCAGTAATCACACAATGCCTTCATTGACCATGCGAAAACAACGTCACGTGATCCCTTATGGCACACCCGAACAGCCAAAATCTCTTAAAGGGTACGAACAGATTTGGGTCTCTTATTAGGTGTGCGTACCATTGCCAAACTTGTTTACGGGCAGCTTGGGCTGTGGCTCTGTCATTACGCCCTTCCTGGACCTACAGCTCCTGTCTTGCTTTCGTAAGGGCCTTCTCTTTGGGCTCTCTGCTGTTTGTCCTCTCGCTCTCGCTCTGTTCCCTGCTCCTTGTGATCTTGAAGCTCTAGAGCAGCTTTCCTCTTGCCAGGGCTGAATAGTTTCGAGTCAAAGCCCTCTTCGGCTCTGAACTGCTCGATCAAATTCTTTCCACGCGTCAATTTGCAAGCAGTAACAAATCAAGGTAAGGGCAAACAGATCGATCTCGCGAACGCTTGGGCCAAGCTGCTCTGGTGCTTCGAGGCCCAAGCGTCGACCCTGCACAATGATTGGGCTGGGCTCCAATTGCGCTAAGTTGCCTGCAGCTGAGGGTGCGCCAGCTGTCGCAGGCTGAGGCACTTTAGGAGTCCAAGTTGCAGATCGCAGGATGAACTTGCCAAGACACTAGATACAAAGGCCCGGTCAAGCAGACCGCGCGCCTACACTAGCCAACAGTCATTCAACCCACAATTTCATATTAGCGAGAGGTCACTCTCTTGTGCGACACCAGCCGCCTAGTCCGCATGATTCTCATGCCCGGGACAAGGGACTGCCATCCTGATGGCTTGTAATAGCAAAGTGCGAGCCGCCAAGTCTAAGGCGCATGTTCGCGGTTCCGCTGGCATTTCCCCCTTGGTAACCAAGTAAGGGTCTTCCCCGCGTAAACACCCAAGATTTACTGACAAGCGTGCACTTCCGAAGGACATGCATCAAATGTACAATATTAGTGACCTCTTGCTTTACGATGTCGGTGACTTGCTGCTGAACTATCATTGTAACCTGCTGTTGCACAATAGCTGTGACCTGCTGTCTAAATATACCGCTCACTTGCTGCTGCACGACGGCAGCGACCATCTCACCGACGAAGTTCATGATTTCGTGTTGCACCACGCTCTCGCCCTCACGAAGTGCTACCTCACCTACCTGTTCCTGTACCACTCTTTTCATCTCGTCTCCGAGGACATGCACAATCTCCTTCTGCACAGTGGCCTCCAGCTGCTCTTGAACACCTTCCTTGACTTCTTCCGACACAGCCTCCTTCACCTGCCCGATGTCCGGTACCTGGTCGATGGCCTCCTGGACCAGCGCGAGGCATTCGTCGACAGAGTCATGCACGACAGCGATGGCTTCCAGGATCATCTCCATTCGAGACTCTTGGACGTCGTTACTCTTTTCCGCGCCTTGGCTCGAGAGTCACTCCCTTGCCAATGTTCCTCGGTGCAGTCGTCGATAGTCGACCTCGGTGCGAAAAGCGCGTGAGCGGCCCAGACGCGTCGCTTCTGTCGACGCGCTGTCGTCTGGTTGCGACGGCGGGCGCACATCGGCGGCCATAGATCGATCTGCCAACTAGGCACAGTATTTACTTGACAAGCGATCTTTTTCTCAACAATAATTACAAGTTCCTCTTCCAAAAGTCTAGCAGAAGCGACAAGACCTTGAAGAAAGCCCCGCAAAACAATCGCTAACGCTAGACTTGTTATTGGTCCTGGACAAACGATAACTAGATCCTCGGAGTGTTGTTTAACGTCGACCTGTATCCACAAAGCGACTTGGAAAGCACATTGTTATTCTAGACGCGGCTACCGCATGTACACCCGTCGATTTATGTCAGCCTGCAGCATACCAAAGAAATGGAATCCGTTGGGTTATAGCAACGCTTAAGGCCAAATTTGCATGTAAGACGTACAGTATTTTCGATTGGGCGACAATCGATAGAGAAGATATGAATGTAAGGTCTGGGCTCCGATCATCTCCATGTGTCGACGCAACTACTGTGACACTGTCTCGTGTGGAATTGAGCATAGACCTGCTGTTGTGAGAAACGAAAGATGAGTTGCTTGTCTATCTAAATGATGGTATTCACGTCTGCTTATATCCTCTTACTGCTTTAACAATGAGTGTCTCAGAACTATCTATCACGTGCCAGGGTGGGTCCATAGAATCCTCTAGCATGTGAGAAGCCAATCACAACACCTCCGCATCCATGTCAGACACGGTGCAGGCGACAGTCCATGCACACATCCAATTGACACCGGCGGCATCGAAGGATGAATTGTCGATGCCTTTCGTTGCACATCTCACATTGGAATTGCTGACCGAAGCCACCAGAAATTCTCTCGAATTTCTTCCTTCCACGATGGTCACAGTCATGGTTTTCGCGCAATCGAGCTTGAACCTCAATCATACGACGTTCGCGGTTCACAGGTTGGGGATCATGAGGGGCTCCTCGATCAAGAATTTGTTCCGCACGGCGGACCAGATTGGCTTCGATCCAAAAATCGCAGCCACAGCGTCGAGGCGTTGTCCATTCGATGCCACAACGATAGCAGAACTCTGCGCCACAGCGGCACCTTGCAGGATGTTACTAAAGAAAGCATAGTGTTCGAGACTTGGTGATACATACGTCATATGATTGCAACCCCAAGCAATGGCAACGAGTGCATGGCACGAGAAGCATCGCTGCCATTGGTTGTCATTTCCTAGATCCAAAGTCGCCTGAAGCGCTGTGTCTGCAGGGCAGTCGTCTTCATGTGCCGGAGCCTTACAAAGTGCGCAAGTTTCAGATCCGCAATGAGGGCATTTTGCATTTCCAGCCACAATTTGTTCGGGCACAATGAATTTGCCGCATTGCGAGTCCGAACAATACGTCTTATCACGGGTCTCTTTCTCAACCTCTAAAAGCCGAAACACAGCCTTTTCTGCTTCAGAGAGGGCCTGGTTGATGGTTCCCTGAGGAACAGGTGTTCCACAGCACCGGGGTGGAATGAGCGCCAGATCATGGTCGCTGATCCCGCGCATGAGAAATTCCTTTAGACAACTGTCGCAGTATAGATGCCCACACTGTAGTCGTTGAACATCGGCATAACGGAAATCATCTGTGCAAGCCGTACACCGGAAAGCCTTTTGCGCCAATTTTTCCAAGGTATCGTCCTGCTTTCGTAGGTAGCTGCCAAATGGTCCGCCCGAGGTGTCTGATGAATCCTCATTGTCTTCGTGCATAGCTAGACTATCGCGTGCCTCATTTTCCGTGAGTTCCAATCGAGGAGCTTCTGTATAAAGAGGTGGCGCTTCAGAATTGTCCCTCTGTTGAATCATCGCAACAGCGATCTCGCGGTCGTCATGAGCCTGTCTCTCTACGTGTACCATTTCATCGATGATTGTCGCATCAGTGCTCACTGCGACGCCCATACTGTGGGCTAGCTTGAGATCTCTCAAGTAGTTGGAACGTTGTTTGATCTCGGTCATATAACTTGCAAAAGCAAGCTCTGAGTCGGGAACATCGTCCAGTTTGTATTTCCCCTTCTTCTTTTCATCGTGTAGGTTGATGTCTTCGACTTGTAACAACAAAGCGGCGATCTCATCATCGGCCAAGTTGAAAGACGTTGATTGTACGGTTGAAGCAGTAGTCATGGCGAGGGTTGCCTGCATACAAAAATCTTCGATATCTTGAAATCGAGTCGGGCCAAATTTGACGTCTGTTTTCGAGTGAATACAATATTGTATCTCGAAACATAGGTCAGTCCACGAGGTCGGTCAGCAATTTTCCGTCCATAGACAGTCCACCTGGCGTTGCATGAGACTAGATGGTGTAGCCATGATGCCATGATTACATAGCTCATGCGGGCAACGCAACTTGACTCTAGATCGGGTGCGGCGGATCGGATTCACAGTATTCGGTAATTCTATGCATCCGTGATTTGACCTTGGGTACCAAGCTATCAAGCATTTTGAGACCCTCTGATGCACTTTTTGCTATGGGATCTTCGACTTTGATTATTAATCGAACACGCATGGTCGGATTTGTCAATCATTAGAATCAGACATAAGTTACTGGTGGCCGCTTTCTTTCGCCTGTCACAATTGCCAACCACCGAGTTCCAAATCTTGTGCCACCAAGCAGCAGTCTGAAACAAACGGCTGACTTAGAATCATACTGCAAACGTTTTATATGATGCCGCGGTGCATCAGTCCACCGCAAATCGACATGCATGATTCGTGTACGCCACTCCGGCGCAGGAGATCATACCATCATGCACAGAACAGCTAACAGCCGGCCCAAGCTCTCTCGCCACAGCTCGCGATACCTGCTGCTGCTGGTGATGTGCAGTCTACCCTGTACTGACTGTGGACCAAGTAACACGAGCTAAGATGAGACGATTGTATCGCGAATTTACCTCACCAACTTACTGATCCAGTGGTGTTCTTTGGCGGAACCCTAGAACTAGCGTCGTCGCCCGAACTTCTCCGCCCATCAAGTTGAGACCTGAGCGCGGGACAACTCATGGATGCAGGTGATACAGCTCGGGATTATGTGACTATCTACTATAGATGTCGTGTCCGTCATCAGACCAGACCCTTTGACTTGCGGTTTCCACTCAACAATCGATACCGGTTGGCTTTCGATGGTGAGTCGCACATGCTGGGCGGGCTGTTACTCGAACGTTGTGTGCTTCGTCGAGACCTGGCTCTGGCACTTTGCGCTTCCGGGAAGGACTTGAGCACTTTTTGAGGATCAAAGGGCCAGATCCCGCTCTTCGACCAAGCCGATGCTATGTTCTCTTTTGTGAACACCGCCTCGAAGGCCGGCCAGAAGAGCGAGAAGAAGTCTCGCTTGCTGATGCTCGTGTGGCCCTCCGACTTCCTAACAAGGTCATTCAGCGCTTGACTACAGTAGCTGGCTAGTGGCGCAAAGATGCCCACGTCTAGAGGCTGCAGCCTGTGTGTGGAGTGAGGCGGGTAGACGGCGAGCAAGATCTTGTGCTGCTCGCACCAGTCGAGAAACTTCATGTTGACGTGTGAGCCATGTCCGTCGACGAACAAGAGCCTGTGAGATCGCCTCGCTTTGCCCGCAGTCTCCTTCTCGAACACGTCGGTCAGCCAGCTGTAGCCAAGCTCATCGGTTGTCCATCCTTTGGGCGACGATGTGAAATGACAGTCGTGCTCGTCTGGGTCGAAGTCGCTGAGCCAAGTGTCCTGCAAGTTGCCCGAGACCGCCTTGTAGATCAGAGCTGGCGGCAAACGCGTGCCGTCTGCGCAAATCGTGGCCGCGACCGTGATCCACTCTCTACTGCCATCCTGCCCGGCCCCTGTGAGGTCTCCGCGCTCGTACAGCTCTCGCCCGAAGATCCTTTTTGTCTTCTGTAGCCTGCCGATGAGGAAACCCTTCTCGTCCATGTTGTAGATGTTGTCAGCACTTATCCCGTATTCTTCCACTCTCTGGCCAACAATGGCGAAGTAAGCCTCATAGTTACTCCTCGAGTCAGCTCTATGACGTGCGAGGTCGATGGTGTTGAGATATCAGGCGTCAAGCCTGTGCTTGTGCCTCGCCACGAAACGCGAGGACCAGTTCTTCGAAAGCTTTCTCCCACATAGTTCTTGAGCTATGTTGGCCACAATTTTTGGTGTAGGTGGCAGGCAACGATCGCAGAGATGGTGTATATAGTTCACAAGCTCTTCTTCCTGCTTGTCGTTGAGTACTCTACGCGATTCCGCGCCTTGAGCCGGTGAGGACGTCTTCGCATGGAATTGTTTACTGAGCGCCGATCTCGTGGCACCATGCTTTCTAGCAGCGCTTGCTATATTCTGAGAACTTGAAGATCCCAGCTCTGTAAGCGCTGCTTCCATTGGGCAAATACTCGTGGAGATATCGCGCGTGTAAGAGAGCGCGTAGCGGTCGCGTCGAGCGTGCTTGAAGTGTGTCCGTGCTTGAAGTGTGGAGTAACGTTAAGCAGCGGGGCATCAAGCTTAAGAGCGTGGGGGATCCAATTGATCTGAATGGGGACTTGTTATTATTTTGAGAAAAAGGACGCTTTTCAAGTAAATACTTTGCCTAGTTGGCAAATCTAGCTATGGCCGCCAATGTGCGCCCGCCGTCGCAACCCGACGACAGCGCGCCGATGGGAGCGACGCGTTTGGGCCGCTCACGCGCTTCGCGAACCGAGGTCGACTATCGAAGACTGCACCGAGGAACATTGGCAAGGGAGAGGCTCTCGAGCCAGAGCGCGGAAAAGAGTAACGACGTCCAAGAGTCTCGAATGGAGATGATCCTGAAAGCCATCGCCGGCGTGCACGACTCTGTCGACGAACGCCTCGCGCTGGTCCAGGAGGCCATCGACCAGGTACCGGACATCGATCAAGTGAAGGAGGCCGTGTCGGAAGAAGTCAAGGAAGGTGTTCAAGAGCAGCTGAAGGTCACAGTGCAAAAGGAGATTGTGCATGTCATTGGAGACGAGGTCAAAAGGGTGGTACAACAACAGGTAGGTGAGGTAGTACGTCGTGAGGTCAAGAGCGTGGTGCAACACGAAGTCATGAACTCCATAGGCGAGATGGTCGCCGCCATCGTGCAGCAGCAAGTGAGCGGTATAATCAAACAGCAGGTCACAGCTATTGTGCAACAGCAGGTTACAATGATAGTACAGCAGCAAGTCACCGACATCGTAAAGCAAGAGGTCACCAATATTGTACAAGAGAAGGTCACTAGCATTGTGCAGGAGCAAGTAACGGCGATCGTCGAGAAGAAGCTCTCTAGCATCCAACTGTCGAGTCCGAACCCATCGTATGCCGTATGCCGATATCGCGCGAACACCGCCTGGAAGCCGTCCTAGCAACCTCAGGACAATCTCCAACCAGACAACCCCATCTACTTTCACTGACACGTTGTACTGCACCGTGGACGTGTCCAACGTGGAGGAAGCAGACAGGGACAATGCCAGCGCGAGCAAGATCAGGCAGGAGATCGAGAAAGAAATGCGCGGAGGAGAAGAAGGAAACAGTTGGCGGTGTGTCGCGGTCACGAGGGATCCGCGCAACTCGGGTCGCGTGCGCATCACCTGTCGAGACGAAAGTGAGCTCGCGCGGGTGAAGGAGGCAGCGGAAAAGACCAAAGCGGCGGGATCGCGCGTGCTGCGGGACCAGTGGTACCCGGTCAAGGTGGACAATGCGTGCCGAACGGCGGTGTTGGACGAGTCCGGCGAGCTTCGAACAGGAATCGTGGAGATGCTGGAAAAGGAGAATGAGGTCAAGATTGCGAGAATTTCGTGGCTCAGCCGGAAAGATCTGCCGAAGGCCTACGGGTCTATGGTCGTGTACGTGACGAAGCGTGCAGACGTAGCAAAGCTGCTGGAGGGCCAATACTTCAACGTAGACGGCGAGTCGGCCTTCACACGGGTCTTCGAGCCCAAGCTGGGCCCGATGCAGTGCTTCCGGTGCCTAGGTCTCGGGCACAAGGCCTCCTCGTGCACGAAAGCACAGCTTTGTAGCAGGTGCGCCCAGCCGGGTCACCGCCACAGTGAATGTCAGGCAGAGAGCCCAAGATGTGCTTTATGCGACGGGCCGCACAAGTCTCCCAGTCGCCAGTGTCGTACTCTCTACCCAGCGAGTGATGTGTAAGTCGATGCAAGTCCTACAACTGAACATGCAAAAGCGACGAGAGGTTTCACACAGCGTGATGAACGACGAACACCTGAAGGAGTACATGGCTCTCGCCATCAGCGAGCCCTACGTTTTCGAGATGGAAGGGAAGGTGAGGACGAGCCCGATGGGGCACCAGAGCTGGACGGCCATCCTGCCGAGCGAGAGACACAGCGGACGTTGGGCAGTGCGGAGCATGCTATGGATGCGCAAAGACGTCGAATTCGAGCAGGTGAGAGTGGCATCGGCAGACCTCACAGTGGTTTTGCTGCGACTGCCGGACAGGTCAGTACTGCTCGCGTCAGTCTACGTGGAAGGAGGAAGCGTCGCAGCGTTGGACGAAACGATAAGGTTGCTCGACGACGCAATCGGTGAGGCGCAGCGCCATGGTAGACCGCGCCTTGACGTTGTAGTCGCTGGCGATTTCAATCGACACGATCAGCTGTGGGGAGGAGACGAGGTCCTGCCGAGCCGACAAGGTGAGGCGGACCCTATCATTGACTTCATGAACAGATGGAGCCTCGAGAGTCTACTGCCTCGGGGCACCAAGACGTGGCAGAATGCAAGGCGCGCTACCACGATCGATCTCATGTTGGCATCGCAGGAGCTGGCGTCGAACGTTCTCAGGTGCAAGGTTCACGACACGGAGCACGGGTCGGACCACCGAGCGATAGAGACGGCTTTTGATGTGGACATCCCAGATCATGCTACCCCACCTCGGTTGTTGTTCAAAAATGCTTCCTGGAAGGCGATTCGAGAGCGCATTGCTCAAGCGCTACAGGATCGGCCAGCGTGTGGCGACGTCCAGACACAGGCCGACCGTCTGATGAAGGTTGTGCTGGACGCGGTCAGCACGCTGACGCCCAGAGCCGAGCCGTCACCGTATGCAAAGCGGTGGTGGACGAAAGATCTCACGAAGCTCCGCCGTGTCTACACATACTGGAGGAACAGGGCGCGTGGGCAGAGACGAGGTGGAGAGGCACTCCCGGAGCTGGAGCGACAAGCACGGGCGGCAGCGAAAGAGTACCACGATGCGATACGCAAGCAACAGAAACTTCACTGGGACGAGTTCCTGGCGGAAGACACCAACATCTGGAAGGCCACCCGCTACCTCAAGCCGGATGACGGCTCCGGATGGTCGAAGATTCCACCGCTGAAGAGATCAGACGGGTCGACGACGACAAACAACACCGAACAGGCGGAGCAGCTGCTTGCTACCTTCTTTCCACCACTGCCCGATACTATTGCAGACGAGGGGGATCGACCACAAAGGCAGCCTATTCCCATGCCGGCGCTGACCGTGGAAGAGATCGAGTCCTGCCTTATGAAGACTAAGCCCTGGAAGTCTGCCGGTGAAGACGGCCTCCCAGCAGGAGTGTGGAGGCATGTATGGCCGGTTGTGAGTGAAAGCGTCCGCCATCTGTTTCAGACGTCCCTCGACACGGGCGTGCTTCCTCAGCAATGGAAAGTCGCAAAGATAATCCCGCTCAAGAAGCCCAACAAGGGTGACTATACCCTAGCGAAGGCGTGGAGGCCCATCTCACTACTATCGACGCTAGGAAAGTTACTGGAGGCAGTCGTCGCGGAGAGGATATCGTTCGCAGTCGAGACCTATGGCCTGTTGCCGACCAACCACTTCGGCGCGCGGAAGCAGAGGTCTGCGGAGCAGGCACTGCTGCTCCTCCAGGAGCACATCTACACAGCTTGGAGGAACAAGAAAGTGGTTAGCTTGGTCAGTTTTGATGTGAAAGGGGCGTACAACGGGGTCTACAAAGACAGATTGCTGCAGCGGCTGCAGGCCAGAGGCATCCCCGTAGATCTTGTCAAGCTGGCATATGCTGACGTCATGCGTGAAGAGCCGGGCCGCGCGAACATGGAGAGCAACAGAGCCTATAAGCAAACGACACATAATCTCAGGTGATGGCCATGCATTGCATGATAATGGATATTGGCTTCATGCCACTCCATGCTGTCATCTGACGTACGAAGCTGTCGCGCATTGCTGAGTCAATCTCGTAAGGCCGTGTCGTGCGACCCGATAGGAGCACCTCCCGACCATATGCTGATACTATATTCTCGGTGCAGCATGTAGGGGGCACAGCTCTAGCTACGAAGCTGTTCAACGAGCTCATGCCCATTCTCACCGAGGGCCTGGCAAATCATGATGCAAGGACAACTCGCCCTCTAGATCCATGAGAAGAAGTGCGCAATCCAATTCCGGATGGAGACGTGATGCTGGTTGTATCTCATGCCCATGACAAGCCCGAGAAATGTTTTCTTGTTTGCACGGCTATTTCCAATCTAGCTTCCGGATGTACCGACCGCTTCTCTAGTTCAACGGTCACATGGCAGAGGCTCAGAAACATCGAAACGCACGACCGGGTTTTACTGACCTCGAAGAGAACGGCTCTCACACTATCAGACATATGCTGCCTGATACAACATATGTACTGTGATGGAACCTTGGATCGCTCTGCTCATTGGCGGGACTTTCTTCAAGCAACTAGTAAGCGTCAGGTCACTCAATGGACCCCCTAGGTAAGCGTTCAGGCAGTGTCGTACCGTGCAGCAGTGCTCCGGAATCATAGAAGTTCTCGGGGAGATAGCCGACGTGCCATAAACTATTCAGCTTGAATGCAGTATGATTAAAAAAAAAATTACTTGATTGTGTCAATCACCAATTCAAGAATCTCTACAACCGCACTTACCAACAACTCTCCACATGTCGCACTTCATATGGAGGAGAACTCACTCCTGTTGTGCCTGCTACATAAGTCGACAACTATGCGCGATACATCTCATGCGTGCATATTGTGCGCATTGCCTGCAAGTGGTGTCAAAGACGGAGTGGAGAAAGCTTCCACAGACCCGCTCCTTGGTTTTACGTGTTCTGCAACGCCATTCTCTAAGATTAATGCTCACAGTTGTTGTGCACACTTGAATTTGCTGATGATACACTACTGGTGTTGAGACGGGATGATGTCTTGTGGTTACAATGATATCGCGACGGTGCTGACACTCTGGTCTGATGGACTTCCACAATTGAGATCGTGTTGAACCGATCTATTTACGTTATCTCGAGAGGTTGAGCTCGGCACAATTCCATTTGTGCAGTGAAAGAGTGTCGGAACAAGGACACCCTTACTTGGATGTCTTCATCTCAGGTCAATTCAATGTCCATGCCTGCTCTCTCATTGCACACATAAAGACAAGGAGTACACCTGCTGACTGATCAATCAATGTACTCCTTGAGAAATCCTGGCGCGAGAGAACATCTCAGCTCTTCGTCCAGATTCAGCGGCAGGCTGAGGGTCTGTGCAAAAAGCAGGCGACACCATTCAGGCTCCAAAGGTCCCCCTCAAAGAGGCCATTCAAGCTGTCTTTGAGTCTGCCAACGTGCGAAGCAGTGAACCAAGCCAACATACTACCAGCTGAAACCAGAAGATCCTGTCGCTCTTTCTGATTTCTGCTCGCAGGTTTTGGATCGTGCGCAAAGTTCTAGGTTGACAGGGTTTGAAGAATGCAAGAAGGGCCTCTTTGAAGTGTACCTCTGGAGCCCAAATGGAATCGCAAATCTGTCCATGTTATCGCGCGTGGAGTGCATGTCTCTAATAACTTATTGTGGTGTGGATGGTTACGTTACCTCGTATGCCTCAAATGATGTTCAGATTTTGCATGACCTCGACGGCACACGCGATGCCTCCGTGCTTGTAGGCTGCACCAACGATCGCTTCGACTGTAGCACTCTTGGTGGTACCTGCGATAAAGCGAGCGCCGGGGCTGGGATTGATGAGTGGCGTCAAACCGATTGCGTCACAGAGTGACTCCAGTCTGTTGTTTCCACCGATCTCTTTGAGACGGTCACTAGTTTCGCCTGTCATTCCATCAGATAAGTTAACTGAAAAATTTATAGGTGCTGGTCTTTTGTTACCAATCTTGCACCCATCGTCTCTGGATCTATCCGTGACTACCAATGCAATGACACGGTCGCCAATTCCAGCAAGGGATTTGTTACCCTGGGGCAAGTGTCGTCCTTCAGTGGAGTCAATCGTAGCGCCAGCAGCTTGGAGTGCCTCCCAGACCAAG
>JAWNKS010000022.1:0-272500 GCA_035771495.1 Cladosporium oxysporum | reverse complement strand
TTATATTACAACACAGTCTAATTATTCATTCATCCTTATATATAGTATATCCTTAAAATATAAACTCTAGCTCTATATAATACTCCTAGACTGTAGTAAGAATTTGTTACAAGTGAACGCTACGTACGCTAGAGCTAACTTTAGTGTCTAATAGGTTTAATATAGAAGTAACATAGTTCTAAGATATAAACCTCTTAGAAAGGATTGGCCTCCTTATCGGAGGTTAGGCTATGCCTAAGTGTCACAAATTCACCTTCGCCCCGATTCGAACGGCAGACCTCTCCCGCAGAGTGAGGTCAACGTGGCGGAGCGGTCCGCGCGTGAGGCTTTGCGCACTACCTTAAATGTCGCTTCGCTCTTACAAACTACTTCCTTAGACTAGCTTTAGAACCTGTATGACTACGTTTCTGATGGCTCCGATTGATCCTTACACTAAGTTTTATTACTTTAGGCTTGCCTTTTACGGAATTTCTAAATATATACAGTTTGTTTTACGGGACTAGATTTGAATCTACGGCCTATAGCTACTCTTATTGTTAGTACTGCGCTCTACAGCTACGCTCTTCTTAACGCACCTATAAATTTTCAACTGCTTTCGCGCTTTTCTTAGATAATTGTATAGCTTCTAATATATTACGTAGAATGAACCTTATGCTAATAGAAATATAAACCTATAACTTAACTATATATACTATATCTATAAGAGTAATTATTATAGGTAGAAGATATATAAGCTAAGGTCTACTTTGGAATTTAATGTGCTCAATATAGGAATCTAGTAATTCTAAGATAGATGCGATTAAAGAGAGGTTAGCTTTCTAACTAGAGTTCAAGCTATACTAGAGTTTCTACTTCTCATACTTAACGTATAGCTATACTAGAAATTACAGGAAGTAGATATAGCTATATAGTGTAGAAGTTAAGTTTCAATAGTAATATTTACTAGCTTCTTACAATAATATTATCTATCTACTTCTTTTGCTTTTATTAATAGAAAGCAATACAATATATAGAGCGAAGTTCAGTATTGCTCTTATTAAATATCTAGCTTGGTCTGGATGTCATCATGTCTAAAAGATGGACTTCTCTAAACCGTAGCTAAAATAAGGTATCGAGTGAAAATTCATTCTTACTTTACATGATTACCTATTGTTAGAGGACAGTCCATATTCATACAGTTGAGCTTGAGCGGTACCAATTCCAGCAACGCTGCACGTTACAGGATGAACAGTAAGGAAAGTGACTACTCCTTCCATTGTCTGCTGTCTCAACTTCCGCTCTTTGGTTTGCACGTCACGGCACAGATGGGATGGAACAAAGGGTCACTCCAGTTGGTCGCTTAGCTCATTCTGGATGTTGTCGTTCTTGAGGGCCGAACCTCTCTGAACCGCAGTATAGAAGAGACTACAAGCATGCCAGTTATCAAGCTCAATGCCACCCTGTGACACTACCAGATTCACCCAGTCACAGGAGAGCGACGCGTACGCTGAGGCTCAATGAAGCATTCCACAAGTTCGATACATGATTGAGAGAATTTCAGGCGGGAGCCGTTGAAGGCAAGACGGCTTTCAGATCGTCACGGGAGAGCGACGCGCACGCTGAGGTTCATTTTGTCATTCGGCAAGTTCGACACAAATGCTATCTACAACTTGGCCTTGGCCGGACCCTCGGTCTCAGCCTTCAGCTTGTCCTTCAGCACCCTCCTCAAGATCTTCCCGCTCACGCTCTTGGGGATTTCCTCGACGAACTTCACGCCGCCTCTCAGCTTCTTGTGATTGGCGACCTTCTTGCCCAGCCACTCGACGATCTCGGTCTCCATCTCTTTCGATCCGGCGCCTTTTTTCGGCACCACGTACGCCAGTGGGACTTCCGACGCCAGCTCTTCCTTGTACACGCCGATGACGGCCACGTCGGAGATCTGGTCGTGCGACGATAGGATGCCTTCGAGCTCGGCGGGCGGGACCTGGAAGCCCTTGTACTTGATGAGTTCCTTGATGCGGTCGGTGATGTAGAAGTTGCCGTTAGCGTCTTGGTAGCCAACGTCGCCGGTCTTGAAGTAGCCGTCGTCCGTGAGGGCGTTACGGGTTCCTTCAGGGTTGTTGTGGTAGCCCTTGAAGACGTTTGGACCTTTGATCCAAAGCTCGCCGACTTGGCCCGCGGCCACTTCCTTCTCGTCGGCGCCGATGTACTTGGCCGTCATGTTGGGGAGGAGGGTGCCGACGGAGCCGATGGTGTCGTACCACAGCGCCCACGGCTGCGTGTGTGTTGTCGGCGAAGTCTCGCTCAGGCCGTAGCCCTGCTTGATCTTCAGACCTTTGCGTTTCCATACTGCGTCCACCAGCTCGCGTGTGAGAGGCGCTGCGCCCGAGTTCATCATGCGGATGGTGCTGAGATCGTATTTGTCGACGCAAGGGTGTTTGGAGAGCAGGAGGACCACGGGCGGCACGACGTATGCGAATGTGATTTTGTGCTCCTGGACAAATTTGCACCAGGCTTCGATCTCGAACTTGGGCATGACGACACACTTGTAGCCGGAGTAGATGCTCTGGTGTAGCAGGCAGGTGAGGCCGTAGATGTGGAAGAAAGGTAAGAAGGCGAGGATGCTATCGCCTTCGGGTGCTTCTGGCCTGGGCTTCCAGCTAAGATCCGTCGACTCGCCATGCTTGATCTGGAGCACGTTCGACACGATGTTGCGGTGGGAGAGCATGACGCCCTTGGGCAGGCCGGTTGTGCCAGACGAATAGACCAAGAATGCAAGATCCTTGTCCGAGTCGACCTTGGTCCTGCGGTAGCGAGACGTACCGGCAAGGTTGCGAACAGAGCTGAAGTGCTTGAAGCGCACATCGGGGTCTTTCTTGTCGCCGATCAAGATGATGCGGTCGTCGGGAATGCCCACTTGCTGTGCAGCCTTCCTGGCAGTCTCCAATTGGTCCCATTGTGTAACCAACGCTTTCGCTCCGCTGTCCTTGAGCTGGAAGGCCAATTCCTCAACGCTGTATCCGGGATTGGCGGGCGAGACCACGCCACCCGCCCAGAGAGCACCCCATGTCACCACGGGTGTGTCGATGCAGTTTGGTGTGTATAGTGCGATGACGTCGCCCTTCTTCCATTCCCAGCTGCCTTTCAGGCCTTTGCCGAAGTCTGCCGCTGTTTGCTTGACTTGGGCGTATGTGTAGGAGCGGTTGCTGTATGGGTCGAGGTAGATGACTGTGTTGTCCTTGTCAGTTGGGTGTGCGAATGCGGATGTGCTTCTTGTGTCAAGCCTCACCTTTGTCATCCGGGAACTCGCGGTCTTTGCGCTCGAAGAGGAAGTCCCAGAGTCCAATCTCGGGCACGGTGAAGGCTGGATAGCTCGATTCGGTAGGCATCTCGACGGTGTTCTTGAGACTATATCACGTGGGCGAAATGTACAAGCGAGACAGCAGGGAAGCAGCTGGCCACCGGCGAGCCAAACATGTTTTTGAGAGAGCGAGACAGCACTTGGTCGCACGACCTCGGTCTATGCCCATGGCGGATTACGAGGGCAATGGCATGCTGCTTGTGCCGAGGCGCCTTTTGCGCATTGTATCCACCCGGCAGGACGGCACCGTCGGCTTTTCATTTGTCCCACGCGACCTTGACATGGCTAGTGTGAACCTTCTCCGTTTGGGTCGGTGACGTTTGCGGGGGTTGCTGATATGGAGATCGTCTGAGCGCTGTCGAAGAGCCATTCCAACCCTAACCCGTAGAAGAAGGATGCGTCTATCTGACAAGATCCGAACACGTACGGGAACAACGAGCGTTCATATTTGCACATTGATATTGAAGCTCGGAGTGAGACGGCTCACGATCACGGGCGCAAAGATGTAATCATGTGGAACGCGAGGATTCACATGTCGCCCAAGCGGTGTCGCGATTTCGGACAGAATATATGAGCTACATGCATCGACACACAGGATCCATCGGCGTGTCTGCGTCTTGTGTCGGCGAGGCTGGCACAGCTTCCGCCTCGTGGATATCTGATGAATTGGTCATAGGCGGACCGCAGGCGTTTTTTCCCCCGTAGTCGATCATTCACCGTGCCAACAGTACACTCAGAGAACGAGCCGCAGAGGCCACAGGAGATTTGCCTGACATCCTCAATCCCAATCAGTGCATTGCTTGCGAACCTGTTCCATCTGTCTAGAGACCCAAAAGCACAAGACCCAAAGACGCCGCAGCAGGCAATCCCTGCACGAACAAGATCTTCTTGTTGGCAGTGGCACCTCCGTAGAGTCCAGCGACGATGACACAGCCCAGGAAGAATGTCTGGAGTTGCTTGCCCACGAGTGCATCTGGGTGAACTGCTCCCCAGAGGAGTCCTGCGGCAAGGAAGCCATTGTAGAGACCTTGGTTGGCGGCCATGGTCTTGGTCTGAGCGGCAAACGAGGGCGTCAGGTTGAAGGCCTTTTGTCCGCGGGGAGTGGTCCAGAGGAACATCTCGAGGGCCATGATGTAGACGTGTTCCAGAGCCACCAGGCTGGTACCTGCGAGTGCGAGAAGGCCCATTGTGAAGGAATGGAGGGTAGGCGACTGTAGTCGTTCGGAGTTGTATCGGAGCTGATTGCCGCGGGTTGTGAGCGGATGGGTTGGTGATGGAGATGATTTTTGCTGCAGACTTGTTGTGTTGTATCTCTCACGGTGAAAATATCAAGGGGCAGCTTGCTCAGATGGCCGCGCTCACTCAGGCAAATTTGACTTTTGCATCTCTCGGAGCGGCGCCATGGTATATATTAAAGAGCACACGTGCACGTGACAGCTGGAGCTACAGCCATGTCTCAGTCAAGAGCTGGGCTGGTCGAGGGCAGCGAGGTGTTGACCCGTGTGATGTGCTTTTTGGTAAGTGTAAGCACCGAGTGGGGTGTAGAGAGACAAACATTCCCGTTCTTATATCGTTTATGGTGAGAGAGTCGCGTGCGATGGAAGTCGGAGCGAGTCAGGAATGTGAAGGCGAAGTCTGACACCAGCGGAACGGAATTGCTCCCGCATAAGTTGTCGGTGCAGGTTGAAGTGTACCTAGTTTACCTATCCCGAAAGGCTTCGACTATACAGCAGCACAACAAACCAACTCTGTTTGATGCAGCGCTGGACCGACTTCGACATGGTTGCCGTCAACAACACGGCGCCGATCCTGCGCCGCACCGCCTGGTCCATCTCTGCGCCCTTCCGCTGCTACCAGCGCCGCTGGGCCCAAGTGCACGATGTGCGCTTCCTGGCCACCCACCACACCGCCGACAAAGTCCTCGACAAGTACCGCGAGAAGCTGGAGCGCAAGGCGAGGGAGGAAGGCAAGGCCAGCGTCGAGGAGCTGAAGGCCTCCTACAAGGACAAGATCGATGCCCTCAAGGAGAAGGCCCAGGTGCCTGGAGCCAATGCGCCGCTCGATGCCCAACCCGCGCCTGTACCGCAAGACATCGCTTCCACTGTACCTTTCCAGGCGCCGCCGCCTCCTCAGCCTCAGTCTGAAGTGGCCCCTCCTCCTCCCACTCCTGCTGCCGCCGCCGCAGCCTCCATCACCAAGAGCAGCCAGAGCGACAAGGTCAAGTCGCTCAGCAACTTCATTGACATCGAGAAAGCCTCCGCCCTGCCCGACAAGGAGCTCGAGGCCATCTGGCGCCTGCGCCATGTCCGCGACCCGCAGTCCCTCTGCGCGACCATGCACGCCGAGACCTTCCGCCGCATCGTCGCGACCGCGCGCAAGCACCCGCAATTCATCCTTCCCCTCGCCAAGAAGGACCAGGGCGCTGAGATCCACTTCCTGCAGTGGACCTTCCCATCCGAGACCACCGCGACAGTCCTCTTCACACACCTCGCTGAGTTCAAGCTGCGAGGCGAGTTCGCGCAGCCGCACACCACAGTCACCCACCACACCGATCTTATGAACAGCAACGAGCTCGTGCTGATGGAGGGTCGCGTGTCGGAAGACCGCGGCGTGAGCGTCGACGAGGGCAAGTGGCTCTTGATGTGTCTGCAGAAGTTCTACGGATTTGAGGCCCAGAGCGACGCGGCCAAGGAGAGCAGGGAGAAGAGGAGGAAGCTTATGGAGCAGTTCAGCGGAGGCGATGAAGCATTCAAGATTGAGGAGCTGCTCGAGGAGGCTGAGAAGCTGCCTTAGATGAGATGGGAGCTCGCGCCGCCTTGTGACGATATATATAAATAGACGGATTGTATGATACGGCCTGTACATTACGGAAGCTAAGTTGGATATGATACAATATTCCCAAGGGCCAGACATCTCGTTTGTGCTGGCTGAACATGTCGAGACATCTTGCTGCAAAGGATCGCCAGATATTCAGTGACTTGTGGTAGCAGATAGTCTGCCCAGGCACCGTTCCGCCGAATGGTACTGACAATGTACAACGGATGCATCAGATACTGACAAACTTCATAGAGCTCTCGGAATCATCGTACAATCTATCTGTCTAGACGTCTGACAGCCACGCGCCAGATGCCACCCTCATCACCCTCAAGCATCAACAGCCTGACTCAGCGCATTCACCCGATAACTCTCACTCCTCTGCACAAGCTGCGCATGCGTCCCCTGGTCCACACACCTCCCGTTCTCAATCAAGAAAATCACGTCCGCCTTGCGAATGGTGTACAACCGATGCGCGATCGCAATCACCGTCATCTGCCTGGTCGCCTTCTCCAGCCCGTCCTGCAACAGCCGCTCCGATTCCGCGTCCAGCGCGCTCGTCGACTCGTCCAGCAGCAGGACCTGCGGCTTGCGAATCAACGCCCGCGCGATCGCCAGCCGCTGCTTTTGCCCGCCCGACAAGCGGTCGCCGTTGGGCCCGCAGTCAGAGTCGTAGCCGTCGGGCATCGCGACGATGGTGTCGTGGATGTTGGCCAGCTTGCACGCTTCCTCGAGGTCCGCTTGCGAGGGCTGCTGGCCTGGACGCGCGCCCAGCGTCAGGTTGAAGCGCACGGTGCCGTTGAAGATGACGCTCTGCTGCGGGACGTAGGCGATGTTGTGGCGGAAGGAGATGTCGCTGTGGGCGATGTCGCGGTTGTTGATCTCGACGGAGCCCGCGCTGGGGGCGTAGAGGCGCTCGACGAGGGAGATGATGGTCGATTTGCCGGCGCCACTGGGGCCTACGAGGGCGGCGAACTGGCCGGGGCGGATGTGCATGTCGAGGCCGTGGAGGACGCGGGTGTCGGGGCGGGCTGGGTAGGAGAATTGGACTTGTTTGAAGGTGATGCTTGCGCCGCCGGCTGGTGCCTTCTCGCTCAGAGAGGGAGGAGCTTCGATGTCCCAGGTCGGTGTGAGGCTCGCGGAGAGCTTCTTCGTCGAGCCCAGTTCGAGGACGTTGAGGAGACGGCGGGTGGCTGACAGTGCTCGAGAGACATCTGGAGCGAGCGCGAAGGCCTGGCCCCAGAGCTGCGAACTGACCAGGAGGGCGAGCTGCACGATGAAAAATTGAGTCTGCGTGTACTCACCTGCAATGATTCTCGTCGAGCCCCACCAGTAGGCCAGAGCATAGAGGAAATTGCTCAGACCGTACCCGACGGCAAGCCATAGGTTGGCCCACGCGCTCTGCTTGGTGATCTGGCGCATGGGTTCCTGGAGCGAGCGACGATACGTTCCCAGGACTTCGTGCTCGAGCGAGTAGCACTGCAGCGTCTTGATGGAATTGACTGCTTCGATCGTGATGGCATTGCTTTCTGCGAACGCTTCGAGGTGCTTTTCGTCGAAAGCAGCAACCGTGGTCACCCGCATGTAGCCCGCTCCTAGGAGGAGAGGCACGACCGCGAGACACACGACTGCTATCTTCCACGCGATGATGTGCGTCATGGTAATCGTCGCAATGAGCGAAACGAAAATCGACAAAATCGTACAAATCACCGACCCCGCCAGCCCGTTCAACGCATTGCTATCTTGTGAAATCAAGCCAAGCAAAAGTGACGGGTTGCGGTCTTTGGCCTCGTGCCACGCGAGATCCTGCTCGAGGATCGAGCGCAGCGACAGCACGCGGACCTTGTAGATCACTTGTTCTGCCACCCAGCCAAAGAGAGACCAGCTGGCGAAGTTGGCCAGGAACTCGACGATCGCGAGCACGAAGAAGAGCAGGCCGAAGAGCTCGCCTGCGTGTCGGATTGCTTCGGGCGTTTCGCAGTAGCTGAGCTTGCCTACGACGTTGCCGAAGATGGCGGCGGAGGCGCAGTATGTGCCGCCGATGATGATGGCGCCGGAGGCGGCCAGGATCAGGGGGAAAGAGTAAGGTCTGAAGAGAGACGACATTGAGCGGGCGGTGGCGGCGAAGGACGGGTCTTGGGCCTGCGGGTTTTTGGCGGTATCGTCGCTCTGCACTTCGGCGGCTTTGTCTTTTGCGGTCTCGTCTTCAGCAGAAGTCGAAGTCTCGATGGGTTCAGACTTTTCATTGAACTGCTCCGTCGATGCGCTCGACAGAACAGACCCGACGTCTTCGGAATCGCCACCACTGACATTCAGCCCTTGCAAGCGAACGAGCTCAGCGTACGCACCGTCACTGGCGATCAACGCCTGGTGGGAGCCCTGCTCTACCATTTTGCCCTGACGCATGACGATGATATTATCAGCATTCCTGATTGTCGACAGTCTGTGGGCAACAGTAATGACCGTGCGACCCAACGCAACTTTCTCCAATGCTCGCTGAATGCGCAGCTCAGAAGCCGAGTCGAGCGAAGCAGTTGCTTCATCGAGTATTAGAATTCGAGGATCTTTGATGAGCGCTCGTGCGAGAGAGATGCGTTGCTTCTGCCCACCGCTGATGAGATTGCCTTTGCCGCCGACGGAGGTGCCGTAGCCCTCGTCCAGGCGCTCGATGAAGCTTGCCGCGTCTGCCAGTGCTGCTGCGTTGAGGACTAGATCGATGATCTCATGTACCTGCGGACCGTGTGCTTGGGACGCAGAGTGGAGATCTTTGCCTTCACGAACGGACTTTGCGACTTTACTCAGGGTATCATCCATGAGGGTGCTGCGCAGATGTTCATGCTTCGGCGAGCTGACGAGGCCAAGGGCGATGTTCTCGAGGATGGATCGAGCCAGGAGGCAAGGCTCCTGCTGGACGAGACTGATCTGGCCGCGAACCGAGCGTACGCTCAGATCTTTGACGTCGTGGCCATCGAGGAGGACTTGGCCTTCGTTTGCGTTGTAGAGGCGAGCGATAAGACCAGTCACGGTTGACTTGCCGCTGCCAGATAGACCCACTATTGCTGTCTGTTGGCCAGCAGGACAGGTGAAAGAGAGATCTTGCAGGACAGGGTGATCAGGGCGTGAGCTGAAGGTAAAGTTGACGTTGCGGAGCTCGATTGTGCCGTCGTAATGTGGTGGGTTGCTGTTGGGATCTTCGATCGTGCCGTCGATCGCGGTCGGACGGTTCATGTCTGCTTCGAGTTTGGCGAAGGCGACTGTGGCGGCATCGAAGCTACGCAGGAATGGAGCCGCTTGACTGAGGATCAGAGATGCGTCGACCAGGATTAGGATGACCGTGAAGACGGCGCCAACGGTAACGCCAGAAGTGTCGAACTGGATCGCATCCGCGATCTGTCGCGAGCCTTGCCAGAACGCAAGTGCATTGGCGGAGAATGCAATGAAGTACAAGAGACCAGCCTGTACCGCCATCGCCACAGACTTTAGCACGCCGGCTTTAAGACTTGGGCTGAGCTTATTCACGAAGCTCTCCTCCAGACGTGCATTCGCGGAGAATGCGTGGACGAGCGTTGTGTTCGAGAAAGCTTCCAGCGCAACGGAAGACGCTTCGCCGGTGCTTTTCATCGACTGTCCAAAGTACTTCTGAACGAAGTAGCCGCCGCCCAAAGCCATGATCAGGTAGGCTGGAGTCAGAGATACAAGCATGCCAGCCAGTTTTGGCTCCATAATGAATGCGACGACATAAGCAGCGATGAAGAAAGATACACTGTTGATCACAATGCCGACCTTTTCGTTCGTGCCTTGTTGAATGACACCGATCTCGCCTGTGATACGTGACGAGACCTCACCTGCTGGCAAGTTGTCGAAGAAAGTAGCATCCTGCCGCAGGACTGATGCGAAGTACTTCTCACGCAGACGCTGGGCTAGTCGTTCTCCAGAGAGGTTCCAGCAGAAGGTGTAGATGTAGATGAGGCCGAAGTATGCAATGCCTACATAGACAATCATCAAGATTTTCGAATTGATGTCACCCTGGCGAGACGAAGCATCTCCCTCGCTGACTTCGCAAGTTGCTGAGTTGAGGCCGTTGACAAGTTGGCCGAAGACAATGGACATAATAGGGAACGGAACACCAGATGCGATTGAAGCAATGAAGCCTGTAAGCAATATGCTCATGTCTGCGAATGATGGTCCGCCGTAGGCCAGCAATCGAATGAAGGCTGTGGCACGAAGCCATAGCTGGGAGCAAAGACTAATGTTAGCGATGATATCGTTTATCTGGAGACGATGGAAATAAACGCAGAACATACCTTTGCCTTCTCTGGACTCTTCGCATCCTTTGATGCCGTCGCCTTTTCCGCCATGTCGAGATATCAATTGCTCTGTAACCAGCCGACAAGACGATGGTCCAAGAGATCAAACAGAGATCAGATAACATGCCGCGACGGCCTCCCGAAAACAGCGAGCAATGACCTGCCTACCTCCCATTGGGAACTCATCCGATCTCGCATGCCTCGCTTCTGCTCTGCCCAGGCTCGCGCAATCCACTGGTACCACTCTGACAACATGTCACAGGACGCTAATCAGATCTAACTTATCTGATTCTCGCCCAGCCCGCCAGCACGGCCGCTGCATGCAAGGGTTCACGAGTTGGCTCCTTGGTTTCCTTGGCGGCAACGTCGACATCTCAACACCTCGAACCATTGCACATAGCCGCCCGGCTGCATCCTCCGAACCGGGATGATCATGTCTCTCTTTTGGAAGGATGTAGCTGCAACAAATTTCCCAGATGCTTCTCAGCTCTGCACGTCACTCCACTCGCTACTTTGCCCGCTGCTCTCAGTCGTTCCCTAAGCGCTGCGTGCCAATCTACGCTACTATATCGCGTCGCAACTATCACCTTTCGGTCCCAATGTGTGCATCAAACGGAATGGAAGAGGCTACCCCAGTCTCGCTGCCCAACTCGCAGCAATTCTATCTGGATTCCAAGCAAGGTCTAAAATACCTCATCCAGGTGTCTTGGCCTCTGCACTGGCAAGACATCGATACCACCGAGCGTAATCCGGTACCTGTCTTGTAAGCGGCGATTCATATCATGAGGAGAATAATGCTCATGCATAGGTGCAGATACATCGTCGACGGAAACGCACTGTTTCTCACCGCGACAGAAGTTGCCTGGCGCCGCGCTGCATCTTCGCATTTCGCTGGTGGCGGCATCATCGTCGCTGTTGGCTATCCGTTGAAGCAAGGAAAGCTTTACGATGCTCAAAGACGAAGTCTCGATCTGACACCGCCAGGCTCAACACCCATTGAAGGATATGGCGGTGCTGACGAGTTCCTCGCCTTCATTGAGGGCCCTGTGAGATCAGCGGTCCGCGAACGCCTACCGAAAGTCAATTTCTCGCGAGAGGCGCTTTACGGTCATTCATATGGTGGCTTATTTGCACTGCATGCATTGTTCACACGACCAAATGCTTTCGAATGTTACATAGCAAGCAGCCCATCCATTTGGTGGAACAGTCGCTGCATTCTGCACGAGGCAAGGAAGTTCCTGGAGGCACAGGCACTGCATTCGAAGGATAAGTCACCTGCATTAATGCTATCGTGGGGCGGTTTCGAGCAGAATCCTCCTCAGTGGGACAACGAGCCTCTAGACCACTACGAAGGCAGGAAGCAGATTGCTAAAGACCTCAGAATGGCCGACAACACCATTGATCTCTACGAGATGGTGAAGGAATGCGAGAAGTTAAGCACCATCACCACGTGCGAATATGACCAGGAAGAGCACACAAGCGTTATGCCATGCTCATTGAGCAGAGGCTTGACCCGGTTCTTCGAGGACTGGCCTTTCCATAGCCAATAGTGGCCTGCACGTCGATAACCCTGTCGATCAAATACTAGCAATATATCACACAGCCCCAAAGTTGCGCTCGCAGGATGTGTTTCAGTACGTATCACACCCTGCAATGCACGTGCGGTCGCCGCGCATGGTAGCATCCAAGATGTCCGAAACTCGGCGCGCCGCTGCAGAACTTCTTGATATGGCGAAGTAGCGGATAAGGGCTCGCTTAAACGATCAGCGCTGTGCCCAGCAATTGAAGCTGTGGATGCCTTTGATTAGCTTTGCTTGGTAGTGCTCCCAAGGTCTTGTCCCTTCTGCAGGCCCACGCTCCCTGACGACTTGCCTCACCTGTGATTCCAAGAGCTGCGAGAAGGGGATGCACGAGCAATTTACTCGTGCGAGTGGCCTGTTGTCCCTAATGTCTTGTCGCCGAGCCTGCGAGGTAGGGACAAGAGCGTTGCGTAAATGAGTTGCCGGGTTGTGATCGGCGCTGGGCGGTGGTATATATGTGAGATGTCACATCTTGAGCCGCATTGTAGATGTCCCGTACACTTTCTTAGCAACCATTCCTCTCACATAACGAATACATATATATCAAATTACCCTCCAACATGGCAATCAAAGGCCAAGCGACCCTCCGCACTGAGCGACTCGAGCTGGTGCCTCTCCGCGACGAACACCGCGAGCACACCATGAAGCTCGACATGGACCCCGAAGTCATGAAGACCGTGGCCTTCGGCCGCCCATTCACGGAAGACGAAGCCAAGCAAGTCCACGCCTGGCTCATGAAAAGCGCACAAACACTCCCCGGCTTCGGCTGCTGGGCTGGCTTCTCGAACGGGGAGTTCGTCGGCTGGTGGATCATCGCTGCCATTCCAGAGCCAGGCTCTGCTGAAGGCGAGGATGGTTCTCAGCGTGCGCAGCAAGGCAAGACGGAGTATGGTTTCAGGGTAGCGCCCAAGTTCTGGGGCAAGGGCTTTGCGAAGGAGGGTGCTCGCGAGATGGTCCGTCATGCTTTCGAGGACTTGCAGCTGGATGAAGTTGTTGGGGAGACGATGACTGTGAATGCGGCCTCAAGGGCTGTGATGGCGGGAAGTGGATTGAAGCATGTCGAGACTTTCTTCAACACTTACGATACACCACCTGCGGGTATCGAGGAGGGCGAAGTGCGCTATGTGCTCAAGAGGGAGGATTGGCTGTCGAGTCAGGGTGTTCAGAGGGTAGATGAGAAAATGACTGAGTGATTTCGATATCCATAAACTGTGCGTCGAGATGCCGTGAACATGAACCCCGATCATTCATGTGAATCGAGAACCCCAAAGCGCCTATTGCGCGGTGTCCAGTGACACTTCAAGATGTGTGCGGTTGAGTGCGTGACCAAGCCGGCAACGATCGACGAGAACATGCTCTGCAAAATTCTGGCCACACTCGCATTGATCAGACGATGTATACCATCTTTTGTTATCATGCTAGTCTGGTCATAGAATCACATGCAATGTTGTTTTCATAAGGGCAATCTCACCATACAAGCTCAAGCCGTTCACCAACCAGCCTTGAACTAAACCATTCATACATCTCGAGCTCACCACCAAGAGCTTTAGCACCCTCCAGCAGATCCTGCCGCACGATCTCGCGCACTGCAAGCAGCAGCTCAAGCTGGGCCAGGTTTCGCGCAAGACACGCTCTAAGGCCAAGGGAGAAAGGAATCCAATCGCGCTGCATCTCCGCCGATGGGCCTTCAAGCCAACGCTCTGGCTTGAACACGAACGGCTCCGGGAAGACGGATGAGTTGAAGTGTAGAGTGTACAGCTGACAGCCTATCAGGGTGCCTGCGGGAAGACAGTGGCCTGCAAACGTCCAGCCATCTTGCGGCACAATGCGAGGGAGGCGGGTGGGCGTTGACATGCCCATGCGGAGGCCCTCGCGAATGACGGCGTCGAGATATTTAAGGTTCTGGGGGTTGTAGGACAGTGTCGGATCCTGAGCATCTGCTTGCAGAATTTCGTGGCGGAGACGCTTGTAGCTGGAGGCGTGGTTGTCAGTGCTGGGCGCCTACTATGGTTCATGTTATCAGGCCTTCTACTTACATATCGGGCGACTTTGCCAATTGCCAGATCAATTTGCTCAACATAGTTCCGGTTGAGTCGGTGCCTGCAGATTGCTTCAGCAACGATCACGGAGGACACGGTGATATAGCTTTTGCATTTACCAGCGAACATCAGATCCATGCATTGAACCACATTCTCGTCATCACTGACGCCGATGGCCTTCAGCCGTCCTTGATACGTCTCATCGCCAGCAGGGGTCTCTTTTACAATTGCTCCGGCAAAAGACTCGAGATTTGCTCCTCCCGCTTCAGCAGCGGCATTCGCGACGCATGGAATGACCTTCGAGCTGATCTTCTCAATGGCTAGGAACAACCAGTGCGGCAGGAAGAAGAAGCGTCCACTGTCTACCACCATGTCTACCCACACGCTCGCGCTCAGCCGATCGCTCTTCTCCTCAATGCCTCCATACGGTCTCCCGAACAAGTACGAGCTCACGGCATCAATAGCCAGGCTCCTGCAAGGATTCAAGATATCCACCGGCTTACCCTCCTGCGCTTCCACCCTGACTCTTTCAATGAACCTGCGCACGCACGCCTCAATCGTCTTCTGCCCCGCTCGGATCCTACTCGTGCTGAACAGCGGCGTGACCGCCTTGCTCCTCAGCGCCCTGTACTCTCCGTCGCGCGAGCTGAAAATCGTCGCGTGGCCCTCGAAGTCGAAGTTCGCGTAGCAGTCTGCTTTGCGGAAGCCGCCGCGCTCGTTGTAGATTGCGTTCAGAGCCGCGCCGTCGGAGATGACGACTGAGCTGGGGCCGATGCGGACTATGGGACCGTACTGCGCGTGGAGAGCGGTGATCAGGCTGGCTTCATGGCCGAGGTAGGAGTGGTACCAGATCCAGAGCGAGGTGAAGCGGCAGGGCCATGGGCCGGGTATCTTGGAGAGGTGGGAGAAGAATGCGCGGTATACTAGTGCTGAGACGAGGAGGATCGGGAGCGTTGAGAGCAGCAGGATGGAGGGTGGGATTGCTCCCAGAGAGAGGAGGGCCATGCTTGGGAAGGTTGAATACTTACTGCATTTTCAGGATCTACTCTGACCTGCATGGAGAGCTTCACATTGGTCATCGGTATAGTTCGCGCTATGTGCAATCGCGTTCATTAGTCCTTGGCTCGCGGGTTGCTGGCGGCGAGAAGAGATGGACTCAGCCGTGTTTCTTTGCTGCCCCACCAAATTGACCTTTACGCCGCCCGCGATTGGAGATCTATGGATTCTATGCCATTTCTTCTCAATGCGATTGCGACACCAAACATGCATCTATTGCTTCGAATTCGATTTAATGTTTGCCGGATGGGTGTCTGGGCTTCGTTGGCAACCCATTGACTTTATTGTCAAGGGCTTGAGACTTTACTAGGTAAGCAGAGAACAGCCACTACGAACAGAGGCGAGGCAACGGGATCAATGCTCAGTGACAATGCTTTTTATTCTCACAAAACATGGTGTATTTACAGATGCAAAGCTAGCCACCAATGGCCTCTCACTGCCAACCCGTGCAATGGTTACGATCTTACACAGCAAAGCCACCGCTGTTCAACTGCCTAGGCTCACCAGCAGCCTCGAAAGTGCCATTGCTCAAAAGCCTCAAGCTCTGTGCGGTGGATCCGCCTGGCGCAGTCCAAGTCACGTTGTGGCCTCTCTCCTTCAAGAAGGCAGCGGTCGAATTGTCGTAAGAATACTCGAGACTGACCTGGTTGGGCACGAGCTGGTCGTGCAGTCTTGGGGCGGCCAGTGCTTCCGGTGCCGTGGCGTTCTGGTCCAGGACGTGCCAAAGGTTCTGCAGCACTGCTGTGATGATCCTGCTACCTCCGGCGGATGCGACGACGAAGTAAAGTTTGCCATCTGCGTGCTCGACGATGGATGGTGAGATGGAGCTCAACGGTCGCTTCCCAGGTCTGATGTAGTTTGCAGGCGTTGGAATGAAACCGAATGCATTGGAAGAGCCAGGAATGGAGAAGTCGTTCATCTCGTTGTTCATGATGACTCCGGTTTCCGGGACCATGACATGCGATCCGAAGAGCAGGTTGATGGTTGTCGTGAGAGAAACTGCCATGCCGCTGGCGTCACTTGCAACAACGGCGGATGTGCCTGGAGTTTCCAGAGACTCGAACCCGCTAGGGTCGTATGCAGATACATTCTGCGTGTGGAAGTCGTTGAGCTTTGCGCGCACAGCGCTGGCGGTTGCATTTGATAGCATGCTCGCTTGATACTCGGTCATGCCTTCGACGAATGATGGATCGCCTAGCTCAGTACGCTGACCGTATGCGAATCGAAGAGCCTCGTCGAAACGGTGCGTGCTAAGGTTCAGCGTAGCAGCCTCGCCGATGTCAGTGTAGCCTTCGATGATCTTCATCGCGCTCATGGCGACAATTCCAGAAGATGGTGCGCTACAGCTATGAATGTTGTAGTTGCGGTAGGTGATTGCTGCGGGCTCTCTGATCGCGACAGTGTAGTTCTTGAGATCTTCGAGAGTCATGGTGCCGCCCGTTGCGTTCAACGTGTTGATCGTTGCCTCTGCAATTGGTCCGGTGTAGAACGCATCCGGCCCTGTCATGGATTAGTGAGTGATGGGCAATTTTCCAACAACAAATCGTACCTCTCTTAGCGATAGCTTCCAACGTGTCGGCATAGCGACGTCGAGTGATAGTGTCGCCCAGACCAAGAAGCGTTCCATTTGGTGCAAAGTCAATGGCCCAAGTAGGATCGTTCACCAAGAAGTTGTCGATGCCTGCGGTTGCCGATTTCATGTAGCGCACCAGATCTTCCGTAACAGGGAAGCCATTGCGAGCGACCTTGACAGCAGGCATGACTAGAGACTCCCACGACTTGGAAGCATAGCCCTTGTGAAGATGTTCAAGACCACGGAGCTCGCCGGGTACGCCGCTAGCCAGGCCGGTGTAGATGCTGCTGTTGGTGTTGTTGACGTACATCTCCTCAAAAGCTGCTGCGGGAGCAGTCTCTCTGAAGTCGATGTACTCGTATGAGCCGTTGCTGCCACGCACAAGCATGAAGCCACCTCCGGCGATACCGGAATGATACTGTTGGCTGTCAGTGAATTTCTGTATAGCTGTACCAAATTCTCCGTACCATGCCAATTACGCCAACGCAGAACGTAGTTGCGATGAGGCTATCGGCGGCATTGCCGCCCTCTTTCAGCACATCGGTGCCGATTCTACTACATATCGAGCTTTCGGATGCAACAGCTCCTAGCGTATCGTTTCCGGAACCAGAGCCATGATGGTATGCAGGAGGATATTTTCCGGGAGATGCGAGCGACAGATGGGCAAGCACCAGGCTTGTAACGATGTTCTTCAGAGATGCCATGGCGAGGGACGCGATGCGGTTCTCACGAACTACACAACAATGGCGCCGCCACGCCTTAAGGACTCATGCACGCGGCAGCTTTCCAAGAAAAGCTTGCTGAACCTTGGTAAGCACGTTACCTGTTGTGGTGTCCGCTATCTTGACATGCATCCATGCGACTCCGCATCGGATCACATAACGAGCGATGATCAGCGTAGGTTGGAAGTTAGAGCGGGTTGAGTTGAGCTACGGAGGTACCCATGCTCGCGTTGATAGCCCTTATCTTTGGTAAGTATTCGTGCATTGCGCATCCTTTTTCACTATCGATGATTGCATTCTCCATTATGCACCCTTCGGAGGGCTCGCAATGTTGTCAATATCAGACTGTGTGTCAATCAAACATACTTGACGCTTATCTAACCGTTTCGGCGATGCACGATGTCGACATCCCCAGCCACGTTGTCGGGATCGAGCGGGGAACTGAGAACGAGGGCATTGGCTCCACTTTCTTCCTATCGAGCCGCTTTGCAACGCCTTTTGTACAAGTCAAAAATGTCATTACTTAATATTGAAGGTATCTTGATAACCACGTCAACTGAGTCTACACTCAATGCATTAGGGCGTATTCAAAACATGCTGGACACGCATTTATCGCAATCTCGTTCTGAGTTCAACAACCAGCGGAAAAATGTCCACCGGTGCCCGCCGGTAATTACAGTGCTGCTATATAGCATTTGCGACAGCCTCGAGGCCCTCGACAGTGAAAACTGTTCTGCACAAAACCGAAATTAACCCATCAAGGCCATCACTTATGCCACAACCTTACCAGCCTGGTCGCGTGTGCTGAGCCATTTCTCAGATGACTCTAGCACATCCAAAGCTTCGCTCCACATCGTATCAATCTTACTCCTCAGCCCCCAAGTCCGACGACCCGGATCTGGGTTGGTGAGTGACCGACCATGTCTTGTAGCATAGGACACGTATGCCGACTTCAATTGTTCGCAGGCGTTCCAGATGCGCCTCCTATTTGCGAGACCCATGTACACTCCACTCATACCATATGGTTGTGCCGTGACACTGTCGAAAAGCAGGTACACCTTCATCCAGTCGATTTGGGGCTTGTTTTTGCCCTCAATGCAATCTCCTGCACCGCGCAAGAGATCATGTGGTATCCACAACCACGCCAGATCGTTCTGGACGCGAGGCATCCAAAAGGTGTTTCCGCTTGTTGCTTCACGTATGACCATGGATGCCTGGCGTAACGAAAATAGATCTTTAGCCACCAAGTAATCCGCGACGTGATGGATTACCTCGTTCGAAAGCTGCTGAAAGGGATCTGCGGTCGTCTTCTGTGTGCCGAGCGCACTGCAGTCTTGTTGACTCGATTTCTGCTCGATTGTGCAACTGACAAGCGTTCGAATGTGCAGACTATAAAACTCCAGAGGATTGATGACGCAGTACTATTCCCGCTTGCATGTCAGCTCGCAACCAGTGAAAGTGTCGCAAGCTCCATCCGAGTACTCGCCTCTTCGCCGGGCTCACATGCCCAATACTGCTCACCCGTGGTGATGTCGCCATAATCTAAGTGCAAAATCGGGTCGCTTCCTTCCGGTCCCTCATGGAAGTCGTCACACATGACCCTGTACAATACTTCAGGATGCAGGAGTTTCGAGTCTGGCTTTCCCAGGATGACCTTGGCCAGAATCTGTAGACACAGCCCATGACATGGGAATGCTTTGGTCTGATCTTCTTCCCACTCCGTGTATATGACATTCTCAAATGTCTCGTTAGGGCGGTCTGGGTGGCCACCTTTCACGGTGGCCCATCCGAAGTCGTCAGCCTCCGCTTGGCCAGAGATGAAATACTCGGAAGATCCTTTAATCTTAGGATCGTACATGACAAGGCGAACATGGTCGATGAAGCGGTCGTGGTTTGGCAGAGTGGCATCACGGCATGCCATAACATCTAGATCGTACTGGTGCTCGATGTAGTAGGTTTCCATTTCTGGGACATCCGGGTCACTTTCATCGTGGTGGTAGTCCTGTCCTTCCGTCCGTCCAGCACGTTTGCGCAGGCCGAAGTCGATCTTTTCCTTGCGGATGCGTTTTGCTCGGTCGCTGTCTGAGCCATGGTGCATGGAAAAAGTACTAAGTAAGGTACCACAAATGGCACAGTACCTTTCGGAGGCCATAACTCATGTTTTGTCCGTGAAGGTTAGGACAGATCTGAGGGTCTTGCGACTTCCAATCTTGAATACGCTAAGGGCGGCACGACGAAGCGCGGCTCCTTCGCTCTTCTATGAACATGGGCAATGCATTTACCATTGCCCATGCGAACCGAAGGCATCTATCTTCATCGCATCATCAAGTGAGGTTTCAACACACCCGGCATTGAGGGCCAGACAACGTCGCGGACGACTTCGATCTCTGGCGGTGAGCGTGCTTACCTAAGCTGGGGTTCATCTCGCAAGTCTGCTGCCCCTGGCGTAACGCGTTTGCTGCATCCTTGACCGTCTGCTACCAAAGTCGTTTCTTCGACCAAAACTATGTCGACTTCAAAGAGCATATTCGTCATGGTGTCCAGCGAGTGCGGCACCCTTACCCAACCTACGCCACACTGCGGAACAGCTTTCGACGATGCAGACAACATCAAGAAACACCTTCAAGAGGATGGCCATAAGATTTGGGGCTGGTTGATCTGTCGGTGCACATACAAGAGCGACGAGTAATAGGCGCAGCCCATGGGAAGCCTCCGCTACTACATAAGGAGTACACTGCAGTTTGACAATGCCCTGGAAATGTAGACAAGGCTGGATCTTCGCGTGTTCGAAAAGCGCGAACACTTCCACGGAGCTCATCACTTTTTGATGCGCAAGCACTTTTCGCAGTGAGTCGCAGATGCGCCGCAAGAGGAACAAGGTGAAGGCCAGCTTGCTGCGTGGTCACAGCGGTACAACTACTGCCTTCACGTTTTCCACGGCGTGCTCCATCGGTCATCAGTGGCCCGGCTTCGGCTGCGGACAATCTACGCAACGGCTTCGTCAATCTGGTATGTCGCAGGATCCTCGAAGGAGGGCGCTTTGAGTACACCTGCGGTCGTGATAAGAGATTGTTTTTGGATGCGCATCACGTCTCAAAACATGATGACTATTTGGTACAACCAAGTTCGACCACAAGGGTCCTGAGGCAATGAGTACCGCGTACCGCCCGAGGTTGCAAGACCTTGATACAGGAGAGGCTCAGATCTTCGGTGTGAGCTCTTTGGACCTCAGTGCCTAATGGTATTGAGGTATTCCCATCGTGAACTCGCAGGTGGGCTCATGCAGTGACGAATGACCATCATTGCAAGCCAGGTCGCCAGGCCCACTACAGAGCCTTCCCAATCGCCTTTCTGCAGTCCGTAGGATCCCTGATTATGGGAACAACCCATGTGCTCGGTCCCAATCTATGGAATCTGTACGCGGCACACATTCTTATTTGATCGCAGCCCAATGTGCCGTATCCGCCTGCGTTCATCACGCGCGGCTTGCGTCCGCAAATGCACCGATGCAACATCCTGCACTCCACAGGCTTGCATATCTTTTCGCGCATGGAGGTACGAGCACCGCCTCCGCGGCCTCCGTCTAGTCTCTACATTCGGTACCTAGCACTAATGACGTCTCCTACGGATCAATGCGATGACCTACAGATGGACGGAGGCTTGTCGCTGACACTCCACGCCCTACGCTAGTGCAAGAAGGTGACCCATTTGCCTCCTTTAGGAGAAATGATTTCTCCATCTACTGCCACCCCGCGTAAGTTTCGTGGAGAAGTATGGAGTAAATGTGGGCACGAATATGATTGAAGTCGTCCCGGCTTATTGATCGACACATATTTTACCCTTACGCAGCAAAAGTTTCCCCTGACCAGCCTCGACAGCCGCGAAAGTAAGCTCCGCTTTACCACGGATCAACAGCCAAGTCATGACCTCGAGCCGGGGATTTTACGAATGTCTACACGATGCTCTTATATCAGGCAAGTTGTGCGTGTGCGAAATTTTTTCCTCTTTGCGGCCTTCAATTTCACAAATGCGCGCAATGGTGTAGGCCAACTTGCTCAACATGTCGTTTAACCAAATCAACCGAGTCTCGGACGAGTCGTCGCATGGTGTAGGGCTCAAGGCGAACGAGTCTGAGATCGAACAAATCGATAACGTCCCCGAATACAGGCCTGGCGATGCCGAAAGCCTTCGATTAGAGAAAAAGGTCACGATCACAGATCCGGTATTTGGAGAGATCTATGAGGATGGCCCGAATTACCGGAACGTAAATCTACCTTGACACAAGCCTTTGAGCAGTAGACCACCGAGAGAATGTTACTGACGCTGTCCAGGTGGGATGGATCGGGGCAGCGGCACTCATGACCAAGACACAGGTGGGCATAGGCGTTCTCTCCATCCCAAGGGCATTCGACATTCTTGGGCTTGTTCCTGGTATCTTCACACTGCTCGCCGTGGCAATTATCACTACCTGGGTACGTAGATTCATTGCATGGTATGGATCGTAGCTGACTGTTATCCCTGCAGTCCGACTACATCGTCGGTTGCTTCAAGCGGCGCCATCCTGAAGTCTATGGTATCGACGACGCCGGCGGTATCATGTTCGGTCGGGCCGGACGACTAGTGCTTAGGGTGGTCTTTTTCCTGTGTATGGATACGACTCGAGCTGTCGATGTTTTTTTGAACTGTGCTGACGATTATGACTTCAGATTGGGTCTTCGTCACAGGCTCAGCCATCCTGAGCTTTTCGATCGGACTCAATGCCGTGTCCGAACATGGTACTTGCACGGCAGCATTCGTGGCTGTAGGCGCTGTAGCGGGCTTTATCTTCACTTCTATCCCAACACTATCGAAAGTGAGCTGGCTCGCTGCAGGTGGAGCAATCGCCATCCTTATCTCGAGTAAGCTTGACCCTGCGGTAACAACCATGAACAATCACGAGGACTAACACACTGGATAGTCTTCACTCTCACCATCGCAGTCGGCGTTCAAGACCGACCAGCTGCTGCTCCACAGACTGGACCGTTCACTCCTGATGTCAAAGCCGTAGCTGACCCTACTTTCGCGGAACTCATGTCAGCTGTTGCGATGATAGTCTTCGCCTTCTCTGGCACGCCAGCGTTCTTTCCCATTGCAGCCGAGATGAGAAATCCAAGGCACTACACTCGCTCGATGCTGATATGCCAGGCTATCGTCACCACTGTCTATCTCGTTATCGGAGTCGTGGTCTATTATTACTGTGGATCCTACGTCGCTTCGCCCGCTCTAGGCTCCGCAGGTGCGTTGATGAAGAAAGTGTGCTACGGCATCGCGCTTCCTGGACTGCTTGTCACGGAGATGATTGTTAGCCACGTAAGCCTACTCCAGCCTGCAATTCGAGAACACCGCTCACTCACATTTCGGATAGTTCCCAGCCAAAATGCTCCTTGTTCGCTTCCTCGGAGGTTCGAAGCATCTTACCGCAAACACATTCACACACTGGGCCACATGGCTCTCATGTACCTTTGTGGTCGTGCTTGCAGCATACATCATCGCCAGCGCTGTTCCCAAATTCGACAGCTTGATCGCACTGATCGGCGCGCTGCTCGGTCCTCCGATTTGCCTCATCCCATTCGGCTGCATGTGGCTCTACGACAACTGGACAACAGACAGCAAAGAGCGACGCTGGCGATGGTGGCTTGTCGCTTGCTGGAGCGTATTTGTGATTGCCGTTGGATGCTTTGTCATGGTTGGCGGCACGTATGGTGCTGTGATCGGGCTGATCAAGGACTATTCGGGCGACGGTGGTGCTTCTTCTTGGTCTTGTGCGGATAATTCTAATTCGACATAGATATGTAGATACGGTATGTGAACAGTCAACGAGTGGCGCATGTCTGTAGTGAACCTCGGTCTTCGATTCTTGTGTAGCTGCATTTCCTCACCTCAGTGTAGTGGATGCATTTACGTTGAGATGCTACCAAAACACTAACATCACCATATGACGAAACTCTGTCGCACCTCGGAAAGCAAGCATACAGTGAGATATTTTTCTATGATTTCCCTATGCTGAACTTATCCCTGCGCCTTGCCATATTCCTCTTTGTCCAGGTTTTGCTGTTTGATCGGTCTTCCGATCCACCCCAACCCCAACCCTTGTTAAAGAACATTTGACAGATCGAGACAAAATTGCCAAGACAAGACGTCTACCGTTGCAGGTAGTTTCAATCCGCATTTCGTGCAGTTGCGCTTCCACGTCACACTCGAGTGCACATCTTTCAGCAAAAGATGACGGCACCCAATATCGACTTGCAATCAGTACATTACTTCGCTGTTCACCTTGGCTATGCTGTCACCGCTCTTGGAGCCTTCGTTGCCTCAGCCCAGCATCTTCCTTGGAGCAGCTCGCTCAAGTCTTCCTGTTTTTCCCGACCCGAAACAGACGCGTCCGTGAGCCCTCTAGCGCCGCGCAAGATTTGCTCACCGTGCATCGCGCTCCACCGGCCTAATGTCGTTAGCTTTAAGTTATCAATCTGATAATCGCCGAGCTTCATCCTTGCCTGCTGAACAGCCCTGCCACGCCTGCTCTGCTCCACTGCCGTTTCTGACACGAATCAAGACCATGCAGGATGCAGGTCGTCGCTTGGAAGAAGCTTGGTTCAGCATGGCCAAGCCGAGCCAATGGTCCCTGATGTAGCGATGAGCACACTTCGGCCGTTTCGCAGCTGCAGAGGCAGGGCTGGTGGGCCCAAGGGCTGAAGGTTCGTCAGTGCCTGGGCATTCGCGAGCAGGTTCCAATCTACGGTGCGTTAGTATAGCGGATGAGGTCGGCTCGTAACCTCGATTCGCGATGCGGAATTGTTGCAGAACGTTCTTCCTCATCCTGGGCGTTCCCAACAGATGCACAGGGGTCCGCGTTCGTGAGGGCTAAAGTTTGCTCCAATCGAAGCTGCGAGGGTAGTTGCCGTGTCCGTCGTAGCATCGGATGCTCTGGTTGCCTCGATTGCCCAGGGTTTGCGGCGCCCCGGTGTCGGTGGGAGCGTAGCGGAATCCTGGGCCACGCGACAACCCAGCTATAGCTCTTATCTGATCTTTTTGTTCTGGAGAGCCGTAGACGACAGATCAAGAGCATCAACAGCCATGGCGACTATCACGAACGACTTGGACAATGGTCCTACCACTCTATCGGTATTCCATGGCCCGCAGAACCCACCCTTGCTAGATTTGACATTGGCCGACTTCTTGGACTACCAATGTCTTCATTTCGGCAATGATGAGGCGATTGTCACCCCATGGGATGGCACGAGGTGGAAATACCATGATCTGCAACAACACAGCATCTATCTTGCTCGATATCTGCTTGATCGTGGTATTCAGGCGGGTGACCGTGTAGCCATCCTCGCTGGCAACCGTGTCGAGTATGCTTCGGTATTCTTCGCTTGCATGAGGATTGGTGCAATTCTGGTTATCCTCAACAATACATACACCACTGCTGAAGCGCAATATGCTCTGCAGTACACAGGTAAGCCTCTTCTGTACGTTGAAACTAGTCGAGCCAAAGCTCATCACGATCAACAGAATGCAAAATACTTTTCAGCACAGCGGTCATCGGTCGCACTGATAATACATCCATGCTCCGATCCTTCAGCAAAGCTACACATGATCTGCCAGCCTTACAAGAGATCATCCTCCTCGCAGGCTCGTTGGATGAGCTAGCGGAGTACCGAAACGTGGTCAAGACCGGCTCCCGTCTCCCAGCAGACAGATTAGCTGCAGCCCAAGCGGCCGTGAGCCCATACGACACGTGCAATCTCCAGTTCACGAGTGGGTCGACAGGCCACCCCAAAGCCGCCATGCTGACGCAACACAACCTTCTCAATAACTCACGCTTCATTGGCGATCGCATGAGCCTCACACAGAACGACATCCTGTGCTGTCCACCTCCATTGTTCCATTGCTTCGGCTTGGTGCTGGGTCTACTAGCAGTCATCACACACGGAGCGAAAATCGTGTACCCTGCCGAAATCTTCGATGGTCCTGCTGTCCTCCGTGCCATCTCGGACGAGAGGTGCACAGCAGTCCATGGAGTCCCCGCAATGTTTGACACGCTCTTCAGTCTGCCTCGCCCCGCAGGGTTCGACTGCACTCCGCTACGCACTGGCATCATCGCTGGTGCACCAGTACCTCGTCACCTCATGGAATTGCTTGTCAATGAGTTTGGCATGACCGAGTTCACAAGCAGTTATGGTTTGACGGAGGCGTCACCCACTTGCTTCAACGCCTTTGTCGACGACACTATGGACCGTCGCTTGACCTCGGTTGGCACTTTGATGCCCCATGCTTCAGCCAAGGTGGTTGACGGAGAGGGCCGAATTCTCCCAGTAGGATCTCGTGGCGAGCTATGCATTGCGGGCTACCAGCTTCAGCAAGGCTATTGGCGAAACCAAGCCAAAACCGACGAGGCGATGAAGCGGGATGCCGACGGCGTGTTGTGGTTGCACACCGGCGACGAAGCCTTCATCGACCGCCACGGCTACTGCACGATCACAGGCCGCTTCAAGGACATTATCATCCGCGGCGGTGAAAACATCTACCCCCTTGAAATCGAGGACAGGCTCGTCCAGCACGAAGCCGTCGACCGTGCTATCGTCGTGGGACTGCCTGACAAGAAGTATGGCGAGAAAGTTGCCGCATTCCTGCAGCGCTCTGCCAACGCCGAAAAGCCAAACATCGAAGCGATCAGAGCTTGGACGCGGGAGAAGCTTGGCAGACATAAGACGCCTGTACACGTCTTTTGGCTGGGCGAGGACGGTGTGACGGCTGATGTCCCGATCACAGGCAGCGGCAAGATCAAAAAGTTCGAGATGAAGAAGATTGGACAAGAGCTGCTGGATCAGCCGAGGGCCAAGTTGTAGTTGTGTGTAGTTTTTGGTTTTCCTCATCCTAAATCATTGAGTTTCCCATATTTTGATCAAGTGCCTATATTTTCTCAGTGTTGATGTGCATGGAGATTCTTGGAGGGAGAAGTGGGAGATAGACCTCATATAATCAATGATAACATTAATTTCCAGACATTTTGCGCCGCTAACTACAAAATTTTTTGTGAAACGCCTGATAACCCGATTTTAGATGGCCTGGGTCTACAACATAGCCATCTGCCCATACTTGGGCCCAGCCTCTTCCTTCTGCTCCGCTTGCGCGACCTCTAGAATGCTGTCCAAAGCACGCCCAGCGCTGGCAGACAGAATGCTGAAGTTGTCGCGCCTCACGTTGGGATCGGCCAATGTACCCATGACCCAGATACCGCAGCCGGGCGCCAACATGTTCCTGCGAAAGTTAACTTTGTAACCAGCGTCGACGGTCCAAGCACCATTGCCAGAGTCGAACATGCGAGACAGAGGAGCGAGCAGGGGTTTGCCGGGGAGGGCTTCGCGCTCGGTGGTGGCGATGACGAGATCGTAGTGTTCGGGAAGCTGGGTGTTGGCGTGTGATCGGACGTCGTTGGCGGTCAGTTGCACTTTGCCCTGCTGCAAGGTCGCTTGGCTGATGCGGCTGTGGGGACGCATGGTGAAGCGGTGCTGGGACTTGTCGGGCTGCTGAACCTGCTGGGAGTAGAGCGAGATGTAGAGAGCCTCGAGGGTGTGAAGGTCTACTGTTGGGAACTCTGCGGCGACGGTTGTGGCGAGCATTCTTTGGCGGACCTCAGGCGGGAGGTGGTGGAGGGATGTGTTGTTGGCGCCGTCAACCATTTCGTGCGTGCTATATGTCTGTTAGCGGAATTCATGTGTAGTGTGTTTCGTTGCAACTTACAAAGGTGTGCCGTCTTCGACGCGGAGTGCCGATCCAGCAATGATCATAGTCGCACGGTGTTGGCCGGGTGCGGCAATCAGATGCTCGAAAAGCTCGACAGACTCCTGGTCCGCACCAACAATGGCAATGTTGAGTGGTTGGTTTGCTTCGTGGACTCTCTTGATCAGCTCTGCTGACTTGTTCATAGGCAGAACGTTTGCGTTAAGCTTGGGAGAAGCGAGAGACTCTGGTAGACGAGATTGGGCACCGGTGGCGACTATGAGACGCCTGCAGGTAACTTTCGAAGCGGCACCGTTGCCATTGGCTCTGAGATCGATTGTCCATTTGCTGACCTGACCGTCCGCTGAGACCTTGGTAGGCTTGATGTTGACAGCTTCCTTGTTGAAGGCCACCCAACCCAACCGCTGGATCTTCTCCGCCACCCATGTCATGTAGCGGGCGGTGAGTTGTCGTGATGTGATGAGTTGCGAAGCATTTGTGAAGGCGATCAGAAGGTTCGTTTCGTGGAGGAAGTTGATGAACGTGTATTCTGATCGTGGGTTGCGAAGAGTGATCAGATCACGCAGGAAAGAAGAACCGGCGGAGTTCTCTGTCGATGCGAAGCCCAGATCGCCATTGAATTGACTATCCCGCTCAACAACGAGGACTTTTTGTGAGGGATCGTGGTCGGCGAGTACTGTCGAGAGTGCCAGGCCTTTGGTTCCAAAGCCGATGCAGACAACATCGTAAGTCGTAGCTTGATCCATTGAGGCAGAGTCGTTGTGTGCACCCATATTTGTTGCGATCGGAGCTGTGTATAGTTTGTGATAAGCTCAGGTCAAAGTCAAGATGTGACAGGGTTCTGATTGAGTCAATGGTATTTGCAAGAACGTATGCTGTATCACCAGAAGAAAGATCAACAGTGGCCTGATGCCTCTACTAGGCTGCAGAGTTTCTGTACCCTGCCGGCATCATAGCCAAACGGCCACGCCCAGGGCCCCGTCGACACCTTTCGTGAAACCTAATGAACGCAGTGCCTGACAGTGCACGGAGACCCTCACGCGGCGCCATCCCAACGGAGTCTCGCTACGGTCCATCCTCGTGGGAAAGTAGCTGCTGGTGCAAGTTTAGCACCTGGGCTGACGCTGCATCCGCCATCACGGCACTCACCGACCTGCAGGAGGCTATTCTCTAGCAGACACAGTAGGGCTGCTGCCAGTTTCTGGTGGGTGGAGCGGCATCGGCGTTGATCAGATCATCTGATAAAAATTTGATATGCAGGGGCCATGACACAGTCCAAGAAAGCGTTGCTTTCGGAAGCGTTCGCCTTGGCCGTGCAAATCAATGGCTGGCGGTAGCCCTAAAAACCCCCACGAAGCTGAAGGGATCATGAAAGTTGGAAGATCCGTTCTGTGGATCGGTGACGAGCTCGGATCGAAAGCCACCTCATGCGCGCCAGAGCTTGCATGGCGCCACGTTGCTTCGCCTGATTCAAACGCAGGGCGGAAAAAGTGTTGAATCTAATCAGATTGAATTTTTACGCGGACCTCGGTCGACTGACGTATTCTGCACTAGTATGCGTAGTATTGCAGTTATTCTCGCATTATCGCTACACGATGTTACAGCGAAGCATCTCGGCAAATATTGGCGAGATCAGCATTCATACTTAGACACTCCGTGCCGTTTTGGGAAGGGTCACGTGTTGCAGGTCGCATCGCATCACAACATTGCATGGCTACCTATGCGAAGATGCGAAGGAAAACAGAAATTGGAACCATTTTCATGTGATATTTAAAACACATTATGTCGTACAGCTCAAGCCGCTGTCTGCGCTGACGCAGGTATTAATGCCTTCTCAAGGCCGTTGAGGTAGTTTTGCACCTTCTCGACAAGATACTGTCGAGGCTCCGCTTGGTCGTCGTTACTCAGTGCGTGAGAAGCATTGGGTATAGGCCCGCTGTTCTCAGTATCCCAGATCTGATATTGGCCATTGTGATCGACGGCCTTCTGCCACCTTGCCAGTGTCGCAGGCTTGTCAACCCAATCTGGCACTGCCTGATCTGCGCCTGAGGGCATAACGAGCAGCTTGTACCTCAGCAGTGCTTGTTGGTGGATCATGCCGAAGGTCTTGTTGAGTTGCTCGTCGCTGATGTCCGAGCTGAAGAGATCGTCTTCTTGAGGGGTGTTTGGGCTGTCTGGGCTGACGAGACTCAAGAATCTGCGGCAGCTGACAGGGTGTGTAGAAGGATAGCCAAGCTGACCAGTAATGTCCAAAGGCAACAAGACGTCACCGGCATGCCCGCTGCTTGCTGCCTCGCGAGCGATCTTGATCAGCTTATCATAAGCTGCACGGCAATCCTTAGCGGCTTTGTTGCCGATACCCTTCTCGAGCACCCAGTGAATGGCTTCTCTGTCGGAAACAGGAGCTTGCATGATAGCGCCATCGATCACAGGTCGCTTGATATGTTGCAAGTCTTGATCGAAAGAAGACAAGCTTGTGTGAGGGTTTGATCGATACAAGTAGTGTAGCACGTCCTGGCTACCGGTGGAGTGGCCCATCAGGACCACCTTCCCGCCACCACCAAACTTGGCTTGCTTGTACTCATTGATGTAATCAATGCACTGTGCAATTTCGGTGGTATCTCTGTCGAGATGGCCCAGACCCCAAGCCGTGTATGATGATGTGAGGTTGAGTGTGAAGAGCGACCACTGTGTCGGCTGCAACGCGTAGACTAATGAAGACATATACGACGTCGTAGCCATGCCATCTCCCAAGCCTCCAACAAACAGAAGACTATGAGGTTTGCGGACGGTGCTTCCGGTATACTCGAAGGTCACCAAGCTCTCGGCCTACAGTGAACGGATCAGCGGTGCTCGCATGACCCCGCGTAAGACTCATGTAAACATACATAGTGGTGCAGAATGCCAGGAAGGCCACCCTTGGGCCAGAACTTGGACATGGTGTCTGTGGGGTGGTGTCACGTGCAGAAGGGAGCTGCTTGTCGACGGCGGTGACGAAATGACTGTGGAAAATTGCAGGGCGGCTTGATGTCGCGACGAGGTGTTTGATGCGGACTCCGTGAACAAACGCCTCTGCGTACAAGTGGGATGGAAACGTGGGCAGGTCTCGCGATCGTTCAGCAGGAGTTGAATTACGTGACTGTTCGCCCGATCTCGGCAAATTGTGTTCGAGGACGGCCGAGCAGGATGGCCGGCTCAGTGCCGTAGCTGATCCACTGTGCTGGCCAGGGTTGGCAAATGTCCATGCATGGCTAAAGATGCCAATTGATAAGATGATCAGATTATGTTGAGCCTTGGACATGAAGCTTGCGCAGATCGAGCGACGGCTCCGATGCCACATGCTTGTCGTAAGTCCCATGGTGGGCAGCTCGTGACGACGAGGACATGCGAGCTATCAGACCATCTGATAAAAATTTTCACCTTCCCATACGAGCGGCGCACTGGCGGAAGACAGGGGTCTTCGGTTGGAAAAGAGTGGATGCAAACTAAGGTAGTTAGTCGTGTGGCGGTGGTGGAGATGCCCTTAGCTTGTCTGCGGAAAGCTTGTGCTCGGATCAGATAACTTTTTCGACGCGCCTTCCGAAGATGGCCTTGGCTATGACAGCTCAGACGAAGCACGCGTTTTGCTCTCTCTTCGCCCGCCCAACCATCGGCGCATCCCACAGCATGTTGCCTGTACCCAACACGACGCTCGGCTACGCTAGATGCAACGCTGCAGATGCATGTCCCACCCTGGTCGCGCCCTAGTCCCTTGGGCCCATGAGTCCAGCGTTGACGCTGTGTCGCGCCATGTGGACGTGAGAGGGCCCTTTTTCGTGGTGCAGCCACAGCGAGCTGCTAGGCGACATCGGCCACATGTCGTTGCGCTCGCTCGTGTCGAGGGCTCGGTGGTGATGATCCTCGAACAGTAGGTCCTACTTCTCGGGCACATCCGCAAGGCGCTCTCGTCCCGACGGCCATCCATCGTGTAGCGCTGCCTTTGCCTTGTATACCATCATTCTCGCTGGACATCCTCGTGTCTGTGTGTTACGAGAACATCTCATGATTAACAGCAACTACGACTGATTCGATATGTCGCCTGTCAACGAAGCCAGTGGCATGGAGTCACAAATATTCGACATCGCCGGCCTGGCGCCAGGCAACTGTGGCACGCCCACTGGCATGAGAGATGAGATCATCCTTCTGTCTTGGCTCATTGTTCTCATGAGGACGCAAGAGAGCAGCGCAGTCCGATTCGAATGGCAGTACCAAGGCAGTGAATCTGTTCTTGGGAATGGAGACGCAGTCCGGAGTCTTTCTCCAAACGAAGTTATGATCGGTCTGCAAAGCCATATCGGACAGGCCGCTGCAATGCTCGCTGGCACAATTCCCTCAATCACGAGATTACAGCAGTCCAAGCTTGCAACTCGTCCGTCCCTCCGATTAAGTAACGCATCACTTTCTCAGTCGCCAGACGACGCCACAGATGATGTGAGTTTGCGTAAAATATGACATATATCTACAGACGCTGATCGATAAAAACAAGGGCCTTGTCCACCTGGAGTTACAACACATTGACGGCAAACTCCGCATCCAGCCGCTGTTCAGCACAGCTAATGTACCGCAATGGACGGTATCACGACTAATGAATACCTTGGCTGACACCATCCGGACTTGTATACGAAGTCCCCATACGAACATAGAAGACAGCATCAGACCGATTGCCCGTGACCTGGACGATCTTTGGGCATGGAATCATACGCTGCCACCCACGCGTGACTTCTGCATGCACGATTACATTTCTGAGCGGGCGCAATCATATCCTGATAAGACTGCCATAGCGTCCTGGGACGGCGACTTGACTTATGCCGAGGTCGACAAATACTCAACAATTACCGCTGGACGACTGATCAGCAGAGGAGTAAAGCTCCATGACTTTGTGCCACTCTGCTTCGAGAAATCGAGGTGGACCATCGTTGCCGTACTGGCAGTGATGAAAGCTGGAGCGACTCTCGTAATGATGGATCCTTCGCTTCCCCTTGCTCGACTCCAAAATATGGCGACACAGGTCAACGCCACGACCATGCTTTCGTCTCGCCAACAGATCGAGTTCTCCAAGACGATACTACCAGGAGAACCCTTGATCGTGGAAGCCGATGCGTTCGCCACTCCAGAGACTGAGCCCACGCCCGAACTTGCACCCGTGCCTCCGACAGCTCTTATGTATTTGATCTTTACCTCTGGCAGCACCGGAACGCCCAAGGGTGTGAAGATCTCCCACCAAACTTATTCAAGCAGCGCATTGCCCAGGGCGGAGGCCGTTGGGTACACAGAAACCTCCAGAGTCCTCGATTTTGCATCCTACGCTTTCGACGTCAGCATTGACAGCATGCTTCTAACGCTAGCCAATGGTGGCTGCTTGTGCATTCCTTCAGACGAAGATCGCATGAACGATATCAACAACGCCATCCGCAAGATGCGCATCAACTACGCCGGATTGACGCCTTCGCTGGCTCGAATTCTGGAGCCAGATGTCATCGCTTCGCTTGATGCACTGGGACTTGGTGGTGAAGCAGCTGCAGCTAGCGATGTCGCACTCTGGGGTCAAAGTGCCCGTATCGTCATTGGCTACGGGCCATGCGAGTGCACCATCGGATGTACGATCAACAGTGACACAGCCAAAGGCCGACCTTATATTTCCATTGGTACCGGCAATGGTGCAGCAATGTGGATTGTAGATCCCAACGATCATGAGATCTTACTACCTGTCGGCGCAGTGGGCGAATTGCTTGTTGAAGGTCCTATCGTTGGCCAGGGATATTTGAATGACCCCGAGAAGACGGCTGCAGCTTTCATTGAAGATCCTAAATGGCTCACTGCGGGCCACAATGGCTACCCTGGTCGACGAGGTCGTCTATACAAGACCGGAGATCTAGGCAAATACGATCCTGATGGCTCTGGAGGAATCGTCTTCGCTGGACGCAAAGACACCCAAGTCAAGCTGCGAGGTCAACGTGTTGAACTCAGTGAGATTGAGAGCCAGCTGAACGCAAGATTGCCATCAGATGCCACCGTGATCGCCGAAGTCATCAAGCCTGTTTCATCTGGTGGCCAGCCGACACTAGTCGCTTTCGTGACTTTCCAGTCTGTGAGTGGTCCACAACAAGACGAGATCGCAGATGTAGAACTGCCCGAAGATCTACGTAACGCGCTCAATGAGGCCAACGCTGGCATTGTCAAGGTCCTGCCTCGATACATGGTGCCGACAGCATACATCCCTGTAAATATTCTCCCTGTCCTCATCTCAGGAAAGACCGATCGCAAGCGATTGAGGCTATTCGGAACGACTGTCGATCTGCAACAGCTCGATCAGGCAGCAGCGCCTACAGAGTCTCGCGAGCTTACTGAGCTTGAGACTCGCCTCCGCCAGGTCTGGTGCGAGGTGTTGAAATTGGACGAAGGCATGATTGGTGCTGGGGACAACTTCTTCGTGCTGGGCGGTGATTCTCTGGCCGCTATGAAAATGGTGTCAGCGTGCCGAGAGCGTGGTTTGGAGGTCACCGTTACCGACACCTTCAACAACCCGACTCTGGCTGCCCTGGCTGGCGTGGCTCGTACATGCGACTCATCTGCTCGCGAGGAGATGCCAGCGTTCTCGATGATCGAACGTCCTGTCGAGGAGGCTCGCTTCGAAGCTGCAGAAGCATGTGGTTCCGAACCGGCCGATATTGAGGATATCTATCCTTGCACACCAACGCAAGAATCGCTCTTCACTTTCTCCCTGAAGTCCTCGAAAGCGTACATCGCACAGCGTGTGTCATGCATTCCTTCACATATCGAGACTTCGGCCTGGAAGAGTGCATGGGAGCAGGTTGTAGCGAGCAGCCCTATTTTGCGCACTCGTCTCGCACAATTGCAAGAGCCAGGTCTGCAGCAAGTCGTCTTGAGGGGCGGTATTACCTGGAGGTCAGCAACAGACTTGAAGGCATACCTCGCAGAAGATCTCAAGGAGAAATCTGAGCTTGGAAATGGTCTTGCTCGCTATGCCATCGTGGACAACGCCGAAGATGGCCAGCGCTACATGGTTTGGACCGTACACCACGTTCTTTACGATGGATGGTCCGAGCCCATTATCCTTCAGAAGTTCAGCGAGGCCTTGCAAACCAAGGAAAGCGGACTGCCAGCGTACATGAAAGACTTCGTGCAGTACCTTGCCAAGATCGATGCCGCGAAGATGAACGACTTCTGGAGACAAGAGCTCAATGGCGCGACCGGATCGCAGTTCCCGAGACTGCCAACTCGTGACTACATGCCTACTCCGAATGGCATGGTCGAGAGGATCATTTCTCTGAAGGCGAGCGACTGCTCACCGTTCACGAAAGCCACAATTATTCGAGGTGCCTGGGCTCTTGTCGCATCTCAGTACACCGGAAGCGATGATGTCGTGTTCGGTGAAACGCTGACCGGTCGCGACATCCCTCTTCGCGGCGCCGAGAGTATCGTGGGTCCCATGATCGCAACGATTCCTATGCGCGTACGCGTGCGCCGTAACATGTCTGTCGAGTCGTACCTCCAGGCAGTCCAGCAGGGCGTCCTGTCCCGCATTCCCTACCAACACATGGGCATGCAAAACATTCGCAAGGTCAGCCAAGATGCACAATACGCTTGCGAGGCCGGCACAGGTTTGGTCATCCAGCCTGAACCTGAGTATGATGGCAATGAGCTGGGTTTCGCAAAGGGCGATCCCGTCCGTGAAGCACTCCACTTCAACCCTTACCCACTGATGCTGGCCTTTGGCATTCGGGACGATGGCTTTAGAGTCTGCGCAAGCTTTGACAAAGATCTTGTATCACTGCCACAGATGGACCGAGTGCTTGCTCAGCTTGACACTGCTTGTTCTGAGATCGTTCGCGACCTGTCGAGGCCAGTCAACGAGGTCTCTAGCTTGCCTGCCGGGGAGCTGAGCCAGATTTGGTCTTGGAATAGAGACGCTCCCTTGGAGCTGGACAGCCCAGCTGGCACAATCAGAGCAAGCAAGACAAACAAACAAGGATCTGTATACCCCCGCGCGGTTGTTCCTTGGGTGGTCAACCCACTGAATCCATCTCTGTTATCGCCTATCGGCAGTATCGGCGAATTGTGGCTTGAGGGCAATGTGCTGCCTGGAACAGTCGAGGCATCCCCATCATGGTTGCAGGCTGGAACTGCTGAGCATGCAGGCCGCTCGTCCCCAGTCAAGTCGACTGGAGATCTGGTGCAGCTACAGTCCGATGGAACTCTGCTCTTCATAGGCCGCAAAGACGAATTTCTCTCCGCACAAGGCCACACCGTTGACTCCGCCGAGCTTGAAGCGCATGCATCTGCGCATTTGCCAGCGGGATGCCGTGCTGTCGCAGCCGAGGCAAAGCTCGCATCGAAAGATAAGCCTCAAGAGCCGGTCGCGAGCTCAATTCTGTTCATTGAGCAGCCGCCGTTCGAGGGCGAACCTTTGGCGTTGCTGTCCGAACCGAAGGACTTGATCTGCCAACCTGCTGGACCACAGAGTTGCCAGACAACTATCTGCGCTTCCATCTCTGCTGACATCGCCTCTGCGACCAAGAGACTCGACAAGTTTGTCCGTGATTCGCTGCCGTCGTACATGATCCCACTGGCATATGCCGTGGTCGACAACATTCCACAAACGTCTGACGGCCAGGCTGACCGTGATTGCCTCAACAAACTTGCCGCAACCTTGTCGCTCGACGATCTCAGGCGTATCAACGATGGCTTGAAACAGGCTTGGGCCAACAATAACCAACTCACGAAGCTAAGTGGACCGGCTAGCATTCTACGATCTGCCTGGGCTGTTGTCTTAAGGATTCCCGAACAGCAGATCGATGTCGACGACAACTTTTTCCGCCTCGGTGGAGACTCTGTGCTGGCGATGAAGCTCATCTCCAACCTTCGTGCCCAGGGCCACAGTCTGACAGTGGCCGACATCTTCCAAAACATGCGTTTGAGTGACGCTGCTAGAGTGCTCAAGGTCAACCGCCCGCCGCAGCGTCAGGCTCAGGCTTACAAGGCGTTCTCAACTATTGCTGAAAAGGACAGTAGTCGCTTCGTCTCCGAAAACATCCAGCCAAAGCTTGCCGACCAGTCTTGGACTGTGCAAGATGTTTTGCCCCTCACAGATCTACAGAAAGTGGACATCAAGGCTACTATCAACAAACCTCACACATCGATTCAGTACACCACTGTCTTGTTCGATGGTGCTATCGACAAGCAGAGACTGGCTAACGCATACAACAAGCTAGTCGAGACACATGACATCCTACGTTCTGTCTTTGTCGAGACCGAGCCGACTTTCTGCCAAGTCGTACTCAACAACCTCGAAGTACCACTTTTGACTCACAAGGTCGAAACTACCTTGGAGCAAGGTGTCGAAGCTCTCTGCACAAAAGATGCAGATGCCGAATTCTGCCTAGGCGCACCTTTCCTGCAAGCCTGGTTGGTCGAAGCTTCCGACAATCGCACCGGCCTTGTCGTTCGTTTGTCTCATGCCCAGTACGACGGTGTATCTCTGCCTCGACTGCTCCGTGATCTCGAGACCCTGTACTCTGGAGACAAGGTCGAAGACTTCGTGTCTTTCCCAGCATATGTTGCCGCCACACGCGACGAGGCCGCCGTGAAGAAAGCGCAAGCATACTGGCGCACCCTCCTCGCAGACTCTTCACTCTCAACCCTGGAAGGAACATCTAAGGATCTCTCCGACCGCGGTCTGTTTCTGTCCAAGGAGGTCAAGACCGGTGACCGCCCCAGCGAGATCACAACATCAAACCTCCTCACCGCAGCATGGGCACTGTTCCTCGCTCGCCAGCTCAAGACTCTAGACGTGACCTTCGGTGCAGTCACCTCCGGCCGCAACGTGGACCTGCAAAACATCGAAGAAGTCGTAGGGCCCTGCTACAACATCATGCCAGTGCGCGTGCAGATGCAGCCGCAGTGGACCGCTATGGACCTATTGCGTCACGTCCAAAGCCAAATGGCCGAGTCGTCGGCGTACGACTTCCTCGGCTTCAGCGATGTTGCGAGCGAGTGTGCTTCTTGGGCGCCTGGCGCAGAGTTCTTCGACTCTATCGTTCATCACCAGGATTTCGAGGACTTCGACACGATGCCATTTGCGGATGGTACCTGCAGGGTGGATATGGTGAACCCGCACGGTGATGCGGCGCATCCGTTCAAGGCTGTTACATTCGTCAAGGATGGAAAGCTGCATGCTGGAGTTGTCGGCAGCGTCAAGGATGCGAAGAGAGTGGAGGAGATTTTGGAGGAGTTTGCTGGCGTTGTGGCAGAGGTGGCCAATCCTCAATCCGAGTTGAAGCTGGAGACTCAGTAGGTTCGGTGTAGAGAGTTTCTTGGAGTTAGCTTTCATCTAATGTATGATTCGAAGACCACTTGCCCTCTGAGTACTGTGAAGGCGGCACGTCTCAAGAATTGTTCTTGAGATAATGGAGATGTGGAAAATGAAATGAAATATATTTATGCATGAACAATTAAAATCTTACTTTTCTATCTACACCGTCTGGTGCATCGCGTTCTCCCGATACGTCTCAGACTTCAACATCAACTCCTCGTGAGTTCCAGACACGAAGCACTGTCCGGCCTCGATCTGGAAGATCACATTGGCCTTGCGGATAGTGCGCAAGCGATGCGCAATGGCAATGACAGTAGTCTGTTTAGCGACAAGTTCTAAGCTGTCCTGAAGAAGCTTCTCCGACTCTGCATCTAGTGCGCTTGTGGACTCGTCGAGGATGAGCAGCTTAGGCTTGCGCACGAGCGCTCTGGCGATGGACAATCTCTGCTTCTGGCCGCCGGAGAATTGGCTGCCGTTGGGTCCGCAAAGCGTGTTGTATCCGTCAGGGAGGTCGTTGATGGTTTCGTGGATGTTGGCTAGCTTGCAAGCCTCGATGATCTCGTCCATGGAGGCTTCTTGCGAGTGTCTGGAGCCTAAGCCGATGTTGAAAGCGACGGTGCCTTCGAAGAGTACGCTTTCTTGGGGCACCAAAGCAATGGTATCGCGGAAGGAGACATCTCGTGATTTTGTGATGTCGACACCATCGACGAGGATGGAACCGGATTGGGGGGTGTAGAAACGCTCAATCAGTGAGATGATAGTGGACTTGCCAGCACCGCTTTGGCCGACGAGAGCACAGAACTGGCCTGGCTGGACCTTGATATCGAGGCCGTTCAAGACCTTAGAGTCAGGTCGAGCAGGGTAGGCGAAGTGGACGTTGGAGAATTGAACGCTCGAAGGACGACCGTCGAACAGATGAACCGGCTTAGACTCGGCGATGGCTTCCACGTCCTTGTCCTCGGGACGGTGCGTGATCTCAGGGTCAGGGACATGTGATCTCATGCCGTCTTTGCCGATCTCAATGAGGCTCAAAATTCTGGCCATGGCTCCGCGAGCGCTGGATAGCTCAGGTGCCAAGGCAAACATCTGCGCCCAAAGCAATGCGCCCACAAGGAGTGAGAACACAACGATAAGGAACTGCGTTTGAGTGTAGTTGCCAGCGATAATCTGCTTAGCACCCCACCAGTAGGATAGTGCGTTGACACAGTTGCCGAGGAAGTAAGTCATTGCTTGCCAGAAGCTGGCTTGCAATATTACACGGAAAGTCTCCTTGCGTGGTCCAACCAGAGACCTCTTGTAAGTTCCAAGAGTCTCCTCTTCTAGGGAAAGAGCGGCGACGAGCTTGATCGAGGTGACGGCCTCGACGCCAATCGCGACAGACTGAGTGTAAGCGGTTTCGTGTTTCTCTTCGAACTTTCCAAGGACAGTGAGTTCCATCAGACCACATCCGAGGAGGAGTGGTACCAATGATAGGCATACCAGGGCGATCTTCCAGGCGACGATGTGTGTGAGTATGATAGCAGCGAAGAGGTTCACCGTGATCGAGAACAACGTGCCGAGGACCGATCCGCTGAGGCCGGCAAGGGCATTGCCATCCCGAGTGATGTAAGAAAGAAGCATTGAGGGTGAGCGACCTTCTGATTGGTGCCATTCGAGGTCCTGTTCGAAGAGTGACCTGAAAGACAGCACACGGACTGTGTAGACAAGGCGCTCGGAGGTCCATCCAAAACCTGCCCAACTAATAAGGTTGGCGAAGAACTCGATGATTGCAAGAACGAAGAACATAAGTCCAAAGAAGTTTCCGTGCGAGCGAATGAATGCTGGGGTCTTGCAAGGGTTCAAGCTTCCAACAGTGTTACCGAAGATGACGGCCTCACCAGAAAACGCACCACCAACTGCCACTGATCCGAGGAGGGCGATAAAGATGACGAGTAGGTGCGGCTTCAACGCTGGTGCGTAGCCGCGACAGAGATCCCAGAGTGACTTTTTCGGTGATGGAGGTTCGTCCTCCTCAGTAGATTCTGGCTCAGTCTCCTTGCTAGTCATCTGTGCTTTCTCGTCAACGGCCTGATCCTCACTAGTCGCTTCAGCTTTCTCGTTTAGCGAGTCGGAGGCGGGCGTCAAATCGGAGTTGGCAACAGCATTGGTAGGTTCCTCGGTGGTGCCAATCGTTTGTAATTTAACAAGGCCAGCGTACGCGCCATCACGAGCCATCAGCTCGGCGTGAGTTCCTTGTTCGAGAAGACGTCCTTTCTGCATGACAACAATGTTGTCCGCGTTTGTGATAGTGGAGAGTCGGTGTGCCACTGTAATCATTGTCCTGCCGCTAGAGATGTTGGCAATTGCCCGCTGAATACGCTGTTCACTTCTGGAGTCCAGGGAAGCGGTAGCTTCGTCCAAAATGAGCACTCTTGGCTCCTTGATCAACGCTCTGGCAAGTGCGATTCGCTGTTTCTGGCCACCACTGATCAAGCGACCACTTGAGCCGACAGTAGTACCATATCCTTGCTTCAAAGCACAGATGAAGTCGTCCGCGTCCGCAAGGACTGCAGCGTTGCGCACCAGCTGGACAATACGTGCGACAATGGAGCCGTGCCTTTCTGCTGCTACCGTGAGGTCATCGCCATCTCGGACTTCTTTAGCGACCTCTGCAAGTTCAGTGCCTAATAGGGTTGGCTTGAGGTCAGCGTGGTCGGGGTCAGGTGAATTGATCAGTCCATGTGCAACGTTCTCCAACAGAGACCTGTCAAGCAGCGGAGCTTCTTGTTGTACCAAGCTGATCGAGCTTCTCAAATCGAAGACGTTGAGCTCGCGAATGTTGTGGCCGTCGAAGAAGATTTGTCCCTCGTTCGGGTCGTAAAGTCTTGTTGCCAGACCAGCGATGGTGGATTTACCACTTCCAGAGAGACCGATAAGAGCTGTGTGTTTATTTGCAGGAATGACCAAATCGTAATTCTCAAGGACTGTGATCTCAGGTCTCGAGGGGTATGCAAAAGAGACATTTTTAAACTCGATGGTACCCTCTGGGCGTGGAAGGCGTGTACCCTCCAGAGATGTGCCGTCAATGAGAGACTCACGGTCAATATCCCTTCGCAGCTTCTCGTACGAGCCAACGGCGGCTGCGAACAAGTGAATGAATGGAGCGACCTGACTCAGAAGCAAAGTGGCTATGACATAGTTAGCTTTGGCTCCAAGAGACGTGGCATAAATTATTACCTTCAACGAGAATGAAGATCACAGTGAAGACTGCGCCGACAGTGGTGCCACCACTATTGATGTCTCGGACAGCATCTGCGATTTGATGGCTTCCCTGCCAGAAGGCCAAGCCGTTCGCTGCGTATGCAACGAAGTAAAGGATACCAGACTGTACACCAATCGCAGTTGCTTTCTTGATACCCTCACTGCGGGAAGCGGCCAACGCTTTCGAAAACTTCTCTTCCAGGCGGCTGTTGGCACCGAAGGCCTGTACCACAACCAGATTCGAAAGTGACTCCGAGGCAATAGATGCTGCTGTAGCGGCATGGTCGGACATCATGCCTGTGTATTTCTCGATGTAATGACCCCCAATGAAGGACATCAACAGATATGCTGGGATCAAAGAGATCAACATGGCGGCAAGCTCCCAATTCTTGATGAAAGCAACGATGTATGCTGTGATGAAGAAGGAGAAGCTCGAAAGGCATATTCCAACCTTCTCCGCTGTGCCGGAACGAATAGTCTGGATGTCGCTGTCCAGTCTCGAAGCCACCTCGCCAGGAGGCAGATTGTCGAAGAAGGATGGTTCCTGTCGCATCAAGGTCGTGAGGTACGACTCTCGTAGCCTCTGAGCCAGTCGAGCACCGCCATAGCTCCAGCAGAAAAGATGTCCATAGATCAAGACAAATTGGGCGATGGCCAGATAGAAGATAATTAAGATTTTGCTGTTAATGTCACCCTGGTAGCTCTCGCTGGTTCCATCTCCTTGACTGCATGTCGCTCCATTGAAGTCGTCCAGTAGTTCACCGAACAAGATGCCAATGATCGGGAATGGCACACCGGCCGCTATCGAGAAGATGACTCCAGATACCAGAGTCAGCAATTCGAGCTTCGAGGGGTTACCGGCCACCAGTAGCCTGTAGTAGCCAGTACACTTCTTGATGCCTTCCATGATTGGTGTAGATAGGCCTCAGCCAGATTCATCCAAGATCGTCGCCGTCCAAGACGCGAAGGCAGCCAAGGTAATATCCAGGAGGAAGGTGTCACTTGGCTTGCAGCAGGACGGTGCTTGATCTTTCGATCAACAATCTTGGAGTCTTCCTTAGTCTTGGCCAACTATGCAACACCTTGGAGGAGTCTTGAGCACGAGCAAGACTACGCCGAGGTCGGCTAGGGCCGCCATGAAGGCCGCCATAACGATGGGCCGATTCCTCCAGTGCGCCAACCTTGCCCAATGCATTGCAAGACATGACTAGGCGTGGGTCGCAGAACCAGACCCTTCGAAAAGCGCCCACACGAGTATCTGTGCGGCCGGTGCCACTAAGGCAGGTGGTGGAGCATGCATGAAACGGGGACGCTAAATTGTAATCAGATCATCAGACAAGCCCGAGATCAGCCGATGATGATGGCAAGCGAGGTCGGCCAGGCAGGGGGCACCGTCATGTATGCCTTGAATGGTTAGTGCTAGCGAGAGAGCATTGCAACATTGCCATGTCCATGCTTTGGTGTGGTGGATGAGGTTGTCCGCGCTTAGGGCTTCTCCGGGGAAAACGAGCGATTTTTCATCTGATAAAATTTTTATCTGATCATTCTGGTGAGGAGCTAGGATGCGCGTGCAGCTTGGGCCCTGCCCTCTCTCCTCCGATCTCTCTTCATCCCACTTCATCACAGCTTGGAATTAACCCACTTCGGGCTGCGCTTTTCTGCAAACGCCCTGATTCCTTCGGCAAAGTTAGCACCCTCAACCAGACGAGGATACCATTGATCCGCCAAGGTCGACACCGTCTCCTCTACGTTGCCGCTTTCCCAACTGAGCCGAATGCCCTTGCGGCCGACAATCAGCGAGTCTGGGCTGTTGCTGCACATCTCGTCTGCAACCTTGACCGCGGCGTCGACCACGTCGGCAGGTGCGTCTACTAATCGGGTGACGAGGCCCCATTCGTACATTGTGCGAGCATCGACGCTGCGGCCGGTCAAAGCCAGATCAGTGCATCGTTGCAGGCCAAGTGTGCGCGTCAAGCGTGGAAGGCATCCAGCGACAGGAACAATTCCTCGCTTGGCTTCTGGTAGGGCAAACATTGCTGATGTCGAGGCAACGACCATATCACAGTTGGCCACCATTTCGAATCCTCCACCCATCGTGATGCCATTGACTGCGGCGATGATCGGCTTCTTGCCATCACGGCGAGGAAGGCCAGCCAGACCCGGTGCAGACATATCGTTGACGACTCCATTTGCGTTCATTTCATTCCATTCTACGGAGGTTTGAGCATTAGTTGTTTGCACCAAGATCATCCGCATAGGGGACTCACCAGCAAGATCGGCACCAGTGCAGAAAGCCCTTCCATTGCCAGTGATGATGCCAACCCAAAGGTCTCCATCTTGGTCAAATTGCTCCCAGACCTTAGCGATCTCTTTGCTTGTAGTGGTATCGATACAATTGAGCTTTCCGGGCCTGTTCAGAGTGACCAAGACGACTTTGTCCCTCGGAAAAGTGACTGTGAAATTTTCGTGATTGTGTTCTTGTTGTTTTAGAGACATGGTTGCGGGTGGGATGTGTTGGAGCGGGATGTATATTGATCAAGCTGCAAGTGTATAGTCCCCAGTGGTACAAGCCCGACTATCCATGTATCATCGCGGGCAAGGTGCATTTTCACGGGCCAGAAACAATCTGGGGATGCCCTAGCCGCGGCATCGGAGCCACGAGGAATAGGCACCTCGTGTGCCTCGTCCATTCGTGTCGGGTTTTGGCTTTTGACAGGAAACTAGCTGCTGTTTGGCACTTGCCGTTCTAGCCTGGCGCTCCGAACCAAGTCAGGTCGACCCACTTCACCGATGCAGGGCCATGCTCAAGGTTGATAGTGCCAATCGCTCGGCTTTTGTAGAGAGTGATCGTCGTGGACCTTCTTCAGATCATCCTTTCTATCATACTTTGTAGAATCTAATCCACAACACTTCTGCAATATATCAAAATGTCTCCTCAAGTATACCCCGCGGTCAAACTCCCGCACCCTTTCCTCACCTCTTACCAGGTCAATTGTAACAAGGATGTTACGCCTGCGAAGTTCAACTTGACACTGGATAGACAACCCGCCAACGCAACAGCACTCCCGGAATCCCTGCACTCAGAAACCTTGACATGGCGCGATCTGACATCTCGTCCGGCTGAGCAATGCCCACCAGCAAGCGACAACGGTGCCTGGGCACGAGCATACCGTAGCCCGCAAACGACATTTGAATGGCCTGGTCAAGAAGCACCAACTCTTGGTCAAATCTGGAACGTCGTTCACGCCATCTACCTCGCACATCCGACTATCGAGTACTTCAGGCTGGCGCTGAAAGGATCCAGTCAGGACCTGATCCGCCACGAACTCCTCGCCACCGGTCTTGCCATCGAACACCCTCAACCGTGGCGGGCTGTCGAGAACACTGGAATCAGTGATGGCGACATCCTCATTCTACGAAGCGCGTTTTGGCAAGGTGCTGCCTCACCCGTGGGCTCACGTCCGATCTGGGCTGTTGGCAATGGAACCGAGGGACCCGTCAGGAAGCCCATGTCCGAATACCCTACCATGCCTGAGCACCAGCAATTTACTATGAAGTTCCCTGAGCAACCAATCTACACACTCCACCCAACTCGCCAGCCCAAACCTCACCCTGGATCTATCTGCTACAGTCGCTACATCCCGGAGCTGAACGAGCACTTCTCGCTCGAAGTGATCGACTGGCAGAACGAAGAGCATTTGAAATTGTTCAACACCTGGCAAAACGACCCGCGAGTCGCCAAAGGCTGGAACGAGACTGGCACGCTGGATGAGCACCGCGAGTACCTCCGCAAGCTCCACTTCGACCCTCACGTCCTGTGCTTGTTCGGCCGCTTCGACGAGACGCGTTTCTCTTACTACGAGCTCTACTGGGCAAAGGTAAGCCACAGCAGACCCCGAACTTCCTCGCATGCGGGTATACTGACCCGACGTAGGAGGACCACTACGGCGCTCACTACAAGGCCAAAGACTACGACCGCGGCCGCCACTCGCTCGTCGGCGACGCCTCGTTCCGCGGCTCGCATCGCGTCAACGCATGGTATTCGAGCTGTATCCACTATTGCTTCCTCGACGACGTGCGCACGGCAAACGTGGTCGGCGAGCCGAAAGCGACTGGCGGTACCATTCTCTCGTACGAGAACTCTGTGGGATTGACCATCGGCAAGTACGTGGACTTGGGACACAAGCGATCGGTGCACTCGGTGTGCAGTAGGGAGAAGTGGTTCCAGCTCTGTCCGTTGTTTTGGGATGGCAGGTCGAAGGTGTTGGAGTCGGCGGATCGTGCGGCGTGGAATGCGAAGCTTTAGATTTGGAATGTGTATATATTATGACGTTGTTGCTGTTCTGTTAGTAGACTTGTGGAAATCTTTCAATGGGGTGTGAATGAAGGCACGAGATGTCAGAAACCTTCAAATACAATGCTATTCAGCATGGCTAGAAGGCAAATGGAAGGGATTCGCGGCTCTTCGGCGGGCGGGGGTTTGTCGGGCCGAGTCCGCTGCTTTCGACGTCGTAGGTCTTCTCGTGGCCAAAACAACGACTACCACATCTCGATATCTGGAGTCAGTTATACTGTCATATTACCGAAAGACTACGGCATACACGCGTCGACACCGGCAAAATTTGGACTCCCTATGAAGGTCATGAAGGCGTCAGCGCCCAAAGACTCCAGACATGAGACCCTTTGGTGAGATCGCGCGTTTCTTTCGTTCTTCCTTCGCTGGCCAGAATACGAAATTGTCTGGTGTTGCCTTCAGACACCTGTCACTCTCCGCAAGGTGTAAAAAGGCGGCGGATGAGTCGCGCTCTGCAGATGTTGCGGAAACCTTGGATTCGTCTCACAATACCAGTGCGGCCAAAGCGGAGTCTCGCAAAGAGCAGCGGGCAGTAAACACCAAACGTTCGCGAGGTCTTCCGTGGAGCGCGGATGACTACCGGAAGCTCAAAGATGCGCACGAAAAATGTATGAGTACCAAAGACATTGCGGCTCTCTTCCCAACGAGGACGGTCCCCGGTACGTGAATGAATGGTACAACCCAATCTCGATTTTTGATACACCATACTGACTTGAACCCCCTTCGCCATGCAGCTATCGAATCACAACGTAGACTTCTTCGTGATAGTCCCCCCGAGAGGATAGATGCGCGCCTCTCAGGCCTGTCCGATCAAGGAAAACGACGTATTAAATGGCAACAAGCCGATATCGACCTGATCAAGAAAGCTCGTGAGGACGGAGCGTCTTTTCATGAAATATGCGCGCATTTTCCCGGTCGATCGGCACAGAGCGTTCATATGGCATTCCTCAGACTTGTTGACGCACCTGCGAGGCCCAAACACAGTTGGTCCCAGGAAGAAACACGATATTTGACTGAGCTCGCCCTACAAGGAGCCGATGTCGATGAGATAGCCGAAGCCTTAGAGCGTCCTCCTATTTCCGTCCGGAACAAAGCAAAGGGAATCGGTGTTCAGCTCCTTCCGAAACGAAAAGAACCGAAATTCAGCACAGAAGAGAGTGAACGGCTCCAGCAGATGCGAGTCGATGGGGCCACCTACAGAAAAATCGCAGCCGCGCTCGGGCGTCCACTCAGCAATGTCACAAACCACTGGTATAGACTCGGGTCTAATCGCTCCCGCAACAAGTCCAACAACTCCCGTGAATACTATCCTCCTACGCAACTTTCACTCCATGATTTCCAGACTATCCGGTCTCTGCGAGATCAGGCCGCTTCATGGTCTTCCATTGGATCTCTTTTCCCACAGTATCGGCTTGACTCGATAAAGCAAGACTTTTGGCGGTTCACGAAACGCAAACTATCTGCCACTGATATGCGTACGATACAAAATTTGCGACGGGAAGGAAAAACATGGACTGCTTTAGCGAACACGGATGAATACATTATGAAAACAGGTAATGGCTTGAGCGTAGCATATTACCGAACGCTAAAGGCTAAAGCTGAGGAATGAGTAATACCAGTTTCGATCTGCAATCGGGTAAACCTATGGAATATCGATAGTGCTAACGGCCATGGTCAGTGGGATCCTGGCCGAGACGACCAGCGTACGGATATGTGGAAGCAATAGCAACATCGCGAGTCGAATGCGCTTGATTCAGTAGATCAATTATATGGTCAGCGGCGAGTAATAATAATGGAATGCATCATATACAACGCTGACGAATGTGGCGGATGTATAATTCGTTGTAACAAGATTTGTTAATTGTACATAGCAAATTACGTTTGACCGGAGGCTCTCAGGAAGCTCTCGCGCAGCGTGGTAACGCTCCCCTGGCATACGAAGATAATCACATGGCTTGTATCGAGCTCATATGTGAGAGCGTGATTCACACGCAAAAAAAAAAAAACACTTTGTTGTATCTCCAAAGTAACATGTACAATAAAAGTAGTGACACTTCCGTGCAGCGTCCTGTCGATCTTTTGCTAATTACACCGTCAACCGAAAAGAATATTTTCAACGGTCATTCCTCATACATGTACCAATGGATGGGAACATGGACGATACGCAAAACTGAATGCAGTGAGGAGAGATTTGATGTGTCTCCGTTGTGCAAACCCTAACCCTAAATCGCGGATCAACTTTGCGGCGCGCGCCACCAATGAATGTTGTAACGTAAATCGCAACCATACCAAGGGCATTCAGACTGGACAACATTTCTTCTCAATTCTTGTCGGATAACATCCAGCTCAACGAACTCATTTGGAGAATACAATACGAATGGCGCGTGCCGTTTTCTGCTTGAGCCTTTGAGCCCGCGCGTCAACCCGTGGGATGGCTATCCTGGTTGCGAAATTGGGATGGCGCCTCCCGTGTCAAGAGATTCTCCGCTTCGGACGCATACCAAACACATGGAGAACATACACGGCTTCGGCGGATGCAACTGTTGACGTGAAGTCAGAGAGCGAGTCTGGCACCGAGCCGCCGGTGACTCCTCACAAGTACCGGAGGGGTCACAATGTAGCATGGACACCAGACGAGATCAGTTTAGTACACAAGCTTGCCGACGATGGTCTCAATATCTTTGCGATCGCAGCACGTCTTTCGGGCAGATCATACCACGCAGTTACACGACTACTATATCTCAGACAGTCAGGTGCACCAAAGGGACAAGGCAGGCAGCAGTCCTGGAGCTCCCAGGAAACCGAAGAACTACTCTCCCTGAGCGAAAGTGGAGCGTCTCTTAGAGAGATTGCGAAAAAGTGCCCACAGCGGACTGAGGCTTCGATCAAGGCAAAACTGCGAGCAATGAAATTGAATGCCTTGCGCTCCGGAACGCATGACAGTTCTCGCCAGACCGAGCCCCGAAAGCCCCGACAACGTATCTGGACTGCCGATGAGACCGCGCGATTGCACTGCTTAGCCAAGGAGAAGCTTAGCATGGCACAGGTCGCGGAAAAACTGAATCGCTCAGAAGTGGCTGTCGAGAGAAAATGGCGTCGTACCTGCGCCACGGGCGAAGCTTGGCCCACCGCCAATCATTGGAAACCTCAAGACGAAGCAGAGTTGGTTCGTATGCGGACAGCCGGCTTTAGCATGGATGAGATCGGGAAAGCATTGCACCGCTCGACATCAAGTTGCATAAACCAATGGTCGCTCAAAAGACCACGACTTGCGGACGGCACCTTTGTACAGTCTGGTGACCTCGGTCCTCACCTCTCTGATCCTGATTTCTATCATATCGTCCACATGCGGAGGTCGGGGACTAGCTGGCAAGATGTGCAACAGTCCAGATGGCCCGCTTTCAAGCATACGCAAGTGCGCAGGGCGTTCCAGAGGGCATGCTTGGGTCGTCTGTCTGAGTATAAATCCAGACTCCTACGGGAAAACAATGCGCCTCCACGAAAGCCATCAGGTCTTGACTGGACTTTAATCAGGAGGATGAGAGATGAAGGTGACTCGTGGGCTACAATCGGCTGTACACTTGACCCAGAAACACCGTATTTGAGGCTTGTCTCGCATGGGAAGGATTGTCTGGATGCCTCTGAAAACAGCTCTTTCGGTGAAGCCGCTGTACCAGAAGAAAACGCCCATGCGTCTTGTCGTCTGAGCTAGTATCAACAGAGGATCGAGGCGCATGTCATTGGTCATGTATTCGTAGCGTAGAGACATGTCTTCAGAGTGTACCCATATCAAGGAACGCCGCGGGCTCCCTATCGCATGCTCGTCTGAGACCATTCGTGATGATAGGACCTGCGCATCACAGACATGTCTTCGAACGAATGCAGTATACTGACGTGATTACCGCCTGTCGCTCAGCGAGGATCATTGTGTCTCCATCGACAATATCAAATAACGTGCTTTGCGGTGCAACGGCAGTGCAAGTAAGGTGAGATGCAACCGAGAGTCGCGGAAGTCTGAGACGAAGTTTCCGATTGGCTGACGGTTTCCGCCACACGCGCAACACGCGACGACACGAACCTTGGACTTCACACTTCAAAACCCCACCCTTCAACATCAAATATAATCATTCGAGAAATGACCGCGGCCATGCACAGCGTCTGGGATGCTACTTGGAGAAGCAACACGGCGTAACACCTGCACATTCTGTTTTGGCGACTCATCAGCTTCAGCCAGACGCCCGCGAAAATGAAGCTCCTTAATTCCATACGCTGGCGACCGTCTCGCAAGACAATCGCCTCCACGCCATCCTGGATACGCCTGATCTCGACACCATGTCCTATGCTACAAGAGACAGCGGCACCGCTTGTAGAAACACAAATCCCGGCAGTCTCAAAGCGGCAAACTTCCAAACGGATTATGAAACCTTGGACTGCGGATGAACTTGAGCTCGTCGCGAATGAGTATCGCAAGGGCGAAACTACGAGGGCTATTGCAAGGCTGCTGCCCCACCGAACTTATGGGACGATTGAAAGGCAGATACATCGTTTCCAGCTCAATGATATTGGGCTTTCGAAGGCGATCAAGCCAAGGCGTTGGACAGCCGAGGAGAAGAAGAAGCTGCTGCGACTCAAAGAAGCAGCTGCCCCTCTGAAAGACGTCATGTGTCAATTCCCAGATCGAACCCTTGCATCGGTTAATGTGGCATTGTCTCGGCTCAGAACAGATATATCGTGGTATACAGCCCGCCCGAAGAGATTTAAATGGACTGCCACTGCTGAAAAGGATTTGATCGAACGCCTTGGCAGTGGGAGCTCGCTAGGTGAAACAGCAACGTTCTTTGGCTGTTCAATCCATGCGATTCAACACAAACTAGCAAGGCTAGGCTTTACCTTTCAACAAGACCGGGCATGGACGCCAGAAGAAGACAAGGCCTTGTTGCGGATGGCCACTGAAGGGTATGCAAGTAGACATATCAGCTCATATCTAGGCAGGAGCGTCGGAGCTGTGACGGCCCGCTGGAGATTTATACGGCCAACAGAACCATCAACGAATGGAAAGTCTGGACTAAGACGAATGATTTCCAACCCTCTCAAGCCCACCTCCGCTGAAATAGAAAAGGTTGAGCGCTTAAGGCAAGAAGGGGCCGCATGGCAAGCGATCACAGCATCGGTGTTTCCTGGTCGGACAGAGAGTCAAGTTTACCACACTTTCGTCGACCGTATCTACAAACACCAGCGCGAGAAAATCGCGTCACCGAGACGAATGTCGCTTTCCCCATCAGACATGGAAGACATCGAAAGCTTGTTGAAGGCAAAAAAAAAATTGGGAAGAGATTGTGGCTTTGAAGTTTCCGGACCGCGAACCTTCGTATATCCAGCAAAAATATTATCGGGGGACTGGCCGTAATAGCGAGTTCGCAATGCCCTTCGCTGATATACCAGAGGTTAAACGCTCACGGAACGCCGGCCTCACATGGAAGGAAATTGCGGATGCGAAGTACCCAGGCATACCTTGGTTGGACGTACGAGCAAGAGCTGCAGAGTTTCTGGGGCACATGAATCCGCGGAGCGAGGAGTTGGGTACGAATGCTGCGAGCACAGGAGAAGAGGTGAAGAAGGAAGAGCAGGAAGAGTTGAAGGAAACCTCTGCGCGTTGACGTCGACTTTCAAGCCCGGAGGACCATAACGAAGGAGGGTGTTTTCGGTCTGTTACATGTATCACTACATATGCAACATCATAGTGTCAATAAGCCGCATATGTTGAGATCAACGAAAGTGGACATGAGGGAGCGCGACTTGGGCAGACCATCCCTTCCTAGACCTTCTAGACCGCTGCCCGCCGACGTCGCCGCCAACGTCCAACGTCTGCTGGCTGGGGGCAGGTCGTGGAACGAGATCACAGCTCTGAAGTGGTATCGTCACAGAAAGTGGGAGACAGTACGCGCAGCTTTCCTCAAACAGGACGACGAAACCCCTCCTGGCAGGCCAGTCTCTTTCATCATCACTCCGCCACGGTAGCAGACACCCAGCGTCTTCGGACAGCGAAAACCAGCTGGCCCAAGATTGCAGCCTTGCACCTTTCCCGAAAGAAAGCCATTGATCATGCGCTCTAATTTCATGAGATACATGGCAAAAAAGCAGTACAGCATCCTCAAGAAGGACGTGTTCCCTTCTACGCCTGGCCGGCCAACTTACAAGATGCCGTCCGCCGACATTCAAGACGTCGAGTGCTTGCGGATATCGCGCCTGTCATGGATAGAGAATGGGATGATGAAGTACACGTACGTATTCTATAATCTCGCGATTGCGGCCTTCCGGCGTCAGACGGTATCCCAGGCCGAGGAAGAATCGCTGTGAACGCTGAGGATGTCACTAAATTGCATCTTGTATGCAACTGCCCTCGATCTACGTCCGGAGTTTGCGGTGGAAGAGACCAAGTCGATCTGCACGTCAAGTGAAATGTACAACACCAAAGATGTCACGTCAACCGTAGAAATCAGATAGCATACAGCAGCGAAGTAGCAGCTGTTCTTCACCAAGTGAACCAAACAGGCGGCCAATTCCGAGGACATCGTGGCTCGATCCCAATATTGTCGTAGATAGCCTGGTGTGAGCCAAAGAGGTCAGCACATTCCCATGCTCAGATCCGAAGACACTCCACGTCCCAACACACCCACGTCACGAGGCTATCACGCGGTGGATCGATCATACGACGAGTATCGCCAGCTCGTCTTTGATTCGAACACCATCATCGACAGCCAGAACCGACCCACAAAGGCCACTGCAGGCTCTGTACTGTACGCCACCCAAAGAGACTCCGATTTCAACTTAACCACACCCAGAAAACCACTCATTATACTGTCCACGTGCTCGATACCTCACCTCCCCATCCTGTCTCGTTTCGAACACCATCGCGGATGACCTGGAAATGAGCAAGTGGGCTACTGAGGTCAGTCACAAACCCTGAGCAGTCCCACTCCAACTCAAAGACTCTCATAAACCTCGCCCTGTATACGTGCAAAGACTTCACCACCACAAATTTCACATGAATCGGCATCTCAACATCCGTGTACGCCATGCTATGTCCATAACCCGTATCGTGCTTTGCCGCCCTTCATAGCCGGCAAAAAGTAAAAAGTTGTATCGTGGCGGTATCTTACACCTTCCGAGAGCCCGAGAAGGCCGCACATCTTACTCCTCCATTTCATCCTCGCCCTCGAGCGCCTTCTTGGCCAGCCTCTCGGCCTCCTCCCTCAGCTCCTTGGGCACCTCCTCGTGGCGGCCCTTGGTCGGGCCAGCCACGGACGAGATCCACGTCATCTCCAGCTCAAACTCCTTGTCCTTGCTGTCCTCGTGCGCCACGTAGATGATCCTCGCCGCCTCCTTGACGCCCTCCTCCAGCGAGATGGTCTCGCCCTTCTTGGGGTCGAGATTCAGCTTCTCCAGCTCTGCCTTCGCCGCCTGGCGGCCCTTGCCCGTCGCCGCGCCGTAGTAGCCCCAGTACATGCCCGAGGGCTCGATCATGTACAGGTATGGTCCGCCTTCCTTGACGCCCTGCGTCTTGCCGCCGGAGCCGACCTTGGGCCCGCTGCCCACTGCGCCGTCGACATCGACTTCGGTTTCTGCGTCGAAGCCGCCGACGATGGCGGTGATGCCGAAGGGTCGTACGGAGGAGTAGAGGGTGTAGGCTTGCACATATGAGCCCATGCGGTTGGCGAGTGATGCGACGGGGATGGGAGCTTTGTAGGTGCCGCGCCAGCTGGACGCTTCGTCGCGTGCGCGGGAGACGAAGTGGCGGCCGTCGGGGACGAGGCCGGCCGAGACCTGGGTAGGAAGTGGTATGTTAGCGCGCGTGTTCGTTTTGGCGTTGTGGTTGTGGTTGCGGTTGTGATTGTGGATGGGCGTGACGTACAACACCGACATGTCTGTCCACGGTAGCGATGCGCTTGTTTGCGTCCTTCTTCATGAGCTTGCTTGAGACGAGCTTCTCCATTGCCAGTACCACGCCATCCTTGCATCGGATACCGATTGCGGTGCCGCCGTTCTCGACAGCTTTTGTGGCATATTCGACCTGGAAGTTGCGGCCATCGGGGGAGAAGACGGAGTTGGAGAGATCGTAGCCCGTGCCTATCGACGTCTATGGGGGCGGTGGTATTAGCATGTGAGATGATGGTGGTGAATGGGTTGTCTTGAGCTCACCATGGCGCCGGTTTGTGAGGATGTGAAGTGGTTTTTGGGGTTGGCGAAGGCTCACTGAACACTGGAGAATGTGTTGTGGAGAGGCGAGGTGTCGAGGAGATGACGTTGGGATTGTCTGTTTGTAGCTGTATGTTGTTGCGGCGTCGTTGCTCGTATGGAGTAGCTCAAGCCTCAAGGCACCTTCCAGCTCGCGTCACCAGCGATGGAGGGCCTGAGGCAGACCGTATCGAGACATACATACATCATGCACAAAGTACGGAGTCGAGATCCGTGATTCGACAAGCAATAAGACACTCTTCTCGCCATTGGAATATTCTCTTGACAAGGCTCTCGGCCATTTGGCCATACATGTCACTGGAATGTGCCCGTGTGTGTATAAGGTATCGGCATCAACGACTTTCCATCAGCAATCACACGCCAGGACTCGAGCAAAGACAGGCCCTTTGTGCAGCTCTGCCCAATCCAAACAGCTCCCCGCCCAATGAAAGAGGCGACTACGACTTAGGCTCCATCGTCCCGCGGTTAGGAGGTGTTTCAGCGGCGTCATCTGCCCACTCGAGCCACCATCGTGCTCCGTCTCTCACATACCGCCATATATCCTGTGGATGACTCCTCCATTTCCCACACTCCCCCCTCACCGAACACCGCCTTTCCCTTTCTCTCCAGTAGATAGCCTTTGATAGCCCTGGCAGCACTGCTGAAATTGGACCTTATTCACCACAGAAAGAAAAAACCGAAGAGACAAAGCCGGCAGACGCACCCCGCCTGCATTAACACCTCCCGCCACAGTGCTCGTTGAGAAGCTAAATCGCATATTCCAGACGTCGACGAGTATACAGTCTCCCCTGTGTACAGTCACAAGAAGGAATCGTCGACGTGAGACCAGATCGCTCTAGCTCTTTCTTGCTATACATCAATTACTTGGTCGCACTTGCGAGTACGATCGCAACATCGCACGCACAAGTTTCTCGCAGCAGCCTCCACGCCAGTCGAGTCTTGCTTCGCCTCCTCTCCTTATTATTCACCACTGCGACCTTTGCCACTACAATATTCCCATTCCCGAGCCTTCTGGTAGTTGGCAGCAAGAACACACTTGTAGCCACGTAAGATTTGGAAATCTGATTTACTTGCACCTTTGAACCATACAGCTCGCTGACTTGTCATAATTTTAGTGCGGACTCACAAATACTGGTCACTTGGACACCACAGGACGAGCCGAAGGCAACATGAATCAATCACAGCACGATGAGCTCGCGGCTCTCTTCGCACAGCGCATGAACTTCGCCTCGGGCGAGTATCAAGCACAGCAGGTCCAACAGCACGAACAACCACAACAAACTTTCGTGGAACCAATCCCAGTACCTCAACTCTCCGAGAAACACGACGACGCTCCCATCCACTACATCTCGTCCCACTATAACCACAGCTACCACATCCGCCACGACACCCTATCGGAGCCCTCCCGCAGCCCACCCCCACCCTACCACGAAACAATGCTCACCGACCACATGCTGCAAACCCTTCGAGCCAACTCCATCGATCCCTCCTCCCTCCTCCACAACCAACTGCACCTCTACGCCAACGCCGACCTCGACCAGCGCCTCCGCCTCCTCGAGCTGTGGCGAATCTCGCCACCCTCCTACTCCCCCGAAGAGCAAATCCACGGCGCCCAAAACCCAACCAACCTCGCCCAAGAAGAAGCTTCCGCCCGCCAACGCTACGAAGCTCAAAACCCCGTCTTCGACACGCACATCGAACCCCCGCGCATCACGCCCATCCGCCAACCCGGCGAGCCCGCCTGGCCGCCCGCAGCACGCATGCGAGCCGCGTCCATCGTGTCCAGCAAGCCAACCGCTCATCAGCAGCACATGGGCGATGCGGAGCCGTACATCATGGACGGCTACCAGACCGACATCAACCCGCCTCAATTCCAATCTGCTTCCTCGATCGAGCCCGTGTATGCTGCTCAGTCGGGCCTATGGTCTGGCGCGCAACAGCAGCAGCAGAGTGGTATGGAAGACCAGTATGGCGCGTACATGCAGATTCACAATCACGCGGATTGGGAGGCGATGAATGAGAGGATCGCGAGGGAGAGGCTTGGAATGCTGGTGAACTCTGGCGGACAGGGCGGCGATGACGATATGATTATGTGAAAGAGAATGGGCTGTGTTTTGTGGAGGAACCTGCTATTCGATGGTGGGATTGGACCGGCCCTTTTTTCTTTGTCTCGGGCATATATATAGCACAGCTCAAGAATGATAGCATTTACGACCAGTATGTGAGGATCGGTATCGACTGCCTGTGAGTCGACTGACTAGAACCCCTTGGCGACTTGTTGTGAGTTTTGCCTGGTGGCTCAAGGAGCATTGGCATTATTGTCTTTGCGGAAGGATTGTTGCGCCACCAAGTATAACTGTGGAGCATGATACCGTGACACAGACACAGTGGCAGCACTGGCACCAAGCCAGCATCTCCGCCGCAGGCATGATAGTCTGGTCCGGCTTCGCCAGAAAGAAGCCGAGACGTGGCTAACAGACAGTATGATCGAGATGACTATACACACCAAGCAACAGCCGGATAGTTTTGTTCCGGTTGCAATGTAAGATGAAGATCGTAATGGCATTGGCGTGGAAAGCAAAAGCACGTGTGCAACAAAGCGAGCCCAGGCATGCTTCGTTGCTTCGGTATAGCAGAATTGAGCCCTTGTAGCGAGTCTACATGTCGTTGCTCAAGTGTCAGATGGGAAGAGCGAAAATAAGGATTCGCTTCTTTGGCTTTTGACAGATCGGCTGGGAGATCTGGTTCCGTCAGATCGGACGACCGAAAATACGGATTCGCTTCTCTGGCGTTTGACAGATCGGCTGCGAGACCGGGTTGTGTCAGATCGGCCGAGCGAAAATACGGATTCGCTTCTCTGGCGTTTGACAGATCGGCTGCGAGACCTTGTCCGCGCAGATCGTGCTTGTGCAGACTGCGAGCGCTCCACGACGCTTCTCTTCAGCGTGTTGCCACTCCTGAACCCAGGCGTACCCGAATGAAAGCGAGAGAGTTGGTCTTCGACTGCAGCCTCGACCAGCGCTAGATCACCAGTCTTGCCCAGAGCTTCGGCCGCAGCTTCTTCCAACAAGATACCCATGGCAAGCAACGCAGTCTCGTCGAGGCTCTTGAAGTCCGACTTGCCGCCATCGGGCGCAGCATTCGCGTAGAAGTCACTAGCATAGGCGTGGATGGTCTTCAGCAAATCCGAGTCTGGCAGGCGTTGGTGCGGTTCCAAGTGGCGGTCTGCACAGTAGATGTCGTCTTCCTCATATCGGATCGGAGCACCTCTGCGGCGGAACAGTACTTCTTCCGGTGGCACGGGAATATCTGAGCGGCTCACTGTATCGCGGTCCTTGGTTGGCGGATCTTCGCCCAAGAAGCCTTCGTAGCCGACGCGGGCTGCGACGGCGTCGTAGAGAGAGGCTTGTCGTTTGCGCCGGCTAGCTCGCGAGTTGGGGTCCAGGTCCAGATCCATGATTAGCCAGCGGCATGGAGCGTATAAAGTGTACGCACGAGTTGTTGATAGCTTTTGGATATATTTGGACGAGTGTAGCGCGCGAAGACGAAGAAGAAGCACTCGGCGGCACAGGTCAGCCAATCAACGTCAAGCACGGCGGCTATTTTGAAACAACATGTTTTAGCAGGCAACTTCGTCCTGCGCAACCTCCTCCATCAATATCATTGACTGGTCTACATTGACGCACATATTCTTTGCACATACGTGGACTCTATAAACCCGCAGTGAAGTTTCAGCGTCGTGTATGCCGCCATGCGCGACGGCGGCGGCGGCGGCGGTCCTGGTGGCGCTCACTGCGACACAACGACACGGCAACAATAGGTAGGCCGTGAATATGGCCACGCAAAAGCTCGATACATGTCCCTGCTCTCTTCCTCTACCCTCCCCACTCTTCACCTGCAGCAGCCGCGAGCTTGATCTGAACAATCGCCTTTGCTTTCCATTGTTCTTCACTGTTTCCTTTGTTCACTAACGCCTTGCTGGACAATGCCTTTCCGCCAACCCTCTTTGACCACCTAATGTATTCTTAATCCACCGGCTAAGCACAGCAGCACCAGCACTCTCCCGTTGACAAACACTCGCTCTCTTGCGCTTACGAACATCAGCTTTGACGGCCAAATCGCAAGCAAGACAGCACAACCAAACACACTTCTGCATTTCTGCATAGAGCAGGCCTCTACCAGCAAACCCATGCCCAGCTTCAAAAGCCGCACTTCTTCTCCATCATCCGCCAGCATACAGAGCCATCAGAGCAACACGCCTTCCAACACCATGTCTTTCAACGAGCACTTCGAGGCTGAGGTAAACGACAACATGCACCCAAGCAGACAGTCCATTGGCAAAGACGTGAAGACTCCAATCCCGACCTCCTCACGCAACTCCTGCGAGGCTGAAGACCGCGAGTTCAACGAGAAGATGGCCATGAAGGACCAGCGCCAGCCGCCACCTCGCTTCTCCACCATCTTCGACACCAAGGGCCCTGCTACATCCACCCGGGAGTTCGAGAGCTACCCACAACCCCCCGTTCGCAAGCCTGGCATATATATTCCGAAGCCTCTGTTCTGGGCTTTGTTCGCAATCTTCCTCTTTGAGAGCGCAGTCTTGTTCGCCTACACTGTGATTGGCCTTGTCAGCAACATGTCATCGAAGCTTGTTCACGTCAACGGCGCAGGTACTGTGGTGGCAGGTTGCGACTGCAACACTCAGCCGATCAACATCTCTCCCAACTTCTTCATGCAAGGAGGCCCTCAGGCCTCTGTCGTGGAGACCAGTACTCTGAGCACAACGGCGAGCACCACACTGACAACCTCGACCTCATCTGCCAGTAGTTCCACCAGCCAGGGCATCAACCCCGGCGTGTCCGAGCTTGTTGACATCATCAAGAGTGCTGGCACAGCGTCCACCAGCGAGTCAAGCACCCACACGCCCACCACACGTGTCGTGACAGTCACCCCACCCGGGCCGACCATCAAAAGCACAATGGTCCTCACCGTCGACGCATCTGGCAGCACTCTCCCACCGCGTCCCACCATCACCTCGACCAAGGTCGTGGCCCCAGATGAGGCCAGCCCAACACTGGATACCCGTGACGAGCCAAGCTCTTCTTCGGTGGTCCCGACGATGTCTCTGTCACTCAAGTCTCACCAGGAGCTCGCTAGCAAGCCCACTCAGGAGGCCGAGACTGCGCCAGCGCCAGCGCCAAGCACAGAGCCTACACCTTCGGAGCCAACTGAGACTGTAAGTACACCCAGCACAACCATTTCAGAGTCCACGCCCACTTGCACCAAAAGCAACCACATGTGGGGCGCGAGTGGCAGGATCTGGGGCGGTACCGTTTGCAAGTGATCGATCAGCATGGCTGACCTGTATATCACAGTCCAATGAAGCGCTCAAAGGTATTCTCCATGGTCTTTACAGAGGTGGCGACTAAATCCTTGCGCGCAAACTCTCTCCGAGTATCAATTTCCCTCTTTGGATAAGAAAGAGCTTTCATATAAATGTGTGTCTGTAGGGTATGTTGAGTCAATCAAAAAGATTTTCCCAGCGGCTTTCCCGTTCCAGCGATCAATCAAAATCCACTGCTAAGCCTCACCGCAAGAAAAATCCTCGTATGGCTCAGCTATAAGATAGCCATGCATCGCAATCGGGTTAGTCTGATCCACAAGGCATAAGCCGTAGTAGCCGCAATCACGACAAGCAATCATTTAGCACCAAATATAGATGCCAATCTCACAATTGCCCATTTTTTTTTTCATTGCCAACGAACTGCTCCCGGACCAAAAATGGGCCAGCTTAACTCCGCATCAAAGCAGAATCAGGGCTGAGGCTCCTTTTCACGTGTTGCGACCGAATATATCCCAGCGCACAGCTTTCAGCTCTCTCAGCTCGTATCCACTGGTCTTAGCACTTCGGCGCGCACGATCCAAGGGTTGATTAAAGTAGGCTGTGGGCTTTCAGCTGTGTGAGATGGCATAGATATATAATAAGTATCTACAGTTTCCCAACCCGAACAAGTTACACACTCAATCACTTTCTCCATTATCTCCAACTTGAAATCCAACTTGTAACAACCACCCCGTCATTTCCCAAACAAAGATACAACAAAAAAAAAACGACGAAAATGCACTTCTCCACCACCGCCTTCATCGCCTTCGCAGCCACAATCCTCCCATCCGCCCTCGGGGCCTCTTGCACCGGCTACCAGACCACGCCCTCCAACATCGCCGCCTGCGCAGACCAACTGACCGCCCGGGGCAACGAGCCTTGCAAAGTCACCGGCGGCTTCACGACGACATTCTGCGAGATCGGGGACGCGCAGATCGTGGGCGTGGGAGTCGGCAGCCCGAGCGGGCAGGAGACGAGTTCGCCTTGGTGAGTCTGCATGGGGTGTACCGTGCGTAGTAGCTGAACTGACGGGAATCTGACTGACTGACTTTTTTTTTCCTGACGTATAGTGTCGACATCGCCATCGCGGTCGGACACATCCTGGACCAGTGCACGCACGAGGTCGCGCCGTACGGCCTGAAAGCTTCGGGCCAGGAGCGCGCGAACGGGAATCCTGATATCGTCGTGCATGCGGTGCTGAAGGAGTAGATTATTTGATCGAATACTCCTCGTTCTTTCTTCAATCGGTGCGCATGAGAGATTGCGTTGCTCGCGTACAGTGTACACGTATACAGACATATACCAGGAGATGGGGGATTCTAGGGTTTGAGGATGGTTTTTTTGCAAGGAGGAAATGACGGGATGGGAGGGCCATTGAATGTGAAACGCATCAGGTTAAACAACCGCTCTCGTTTCTCGAGGGAGAAGACAAATGCCACTTTTTTTCCTTGGAGGAGCAGTTGTGGATGCGCCGGAAGTAAAAGAAGAAAACTTTTTGATAGTCTGACATGTATTGAGTGAGTACCGAAACTCGTATTTGCGTAGTGAGGCACCTTGAGTACCAACGCCCAGACCACGAGTCCTAATCAAATCGTTGTGCCTATCGTTCTTCGCTGCAATGAGCACTATATAAGCTAACTCACGCTGCTACTGATTGATGAGGACGTCGCATTTGGACCACAACTCTGCCTGTGCAATGCCCAAAAGTTCTAACCGGAAACTGTCGGTCGATCAAGTCCCGTGAACCACCTAATATCCGCATATACACTCAGCCACCGCAACGGACCTGGGAAAGCACTAACGATAAGCTCCACGACCGACGACAAGATGCCTCCCATTGACCTTCCCATCGTATCAGCACTTCATGTGATCAGAGAACATGCGAGTACCACCGGCGCTCAGTCGAAGGATCAGGATCCATATCATTGCCTGATCATGTCACTCGATGATATGCATCGATTCCATCCAGCCTGCACACCCAACAACCATCACTGCATCACTCCCCAGTCTCCCTCTATAACAAGACATACTTCTAGTCCTGCTGCCTGCACTACCCCTCTCCGCCGACAGTGTCCTGTACACATCACTGAGCCCTCATCAACCACATCATGGTCCCCACTGCCCACCAACTCTTACTAAAGCCTCCCCAAAGATAACACCAATATGCGCTTGACACTCATCTTCCCTTCCGCCGCTCCAAATCTCGAAGCGGCCCTACCCACGGATGTAGTACAAAACGACGACGAGTCTGCAGCGGACCGATTTGACTCTCCATCCTGTTTCCGCCGACGAGTTACCTGCCCATTTGACGAAGAGAGTCAGCTCACTCAAGACAGTCCGAGTCGACGGTGAGAGGTCTTTTTGGTAGAATCTCTCGAGCAAGGAGACAGAGAGCGGAATGAGAAAGTAGTAAGAGTTAACAAATTGCACAATCATCCACCACTACCACCAACACCTCCTCCTCCTAGATGCCTAGACATCATCAGAAAGTAAGGTAAAAACGTCTCTCAAAAAGTGTATAACCATTAGTAAAGTAAATTTGTGTATACCTTATCCTTCCCCTCACCAGAAGAAGGAGAACCATCAACAAAACGCTCTCCTCTTCAGCATCAACAAAGCGCCCCGAGGCGCGAAAACTTCAGTTGTATAAAAAAGACCTTGAAGCTTTTCTTCTTCCTTCTCGAACGAGAACCCCTTTACTTCCGTCTCCCAATCATCCATCCAGTCCATGATCAAACCCTTCCAGCGCCGCGCAAAAAAGAGACCCCAAGAACAAATTTCCGAAGCAAAAAGATGAATTTAACATCCGCAGCACAACGCGAGTAACGCTCGCCCCTCTTCACGGCCGCCAGTACTTCCAAGCACCCGGGTCGTTCCTCCCACTGACCAGCGCTTCGACGCCTTCGCGGCCGTCGGTCGTGAGGAACATGTCCTGGTGGATTTCCTCGTCGTTGATGATGGCAGGGTACAGCACGCCGACGCCGTCGCCGCCGAGCGTGGTTTCGTAGCGCTCGAAACCTTCGTCCTGCAGCTGGTCGAGGAGGAGTTCCATCGGGGGAGTCTTCTCGACTGGTGGCTCGTGAGCTGCTTCGCCGTTCAGTTGTTGTGTGCCGTTGGTGCTTGTGCTCGTAGGTTTGAGAAGGGTGATTGCGCAGCCTCCGCCGCCAGCACCGGTGAGTTTCGTCCAGCCTACGCCGGCTTGGTCGACGAGGTAGCGTAGGCGTTCGAGTTTGGGGTGCGAGACGCCGAGAGAGGTGAGCAGGCCGTGGTTGACGGACATGAGCTCGCCGAGGTAGGCGATGCTGTCCGGGTTGCTGGCGTCGAAGTCCTCGCTGGAGATGCAGTCGTGCACGCTGCGGGTGATGGCGTCGATGGCGTCGAGGATGGAGTCTGCCACGGCCGGGTGGCGCTCTTTCATGCGGGCGACTTTGGCGACTTCGGCAGAGGTGGATTTGGGTTGCAGGGTGTTGACGAGGAGGAGGGGGAGTTCGGGGAAGTCGCGCAGGATCTTGACCATGGGCGGTTTGGTGTAGTCTTTGCGCTGGAAGAGTACGGCGCGGCCGTTGGTTGCGACGGTGTTGTCGACGCCACTAGGGGTGCCATGGATGGCGAGCTCGCCGACGAAAGCCCAGCGGTTGATGCGCTCGAGTTGTTCCTCGGCTTCGTGGCTCATTTGATCGGGGTGTGGGCCAGACAAGGCTCGACATTGAATGAGGAGGGCTGCTGAAATGCACACGCTAATGCTTGCGCTGCTTCCCAGGCCAGCTGCAATTGGAATCGCTGACCGAAGAGCATACACGCATGCCGGCGAGTTCTCAGATCCTAGCGAAAGGAAGAGGTAGAGGAATGACGACGCCGCCGACATGTGTATCTTCCTTGCCTCAGTCGACGCCTCCGGGCTCACATTCGCAATGTGCGGCTGCATGGCCTCGACCAACTCCGGGTCCAAACTCGTAACCATATCGTAATATCTCTTCTTCTTCAATGGATCGTTGAAAGCCTTCCAGGGCAACTCGTGAATGTTCCAGGTGTGATCGAGTCCAATGTCGGAGAACTTGAGACTGACCGTCCGTTTCGATTTGCTCAAAGTGGTGACGAGCATGTATGATCGCAGGGAGATGGCGGCGGCAATTGCAGCCTTGCCGTGGACGACGGCATGCTCGCCGTAGACGATCGTCTTGCCGGGCGCAGAGACGAGGAAGGGCGGAGCGAGCGGGTTGGAGAGCTTGCGGTCGTGCATGGGTATTCGGCGAGTGGCATTCGCGGTGGGTGTGGTGGTTCCGTTTCCGTTGGTGGTGGTAGGCTCGACTACTGTGACGTGTTTTGACTGCAGGCGCGTGGTGTGTCCGTTGGTATGGGAGTCTTTCAGGACACCGTTTCCATTCATCACCGCCTGCGGGGTGCCATTGGCATATGACCCTGCCATTGCGTGCCTAACAGAAAGCCTATCCGGGGGGTGTTTTGGATTGTAAAGCTTGTCCAAGCTTGTCGTTCGTGCCAGAGACGTGCGGTTGCTGAAGTGGTCGTTCGAAGAGTGTGGTTGTTACAAAGCGTCCTGCTTCTTCTTTTGCGCCCCGGGGACAGTGTGTTGGTGGTGGTGTTTTCCAACGGCAGGAGCAACGGCGACGCCATTATCGTTCGATTTCCTTGCGGCGGACTCGCTGGCTGCATGCCGTGTGGCTTGTGCTTCCTGGGGAAATGCAGGGGCAGTCTTATGCAGCTGCACTTCCTCGCCTGCCATTCGTCGGTAGCACGTCCAAGAGCCGCCTGCAGGTGGTGCTACCAATGCAAACAATTTTTCTTCGCCGTACGGCGCTCGCAGGAATAACATGGTGTTGTGTGTGTGATGCGAATGATCTTGATTCGGGATTTCAAGAATTTTATGGCGGCCAAATACACCTTTGTTCGACCTTCAATCTCCAACAACAATACTAAGCACACCCGGCACACTGAAACCGGGACTTGCGAGTGCATGCATGCATCGGCGCCCAAGAAATCTGCTAATCTTCCACAAGCTTTTGACACTACTTTATGCATGTGCGTCGTCATACTTCCGCGTCAGCAAATGTGAGAGGTGGCGCGATCGCGAGGGTATCATATCGAACACGCGAATCTACATAACTGCATACATCTACTGCGTACCCACCACGTGTCGCCAGATAAACTCATCGATATAGTTGAAGTACCCGGCTTCCGCGACAGTGCTGTTGTGATCGCCGTACGGCAATTCCTTCCACATCACGATCTTGGACTTGCACAGACGGAAGAGCTGCTTCATGTGGCTGGGTCTGTTGTTTCGTTAGCATTTGCTGCTCCGATGTAAGCGAGGAAGGATACAAAGACATACGGCACGATTTCATCCTGCAGTCCACTCAAGAAGAGTATAGGGACTTTCGTGATCTTCGGGATCATTTCTTCACTTCGCCAGTACTCGTGGCAGAAAGGCGTCAACCACTTTGCCACCGGCACGGCGTTCGGGATCATCTTGGCGATGCTGAGGAACGTGTTCTCAAGAACCAGGCCCTTGATATCGCCTGCTTCTTGGTTCTTCGACACCAAATCAATAGCAACGGCACCACCGATGCTCTGTCCGAAAACGACGATTTTGTTGTTCTTGAGATCGTCGCGCGAACGGATGTAGTCAAGACCAGTCTGAGCGTCAATCACAAGGCCTTGCTCGTTGGGCGTGCCTGTCGAGAGCCCGTAGCCGCGATATTCGAGCATCAGCACGGTGCAGTTGACATCGTTAGTGAGCACACGCCCGATAGGAAGACGGTGGCCGATGTTGCCAGCATTGCCATGGAAAGCGAGAATCGTTACCGGACGAGCTTGAGCCTTGTTGGAAGGACGGAGGAGGAAAGCACTGAGGGTTTCGCCATCGGGTGTTGGGATTGAGAGTTCCTCGTGGTCTTCGATGCCGTATTGAGAAGGTCGAGGGACGTCTGTGCGGGCTCCTGGGGGAATGTTGCGTGGGTAGATGATCTCGCTGAGAAGGGTGTCAGTATGCGTCGGATCTTATTACTGGTAGGTGCGCATTACTTTTGGTAGTAGTATAGAGCGGCACTACCGAGTCCGAATAATGATGAGCCGGCGTAGAATGGGTATTTCACCCAGCCCCAGAGGGCGCTCATTGTGTTGAGATGTTGGTGGGCAACTGTCGGGTGGCGAGTGTTGGCTGTCCTTTAAAATCGCGATTGGACCAGAATGTTGCAAAGTCGACTTGCAGGCGAAAGAGCGATTTTTATTTTCTGCTGCGTTATTTTGGTATCATTCTGATCTGGTCGCATCCGAACAGTTGACGTAGCTGCATCTGAACTGAGAAGCTCGGGCCTGGGATCCTGGGATTGACGACGCGGAGCTCGTAGCCTGGCGTCCTTCAGCAGCCAACACCCATCCATCGAAACATCACCACCGCCGCCCTCACACTACAAACGTATTACACCTTCCACAATCCCGACGCGACCTCTCGAATTTTACTTGATACTCTCACACCCCGACATCACAAGCACAAGCCGCAACCATGGTGCAGACGACTGGCATGCTCGGCGAGGGTACGCACATCCATGAGCGCATGACGGGAGAGTGAAGGACACTGGACTGACCAGGCAATCAGATGGCATCCACGTTGATATGGGTCACCTCAAGAGCGGCGAGGTCAAGTAAGCATCATCCACGGACACATCAAGAAGCGCAGCCAGCTAACCAAACCATCACAGCCTCGGAACCTCCATGTACGTCAACAAACAGCCACTGCCTTCACACGCATACCAATACGATCCCAGCGAAAGAAACTAACATCATAACAGCATGGCAATCAACTTCAAGGATGGCGTGATCCTTGGCGCAGACAGCAGGACCACGACGGGCGCATACATCGCAAACAGAGTGACGGACAAGCTCACAAGAGTACACGACACCATCTGGTGCTGCAGATCAGGCTCGGCGGCAGACACACAGGCAGTCGCAGACATTGTGCAATATCACCTCGGCATGTACGGAATCACGAACGACGAGCCGCCCACCACCCAGACCGCAGCCGCCATCTTCCAGGAGCTGTGCTATGACAACAAGGACGCCTTGAGGTGAGGAGGACACATGCGTCTTGAAAAGGAAGGAGACCAGAACACTGACGAAGCTGCACAGCGCCGGTATCATCATCGCAGGCTGGGACCACCGACACGGCGGCCAAGTCTACTCGATCCCGCTCGGTGGTTCATTGCACAAGCAAGCGTACGCAATCGGCGGCTCTGGCTCAACATACATCTACGGTTACTGCGACGCGCACTGGAAGGAGAACATGACCGAGGCGGAGGGTGTCGAGTTCGTCAAGAACTCGCTGCAAGAGGCGATCAAGTGGGACGGCAGCTCGGGTGGTGTGATCAGAATGGTCGTGCTGACCAAGAAGGGTGCCGAGAGGCACTTGTACCTGCCTGACAGGAACTACGAGGGTCCTGGTATGGACAGGCCTTGAGGTGGGGATGTGCTTGTGAGGCGCTGAGGGTATCGAGTGAGAAGACGCTGCGGATGCACGAGACGGCGTCCACGGCCACCCTCTGTACTAATAAGACAGACAGCTCTGCGTGTGGACTGTGGTGAGGAAGCTGCGCGAATTGCACACAGGACTGAGCATGTAGCGTGGTCGCGTGGCTTTGCAGGATGTGCTGAGCTTTACGACTATACACAGAAACAGACATGAAGAGCGAGCATATATCATGACCACTGTGTTGAGGCGTACTCGTGATTATTGTGACATTTGAAATCGATCAAGCTTGTGGCCATCTTGCGCGTGAGTGAGGCATTTTCACCGCTGGTCTTTACTTTCTGCAAGTCAGGTGCTGGTGATGGACCAAAGTTGCAAAACGAACGTTGATACGAAAAGTGCTCCCAGGTACGTACCTACTAATCTGGTGGTATCAACAAATGTATAAAGCAAATGAGAATGATGATGAAACACGGGGATGGTCGACCTGAAAAATACATGTATACATTCACTCGCCTGCATCAGGTGTATAATGCGACGTGCTTAAACGATCCAACACAACAGGTAGCAAGTAGTGAATACACTTTCCCTACCCCAAACACGTGCCGACACACAGCTCGCCGGGTCGTCGGCGGACATGACGGGCCATGTGCAGGATGTTATTAGGTGTGGCTTGGGCCCTTCTTCTTGAAAGTCTCCAGATGACATAGGCGTTTAAGCTCAGCGCGCGGTTGGCTGCCGGTTGGGTGAGGGCCAAAAGACGCCAGCAGGGCCCGCAAATCCCAACCCGACATGCTTGCGCTGCTGCATCATGTTTCTTAAGCCCAAGTCCCCGTTTCCATATCCCTTCCACCCCCACCGCCACCGTCACCGTCGCCGTTGCTGTGCAGACGACCGACGACGACGCTGCCGCTGACCGAGGACGAAGAAGACGAAGAAGAAGAAGACGAAGATCAAAACTCGACACGACACGACACGCGCTGTCCAATTCGGTTTGAGTACGGCGCAGGCGGCACTGCTCTCTCTCCCCTACTCCCATCTCCGTATCTGGCATGCAGGTGAGTGCCGAACACGGCGTCTTTCTCTTCTTTTGACAAAACTATCTCTCTGTGTCACCTCACTTCCCTGGACCTCATCGCTGCGTCGCGCCGTGTGCTGTGCCTCATCACTCTCTTGCTTGCACTTGGACGTCTCGCGGTCGCAAGCGCCTATCGCGCGCTCTTGCTGCTGCCCGCGTCTGCAGCCGCCAGCCTGACCCAACGACCACCCACTCTGCTGCTCCTCGTCACCGACACCGCCTCCCTCTCCACCTGCCACAGCGCCGCTCCTCCGCTCTACTACTACAACTCTCCGCCCTGTGCTGCGCCGCGCCGCGCTGCCTCTCTGCCCTGTCCTGTCCTGTCCTGAGCTCGCTCGCCGCCCACCGACACCCTGCCCGCCAGATCGTCCTGCCCCACCATACCCAGCGTCTGGCGTGCAGGAACCCGAGGGCCACTCACTTTCACATGCTCGCGCAGCCCCACGCCTGTCTCTCTCCTCCTACTACACTCTACGCCTGGACTACTCGAGTACCTTCCACTACGTCTGGACTACTCGACTCCCACTCTTCGCCTCGGACCCTTCCTCCACTACACACAGCACACTTGTCGGGCTCTTCCTAGCAGACAGCAAAAACTAACCACCATCTTCCTCCTCAGACAGCATCTTTGCCAGCAACGGCCTAGGAGCTACTATGGGCTCGGTCGTAATCGACGCGGTAAACTCTTTCTTCGGCCAGAACCCGACCCACGCCCACTCCCAACAAACCTACTGCGACCCTCCGCCGACACGATCGCGCAATCTCTCCACCAGCCCCAACCCGCCGAAACGACACCGGACACCGTCCCGGCCTGCCGCGTCCATGTCACAGAGGACGCCCACCGCCTCCGCGGCTCATAATGCTCAACGAAGCGATGCAACACCTTCACACTTGCACGGCAACAGTGAGCCACAACCACCCTCGAGCCCCAGTCTAGGCGCGAGAGCGGCACCGCCTAGCGACGCTCCCACACCAAACGCTCAGCACAATGCTGCCGACTCTCGACCAGCGCGCAGGAAGATCAGAGTGCGAGACTTGGAACACATTCAGAGCTTCGCGACCGAGGACATGGGTGCATTCTCCGAAATACGAAGCCGCAGCCGCTCCCGCTCCCGAGGCGCAGACGACACTCCCCAATACGAGATCAGCGGGATGAAGGTCGAGCACATCATCGAAATGGTGGCCGGCCTGTTGACGAAGATTACGACGACAAACGACCAGCAACACGAACACTTACATCGGCAGCCGCCGTCGCTGGACGGCGCCATGCACCTCAGCCCTCAGACGAGCAGCGTCGTGGCATTCCACGGAAAGAATGTCCCAAGCATAACCATCCTGAGCTATCTCACAAGGATCAATAAGTATTGTCCTACCAGCTATGAAGTCTTCCTATCCTTGCTGGTCTACTTTGATCGCATGACGGAACGCGTCAACGCTGGCCCGATGCAGAGCCTCAGAGAAGCGAATGCGCAAGCCTTCCAAAGGAACAAAAGTCGTCGCAACTCGGATGACTCGATGGAGTCCGCGGACACAGACGAGATGGAAGGCGTCGCACCCACATCCACCTCAGGCGGGCAGACTGCCACACCCCCTGCTTCAGGTGGCATGGAGAAGCCGGTCCAGTCAGGCGTTCCTGGTACACCTCACAGCAGGCCTCAGCAGCCTGAATCACCGTCTGACGCGTCAGGGATCGATCCCTACAATTTGTCTCACTTTTTCGTGGTTGATAGCTTCAACATTCACAGACTGGTGATCGCTGGTGTCACGTGTGCCAGCAAGTTCTTCTCGGACATCTTTTACACGAATTCGAGATACGCGAAGGTAAACATGTGTCAATCGGATCGTTTTGATCAATATGACTAACGTTCTCCCTAGGTCGGCGGATTGCCACTCCCCGAACTCAACCACCTGGAATTACAATTCTTGCTTCTGAACGACTTCCGGCTTAGTGTGCCCGTCGAAGAGATCGAAGCTTACGGGACGATGCTCGTCGAATTCTACGCTCGCGAGGTCGTCGCCCAGCAAAAGGCCGCGGAAGCCATGCAAGCGCGATCATACTCCGAGAGCTCTGAGGATAGTGTCGCCACGGTGCGCGCAGCGGAGTGAGCCCAGCGAGGCAATTTTCACTTCACATGAGCGATATTACTTTATCAAGTTTGCCTGCGGACTGAAAGGTCCAGCACACCCATCAGCGGGCGAAAGAGTCAATCGATCGATCGGTTGAAATCACGCACTCAAGCCTCGCACAACAACCAACACCCTCTAATAGCCAACCCGAGTTCGAAACATACACATATCACGACGACACGACGAGCGTTCCTCAAACATACATCCTTTTTGCCCGCTGCATATGCCGTGCATACAACCACGTCACCTTAACTTTAAGCATCGAGTGTCGAGTATCGTTTGGCCCAACCCCGCTGAGACGAATAGGGGGTCGGATGGCGTTTAACGGACATCTCATCCCTTCCTCTCCGCACGCGCCGAAGCTACTACTACACAATAGAACGCCGTTTTCCCTCCTCATGCTCATCATCCTCACCCTTGTCCTTCCAACAACAGAGCTCAGGCTTTTTGTCCTTGATCTTTTCCTCTTTCTCGACCGCAAATACCAATATCTGCGTTCGACCTCTTTTTCTTTTTTATTTCTCTCGCCGTGCTAAATGCATGACTCGTCTTTTCTTCTTCTTCTCTTACTAGCATCGATTATTCATTTCGATATCCACCCCTCAAACTTTGCTTTTTTGCTCCCTTGCTATTGCTGTTGCTGTTGCCGTTGCCGTGGGCTTGTTCGATGTTCCTCAGTTTTCGCGTCGCTTACGGTATATACCCATAACGTCGTCGTTGTTTTATTCCCGGTTTTTTGAACTGTTTTTGCTTGCTTGTTTTCCGATCAGCTGCGCTCTTCTTCGATTCTGGTGTTTTTCTCATAACCTTCAATCCACTTGTTCGTTCGAGTGTGAGTGAGAGAATGGATTTGCTGGTAGTGTGGGTTCTCTCTGTTTTTTTTTTTTTTCTTTCTATTAACTTAGATTTAACCCGATTCGATTCTGAACGTATACAGCTGTTTATTATGTCTTTTAACCTTTCTTTCTTTTGGACTCTGGTTGGTTTGATTCCATCGTACAATGCTCAAGCCAGTGAGGCGGTCGAGCTGTCGACGAATGTATGGATCAGCTGCTTGGTTCGAGGCGATGATGATGATATACGATTCAATTCGCGAGCAGACCAGAACACGGTTGACGTGTTGAGAAGTGCAGATTGTTGCCGAGCTTCTCGCGCACAAGATGCTCGTTGGGTCAGACTTGTGCGTGACGTTGGATGTTTTTGGGAGGGTTTGCTACATGTAGGCACGAATCTACTTTTGGACCTTGTTGCATCACGTTTGAATACGACTGGATCGTCAGTCATTATCACGCTGAGTCGACGTCCTTCAGTTTTGCAGCAATAATGGCATTCGGCCTTGCGTAGGACGATATGGGTACGTAGAAGATGCCAGAACGGTCGATGTCGAGATGATGTTGACGCGAGTCATGGCGTGGCGTGACGATCAAGAAAACTTGCCGGCTCTGTTGTGACAGGCGCGCGGAGTTGCGGTCCGCCAGGCTGAGCGGCAATGTGGCTGCTGGAAGAAATCAATTTGCGGATTCGCTTGATCGAGTGCGATAGAAAAATGGTTTTCCTAAGGAAGCTGACTCTGGCTCGAGATAGCAATCAGCCGATCCTGCGGTCGCAAATGCATCGATAACGTCCCGATTCGGGAAGGGTTGGTGGGTGTTCTTCGTTTCGGAAGGCGGGAGCTGGAGGGAAGGGGCGCTAGAAGAGGCTTGCCGAGTGCTAGTGCAGGTCACTAAATGGCAAGAATGACGTTCTTTTGACCTGCTTGGGCATGTTTTTTTTGTAGGCCGTTGGTGAAGTGATACGCAAGCGTGAGGTGTCAGCCTGAGTCTTTGGGGGATTGAGGTGTGATTGTGCCACGGGGAGATCGGGTGAGGGTTTGTTACACGCCTGCCTCCCTCCACATGCCATGCCATGCCATGCCATGTTTGTGTGTCGCGCACAATATCCCTGCTGTAATGGGCGGCGTGCGAGACTTTTCGAGAACATCACCGCTGTTTCCACCACGCAGCGCAGCGCATGGCCCGGCCTTATACTTGACTTTCCTTTCATGCTTTCATGCCCTGTCAGCATCTGCAATCGCGCGATTCCCACGTGCCACCTACTTTTAAACACTTCCCACTTCACGCATTCACTCTCATTCTCCACGTGCAAGGCTCGTGCTCGGTTGTCGTCACACTGACCGAGCAATTACCTGCTTCTCCCTCGCCGCTGCTGTCGCGCCCTCAACACCCACCCACCACCCAACTCAACTACTATCATCCAGCACAATCCCTGCAAGTGACGAGTTTGTTTGCACATCCCCACGCAAACACACTCTCTGCTCTGCACTTTACCACCCGACCGCGCGCGCCTTCCTCATTCACTGCTCTTACTTGACCACCGCGACCTGCTCTTGTCCTTTCACTTGCGCCAACCCTAGACTCACCGAGCATCGACACCGACACCTCTTCCTCATCATCTGTGTCGCGAGGGGTTTGCAATTGAAGACAACAACGCCGCGCACTCGACCAACATCACCCGCCACAATGGCAACCACACACTCGGTCCAGCTGTAAGTTTCATGACACACGCATCACGACATATAAAAAGGTACTCTCGCTGACAAAAGACATCCACACAGCTTCCTGCCGGTCACCATCGACTTCCAGGAGAATCAACAATCGCGTCGCCCCAGTCCGCCACCTCGCGTGAGCAGCGGCCCTAAGAGCTCAAATTATGACCTCCCTTCTCACACCAGCGCACCCAGTCTACTGATCAAAGACACACCTCCCCGTACTCCTGGCACCAATGATGCCGAGGAGCTGTTCGGTCCCGAAACCCAGAAGAACCTAGCTGCCGGCACTCCTGGCGGTCGCTTGATGCGCAGTGATGTGCACCTGCCCGAGTGGGGCAAGCAGGCCATCTTCAACCAGCCCAAATCGAGAGCTGGACCTCTCCCTTCAGGCTCCATCCTTGATTTCTCGAGGGCATACGACGAGCTACAACGTCAACATGCCTTCTCACGCAAAAACTCTCCCAGATCGCGCACCCAGTCACGCACTGGTAGTCCCGGTGACGGGAGCTTTGCCACCAAGACTTGGACTGTCGAGCCGGCAGTCCAGGGGAACGGCGGTCTGACCAACGCCGCTCGGGAGGCGAGCACCAAGACTGAGTTCGACCTTACTTGGGTTGGTACTGTGGGCTTCCCTACTGACAGCGTCCCTGATTCTGTCAAGGAAGACATTGAGGACACGCTGCACAACGACCACAACGCTTCTGCCGTCTTCGTGAAAGACAAGGATCTTGACGGGCACTACTCTCACTTCTGCAAGACCATTCTCTGGCCGATCTTCCACTATCAAGTTCCTGATCACCCGAAGAGTAAAGCTTATGCCGATCACTCGTGGAACTACTACGTCAACCTCAACCAGGCATTTGCCGACAAGGTGGTGTCAACGTACAAGAAAGGCGACACCATCTGGGTGCACGACTACCACCTTTTGCTTGTGCCTGGCATGATCCGCAAAAAGATCGCAGACGCCAAAATCGGTTTCTTCCTTCATACTGCATTCCCCTCTTCGGAGGTGTTCCGCTGTCTAGCCAAGCGACGTGAGCTTCTCGAAGGAATGCTCGGTGCCAACCTGGTGGCCTTCCAGACTGCCGAATATTCTCAGCACTTCTTACAGACATGCAGCCGCATTCTGACCGTCGAGACCACCGTGGAGGGCGTTCAGCTTGAAGATCACTTTGTGAACGTCATGGATTGTCCCATCGGTATCAACTTGGACGCCACCAATGAGGCCCGCGAGGCCGAAGAGGTCGCTGAGTGGATCGCCGCCATCAAGAAGAAGTACAAACGCAAGCACATCATCGTCGCTCGTGATCAGCTGGACAACATTCGGGGTGTGCGCCAGAAGCTCTTGGCGTATGAGCTTTTCTTGAACAAGTACCCGGAATGGCGCGAGAAGGTTGTCATGATCCAAGTGGCAACCTCGACAAGTGAACAGAGCGAACTTCTTGCGACCGTCTCCGACATTGTGACTCGCATCGACTCCGTTCACTCGACATTGGCACACCAGCCTCTGGTCTTCCTCAAGCAGGATATTGCATTCTCCCAGTACCTCGCCCTGCTCACAGTCGCGGACACTATGATGATCACGCCACTCCGTGACGGCATGAACCTCACTGCTCACGAATTCATTGCCTGCCAAGACGGCGCTCGTGATCAGAAGAAGCACGCTCCTCTAATCCTCAGTGAGTTTACTGGAAGTGCTTCGGTCTTCCATGATCACCCTTTGATCGTCAACCCATGGGACTACCAGCAACAAGCCGAAGCCATCAAGTCAGCCCTCGAGATGAGCGCTGAGGAAAAAGAAAAACGCTGGACCAGTCTGTACAACATTGTTCGCCACCAAACTGGAGGACGCTGGGCAAGCACACTATCAGGATACCTGGAGAGGGTGTATGATGAGCGCGGCACTCGCGACGTCGCATCTGTACCTCGCTTGTCTCTCCGAGAATTGAGCGAAAAGTACAAGGCTTCATCCAAACGCATGTTCTTCCTCGACTACGAGGGCACCTTGGCACCGCACCGCACCAGCTCTGGCATCCCACTGTCATCGCCTCAGCGTGTGCTCGATGCCCTCAATGAACTCACCGCCGATCCTCAGAACATTGTCTACGTCATGTCCGGTCGCAAGCCAGAGTCACTCGCTTCCGACTTCCGCACTGTACCTCACGTTGGACTGATCGCCGAGAATGGCTGTTTCGTGCGCGAGTTCGGCAACGAGAACAAGTCTTGGACCGAATTCGCCGACAAAGATGCAATGTACGAGTGGAAGGCCGCTGTTCGTGGTATCTTGAAGTACTACCAGGAACGCCTGGAGCACAGCTTCATCGAAGAGCGCCACTGCTCAATGTTCTTCCGCTTCAACCGTGTCGAAGACAAGGAGGCCGCCACGCGCACTGCAGGCGAATGCTCAGATCACATCAACGGTGCATGCAGCAAGATGGGCATTCGCGCTGTCCCTATCGCAAACGCCGTCCTCATCGAGACTGTCGACCAGAGCAAAGCCAAGGCTGCCGAGATGATCCTTGACAAGCAGCGCAAGTCAAACGATGATGAGGGTGCGGTCCCAGTTGATTTCCTCATGGTCGCTGGTGACGACCGCGAAGACGAGATCATCTTCCGCTGGGCCAACGAGCTCGGTAAGGCAGATGCCGTTGCCAGCGTCTCCACTGTGTCGGTCGGCAAGAGGAACACTGAAGCTGCGTCCACGCTCACGCAAGGAACCACCGGTCTCTTGTCTGTGCTGGGTCGCTTGGCGAAGATCTCGATTGAGAACGCGCCGACGGATTACTTCAATCAGAAGACCAAGGCTTGATCTGGATGTGGACTATACTCAAAAGGACGCGGAGAGCGGCGATCAATCGCCATTGATTCCGTGTCCTGGAATAACGCCAAAAACAAAAAGGCAGCAATCCGGCAACGACAACTTTCCCTTTTCGAGCGCAGGCGTTCGGTTGAATCATGTCGGTAAGTCTCTTTTTTTGCCCCCTTCTTTCTTTCCTCTTCGGCGACAGATGGGCAAGCAGCACCGGGTTTATGGTGGGAGTTCAATGAATGCATGGGATGAGCGAATTAAATAGAAAGCGGTCACTTCAGGTGATCCGGAAGCGATCGATCGGGGACTTCTGCATTAGCGTTTGCATTTCGAGTGCTTGTCTGTCTCTGCTTGTTTTCTACACATGGTGCGCGCAAGCCCTATACCCTTCTGTCCGCCGTGTCGCGAGACTCTTTCGGTATCAGCGGATTGTGTTGGTCTTCTTTTCATGGAGACGGAATGGTATGGCTCGTGAAGGGACTTCGGCTTCGATGGGTGTTTTGGCTTCTGGAGGTTTGGCTTTTTTTTCCCCCTCTTTCTCTTTGTAAGTTAATCGAGAATGACGGTATGGATGAATGAAAATAAAAATGGTGTGAATCGGAATGTTACTTTTGAGGTTGTGGTGATTTTGTGGTTTCTTTTTTTTTTTTTCGAGTTCGAGGAAAGGGTGAGCAAGCAGGCTATTATGGCGCTGCTGACTGACTGACCGAAATGAGAAGACATGACTTAAATTCGTCACGATCTTCTGATACCTACTCGGGTATCGAAATCAGACCACCTCTTTCGGCACAAGAATGCGTTGATTGGAAGAAAGGATCTAGCGGTGACTAATAAAAAGTGATTAAGGTAGTATGCATCCGTCCGTTCTGCTAACGCCCTTTCTCCAGTATGCATGTTGTTGCGATGGATATTTAGCCATCTAGTCGAGCTGGCCTGGTCGCCTATCGTACTCAAGGTAGCCTGACTGACATGAGTGCACATGGCCAAATCGCGCTCAAATATTGTATTGTTGGTTCTATCAAACAGGCTTCAAGGGCAGATTCTCAGTCGCATTTGGTCACATTTGTTTGTTTGTTTGTTTGTTGTGATCCACCGTGCCCGCATCAGGGCAGCTTGCATCCTTATACAACTTGTAAGTCGCACTGCGTATGATGAGAAGGGCAAGTACTGTTTGATCAACATTGATTGTCGAGGACGTGGTTGGCGACTAGAGTGTTAGGTATTCTATGTTCGTCGTGTGTGTTTCGTAACTTCTCTCGTAACCCTAGACCCTAAAATATGCCCCGTGTGTACGACTGGCGCGCTAAGAGGACATGTGCATGTACCTATCACAATTGAGACTGCAATGTGCTGTTTGTGCATAGCAGGCACTGTAGTACAGTATTAGCTTTCTTGTTCGCTGACTCGTATGAGAAAGAAGCCTTCTAAGCCACACGGCACAACCTCGTGCGTGCGCCAGTCCAAGATGCGGGCGGCGGCGATGCTGTGTCAATGCTCTTCAATTTTTTTTTTGTTTGCCAACATCATTGCTATCATCTCTCCTTCTGCCATTCATCCAAGAAGTACGGGGTGATAGGGAGAGGATTTGATTCCCAGCGAGGTCAATTCGTCTTCCTTCCACTCTTCTCCGCGATGCCGCAACCCGTGATTCGAGCCAGGCTGCAGCGGAGTCGGATTCGCAGATCGACCTCTTCCTGCCGCGAAGGGCAAATGCAATAGACGTAGCTTGCTCTACGCGAGTCTCTGGAGGTATAGCTGGACCCCGTTATTAACAGTTGCAAGTCACATGTGTGATCGCCCTCTCAGCACGGAGATATTCGAGATTGCCCTCGTTAGGTAAACGCTTATGGAGACTGTACGGGAGTCGAAAATGGGAACATGAACAAGTGCGACTGCGATAGTGGTAGCAGCGGTGTCTGTTTCTTTTGTTTTCTACTTGATATATCCAGTGTCTCGCTGCCTCGTAGATTATAGGCGCAAAATCACTGCTGAAGCGCATGCGCGGCGGAGACCCTCCTTCCCAATGAGATGCGACTGGAATTTCTAGCCAACTCTGTGACGAAAGCTGCTGCTATCAAGTACCGCCTTTGCTGTCACCGTGCAGTTTCCTCCGAGACAGTGGTGCAGCCCGCCTGACGAGCCGATGTGCAGATCTGAAGGAGAGCGGAGAATGCGACTGGCGGCGACCGCCGCCGGGATACGCTCCAAGTCTTCTGCTGATGGCCGTTGCTTTTCGATGAGCGATGTTTTTCTTCACATCCTTCGATTGCCGGACATTCCCGTAATTGCTTTGGTCTGTTGCAGGAGGTATGGAAACGAGAATGCAGATCATGGCCGGCCGGCCAGCGCGGACTCCGATGTCAGATGGTTCGTCCAAGGTTTTGTGCGGATGTTTCGCAGGCGTTTGATCCATCCCACACCTATGAGGGTCTCGCTGCGTCTTCAACTTGGGATGGGTAGCTGTTGGTCGCTGCGGGTAGCTGTGCGTAGTGGGCTTCGCAGAGCACAATAGTCGAGTGGATAATCCACTCGGTGTTGATGCTCAGCCGGTGAACTACACAGAATATTGTTGAGCTGCACTGCAGGTGGCGTACAACGGAAAACTTCATGGTTGACAATGATGTTGAGTGTCGGAGCATTTCCATGGTTGCTGTTGTTGATTGCCTGAGGCGGATGGAGTCTCACAATACTAGGAAGTTGTGTTGTTGTTATTGTAGAGTCGGCAGATATGTTCACGGATCGCGAGGAGCCTCGTCGGACAGTGCCGCATTCTGCTGGTCTTTTCGGTCGAGTGCATGTGCTCTCAGAAGGAAACGCATCTTGTCCCAGACTTGGAGCTTTTCGAAATGCTCGGTCTGGCGATCTGCTGCGAGGTGGGCGTGATAGGCGTTTAGTCGACAGCTTGCGACATAAATGACGAAATCATTCCCTTGTAGCAACAGGCTACGTGCATATTTGACCATGTATTGGAAGGTCTCTGCTCGGGGGTTGACAAAGTACGACTCTGGGGTTTGTTGTCAGTTGAATTCGAAGCAGGATGGATCGACAGGGAGGCGTCGCGCAGCTGGGGACTGACCGAGCAGGGAAAGCAGCAAATCCATGTCACGCTCAATGTTTGCTGGAAAGCCTGCAGCTGGACATGAGGCATCGCGAGGAAGGGCGCCGTTACGGCTAAATTGATCGAGCATTGTTGGTAGAGAGGTATGGGATTCTTGGTGAAAATGCTGTGTCTTGGGACATGGGATTCTCTTTTGAAATATCAAATGCCCTCCACGTATGACGAAGGTGGCTTTTGAGGCTTTTTGCAGTGGGTTTGAGAAAGTGGGCATTGACAACCGTGCTCTGGTTGCGTGACGAGGCGCGGAGTCTGCGCCGGAATTGATTCTGAATTTGCGTTTGTGGGGGATGCTCTTGTTGTTGATCTCGTACTTGAGCTCAAGTTTGTATTTATAGGTATCTGTGGGAAGTACGAATGTTTCATTTCTTCCAAAGTGCGAGATGATGACCGCTGATTGTGTACATGTTGAGCGTACACCATTTTCTCCGAGATGCCGTCTGGCTACTCATGTTACAAAAGTTCGAAGGCCAGATTGACGAAATAATCGTGACAAAGTGGGATTGTGTTACATTGTGGGGCTTTTCGATCGACGATCGGACACGGGGCCCAGACCGATGATTTCTCCATTGGAGGATTCGACGAGTCCGTCCCCTTGTTGGTCCTGTCAGGAGGTACGCTCATGCATACATCATCACTTTTGGTCGACGAAGAGCACGCACCCCACATATGGCCAGCGAATGGTAGAGTCGAACAGCATTGCAGAGTATGCTCGTGGATGAGAATGCTGGCGAGAATCGCGTGTCATCCCTACGGTGACCGTGGCTCAGGACAAGCCTCCGGCCGGTAGGACTTACTAAGCGCCTGCGACACGGCAGAGAGTGTGTCAGGCATGGGTTATCGTAGCCGAAATCGCCGCCAGGTGCATCTCGACTTCGCAGCTTTGCGCGGCGCCACGATCGCAACCACTTGACCGCTCGAGTCGGTCAATCTCTAGTCTTGATGGCACTACACGATTGACGTTTCATCGCCAATCTTTCCAAGGAAGCCGCCTGCATGCTGAGATTCTGCCCACGACATGAGTCTGTCCGCGGATCAGGCCGCTATCATCTCCGATCGGCGGCGGTTGTGGGAAGTGCGAAAGTACTGTCAAGTCAGACCTGCACTGGGGCGCAATAACATTGATGGTGCCGAGTCTTCTGCACCGCCTCTCGATGCAAGTCCAGTGTCTTCTGATGCTGCCTTGTCAAGCTTGCTGCAGCTCCTTGTGGCTCGAACCAATGCCGACATAGCCATTATTAGTCTTCTGGACGAACAAACACAGTTCTTCTTAGCGGGTGCTCAAAAAGATCACGACGAGCCTACTACCGAACCTGCTAAATGGTTTGGCTGCGATCAGGTGTCACATTCCGGTGGACTTTGCGAGCGCACAATCGTGATCGACAGTACGCAATGCCCAGGTATCTACGAGGAGCTGGATATGCTCGAGAATCCTCGCACGAAACACTTGCCGTTTGTCAAGGGCACCTTGTCAAGTTTCCGACATTATGCTGGAGCACCCATAAGAACTGATGCAGGCAATCCAATTGGCACGGTGTTTGTAATGAGCCACCAGCCATCATCTGGGCTCGATACCTCTCAGCAACAAGCGCTGACCGATACGGCTCACAACGTCATGCGGCAGTTGACGCTCAACCTCCATGCACTGGAGGGGGCACGCTTAATGCAGTTTCAGAGGACCACAGCAGCTGTTTTACAGCGGCAACAACCGTCGCTACCCAAAGAAAAGCTCACTCGCACATTGTCTGGCCTCAATCAGCAACCAAACTACGTTGTGGATATCTTTCAATATGCCGCTGAGGTGATGCGACAATCTCTGGAATTGGAGGGCGTTTTTTTCCAGCATGTATCAGCGGACGATCGCACACCACAAGCATCATCTGAAAACTCCCAAGACTCGCTCCTTGCGGCTTCACTCGATGTAGGGAAACCTAGCCCAATCTGCTTCTCACGGTCCGAGGTGAACAAGATCATACAAATGTTCCCACATGGTGCTGTTCTTCAACATCTGGACTATAACTGGTTGATGTCGAACTCAAAGGAAAGCCAAACCCTGCTGGATCCTGAATTCATTGCTGCCCTCGAGAGGTGCTTCCAAGGCTCACAGCAATTACTGGTCATGCCAATGTTTGATGTACTACATAACCGCACAGCTGCTATCTGTGTGGGTTGGCTTTCCGACTATGAACGGGTCTACTCTGAACGAAGCGATCTACCATTTATCTCTGCATTCTGCATGTCAACCATGTCAGAGGTACTTCGGATTGAGACACAGATGCTGGAACGGGTCAAATCAGACTTTCTGGGCTCTGTCAGCCATGAGATGAAGACACCACTCCACCAAACACTTGGAAATCTGGAGCTGTTGCTGCAGACAACCTGTAGTGACGAGCAATACGACTTCGCCGTGAATGCGAGGTTTGGCGCTACGCAGCTTCTCGAGACTATTGACAAGATCCTGCTGTACTCCAGCATCAGCTCCGAGTCGGACGCAACGGCCGAAACTTCTTCCGAAATAGACACGATCCTGCATGAGAAGGACGCTTCACAGATCATTGGACCGCGCCGTGAACATGTTGCAGGTGCAGCTAGTCCTGTTGACCTTGTCCGGATGTGCGAAGAAGTTGTCGAGGATACCACGAAGCGTGTACGTCTGCTGGAGACCATCATGTCACCTTTGGAGCAAACGGAACAGGGAGAGGACCACGCGACGTGTACAGAATCTTCTAGCCAGCACGTGGACGATTCTGAGAAAGAACCTTTTACCATCGTGGTATTCGATGCAAGTCCGATTGAGAGGATCCAAGTTCCACGCAACACCGGCTTTAGGATCATCCTTGAGAATTTACTGGTATGATGATCGCTCACCACACATTCTACATCTGACCCATACTGAAACAGTGCAGAGTAATGCCATTCGATTCACCCGTGCCGGCTGCTGCACCCGCATCTGCCTTGAATTATCAACAGAGCAGGTGAAGCTGATTGTCTCTGACTGCGGCTACGGCATGTCAGAAGACTTTGTCCGGCACAACATATACTTACCATTCGCACAGCAAGATCCTGTCACAAGTGGCGTGGGATTGGGACTATCATTAGTGAAGCGTAATGTCGACCGACTTGGAGGCACAGTTGATATCGAAACCGACCAGGATTGCGGGACCACAGCAACAATCTCTGTCCCGACCAAGGATCTTGCCGAGGGTATTCGTGCGTTCTCAGAAGTTTACAGCGGCAGTCAGATTCCTCCAGGCATCATTCCATTGATGCCAAAGCGACCACGACACAGTCTTCCTGTGATGCATGCTTGCTTCTACGCGCCAAGCACATGGGTGCACCGCGACGACCGGAGGGACAAGAGATCAATTGATCTCATGTTTGATTCTTTGTCTAGCACTTTGAGCGAATGGTATCAACCAGTTCTCAGCTTATGGCAGCATCAGAAAAAGCGGACTCTGCCCGATCTGGTCTTCATCAGTCAGCGCGACCTGGCGGAATTCCACCAGGAATGTGGCGCTGAGTTCGCCAATGTGAAGAAAGTTGTCATCTGCGCCGCCATTGGGAAGACCAGTTCACAAGATCGGGAGAGGATTCGGCAGGCGGCAACCGTTGCCGACGCTCTGATCACAGGTGCCGTGTTGCCATCGAAGCTGTGGGAGGTAGTGACGAATTACTTTCCACATATATTGCAGCCTGGAAGTTCATCCAAAGAACAGAAGTCTGACAACGGCCGAGACACATCTGAGACCCGTGGTGCTGCGGAAGAAGCAGAAGAACCTTGGTCGGAGGGCCACGAACGCTCCACTCACGGTGACCCCAAGGAAACGGATCCTGAGAGCAAGGACTCTCTCAATGTCGATGGCTGGGAGCATGAAAATCGAAACAGCCTCGGGCAAGCGACTATCGTGCAATTTGAGAGCGAGAAAATTGCAGGCGCCGAGAGTGAAGTGTCTGCAGTTTCGAAAGTTGATGGCGCTGGCAACAAGCTGTTGCGAGTCTCATCAAATCCAACACAGGATACACGCAAAACTGTCATGAAGAGGAACTTGACGGCACCGATTCTCGAGGGCTCAGCGCAGCCACACCTACTTTTGGTTGACGACAACAGCGTTAATCTCAAGATGCTGGGAATGTTTGTCCGTAAATGCGGAATACCGGCAGCGCACTCCACTTCCGTCACAGGCGGCCGGGAGGCGATCGAAGCTTACAAGTCCTTCGAAAGCAAGAACAGTACGACGCTGGGGTTCGATATCATCCTTATGGATCTGTCCATGCCCGAGGTATCTGGCTTTGAGGCCACAAGCACGATACGGGAGATCGAGAAGACTTCGGATGTCAATCACAAGGCTTATATTGTTGCATTGACTGGGCTGGTCAGCGAGAAAGATCGTAGTGCTGCGCGCGAGGCCGGCGTTGATGATTATGTTACAAAGCCCGCCGGCTTGCAGAAAGTGCGTGATATAATTGAGGCATGGCAGAAGAGGAAGTATGACTTTGCTGGATAGATATATAACCCAGGTACACGATCAATGCATGGTATCCGCCGAGAGGGTTTTGTGAGGGGAGTTCTTCATTTCATTGATGTAATTCGTTCTACCAATGTATTTAATCGGCCTGATTGCCATTGTTTACTTACGACGCAGTTCCGCGTGCATTTATCTATTTATCTTCCGATCCTCCGATGTTTGATCCACCGCAATGACGTAGCATGTGGATGTGATGGCAGCTCCCCAGGCCAAGGATTCTATTCCTTGCTGTACCTCAACGCCTGAATCCTTCCCAAGACTTCCGCGCCCTTGGCTGTGCATGGTGAGATATACTCCAAGGATTGTTCGAGCCGCTAAGTACATGGCAGTCGGCAAAATATGCGATGGAACCCAATACAGTTCTGGGCGATCTCCCCGATCCTTGGCCTACATTTTGCCTCTTGCATACAAGTACAAAGGTGCCGTGAGTGGAATTGTTTGAAGATTGCTTACAGTAGCGTCGTATATCCAGATCGCAGCGATTGTTAATTTCCTACGACCATAAAGCCAAAATCTCATACATACAGCATGCTCCCCCGCCACAGCCGACTGTTGATTTGCCTTGTCGCCACCGGTGTTCAAGCCCAAGTGTAAGCTTGACCCAGCACTTCCGGGTCTTGATGTAAGAATTGATGTCGCGTCACAGGCGTAAGCACATCGTGCCCGGACTAGGCTTCCGCCTTACTTCTCCTGAGATACTCCGGGACGGAGATGTCACCTGCGGCGACGAGGACAGGCTGTTCCGCTTCACCGCTGGCGTCGAGATCAAGTCCAATTATACCGAGGCATGCTACAACCTCGATGAAGTCTTTGCCTGGCGCTATGACAACCATTCCGGACTTGACGACCGTTCTTGCCACTGGGATAGCAGCTCCTGCCCGAACGAGTGGCGGTACCTGGAAGGCTTCAATTTTGATCCAAATGCGACCAACTCCGTGATCACTACTGTTCTTTCAGGTTACAATATGGACGAGTCACCGGATTGGCCAGCGCAGGTGTTCCGTACTTTCGAGCGTGAAGGCTGTGACCAAGGCGGGGACTGGCATCAGTGGACTGGTTGCGAGAACGAGAGGGACGAATGTCGCGAGCTGCCGTATGGCGTTCGCAGCTTTCATGTCTCTTATCAGCCGGAAGACAGTAGAGTTGACGAATGCGTGTTTGCGGGAGAGCGTGGCGCTCTTGAATCTGGCTCTGGGGTCTTGAAGGTGGGGAGCTTGGCTGTGTTGCCTGTTTTGGTATTCATGCTTGTGCTAGCCTTCTGACCGAGAGCTTGTTCAATTTTGGAAATGTCCATGATCTGAGAATAATAGACTTCTATTTGGATGCTTACAAATGTTGGCCTCGTACTACATATTGCAATAATATTTCTACCATCTGGACCCACATTCCTCGTTCCACGCCCTTTCATTCAGCCCACGCCACTTCTTTGCACTTGATCGCGTCTGACCTCTTCCATGCGATTTCTTCGTACCAGTAAAGCGTAGTGGGCCACTGATGTACGGACAATCGAACATGCCTTCGAGCTTGAGACCGGAGTCGCTGAATGTTATGCTCCGAGGTTGATAAGCGAGCGCTTCGAGCTCAATCTGACCCTCACCAGTCTCGCGACCTCGCCAGCGGAGCTGAAATGTCGGATGGTCCTTCACAGTTGTCCACTCTGGAGACGAGGGTGTGGAGCTTAATGGGTAGATGCGCATGATGCCTTTCACTACACCGAAATGGAATTTGGCGCAGCAACGAGGGCGTCGCGAGTCCGCTGCAGATTCTGGTCCTGGTGCAGCGCGCCCGCGTCTTTTGGAGTTGTCATGGTACTCCCGTGAGTAAAGATCCTCGGAGTCTGACTCGGCCTCATCGACACATACGGCGTTAAGCTTGTAGTCATCTCTGAAAATCTCCATGCGAAGCTTTTCTGAACATTCCGGGCCGTCGCGGAATTGGGATAGTTCGTCGCAGTGGATGGTCCATTTGCCTGTGAGATCCCAATCGTCGTTTGCTTTGGCCTCGTCAGAAAATGCCCGATGCCGCGCTCGTTCTTCGGCCTTTGCAACTTCGAGTTTGGCATTATGGCTCGTCCATTGCTCCTGGGCCTTCTTCTCCGCGTCTTTTTTGAATGCTCGCGCATTGGTCGCCACTGCTTTAGCCTCGCCGATTATGTAACATTGCTGAATCTCACAGCCTGGGGGTAGATCAACGGGACCACAAACTGCCTCATATCCGAGAGACAGAGCTACAGCAGCCCGCGAAAGACCGTACCAGTGACCCCGCAAAATCCGACAAGAGTGCAGCAAGAACGAATCAGGATTCTGCATCTCCTCTTGCAAAGCGCGCTCCGGATCCTGGCGGAGTCTGTCTTCAAACGTGGTCGCGGGATCTTTCCACCATTGCTCGAAGCGGAGTTCTTCTTGCTCCTCTCCATAGGCGTTAATATCGCTTTCAAGCTGGTCCAGTTCATCCTGGGTTTCCAGGTCCTTCCTGAGGTCTCTGTGTTGCAGTAACTGCTGTAACTCGTCTTTGCCGCCAGAAGTCTTCAAGCCGCGGAATGAGCACTGTGCTTGATAATAGCTCTTTGGACGCTCGTCATACGAAGGTTGCCGCTTCGCAACTTTGCCTGCCTTTGTTTTCACAACTGGCTGCGCCAGCTTCGCATCTACAAGCATGTCGAAAGATTCTCCGTAGCGGACGAGCTTGCGGCGAGCCCGCTCATATGCTTGAGGAGTCATCTTCGTTTGCTGTCAATTTTGAGATTCCGAGCAGTGCTATGCGAGGTTCCGCGATTGTTGCAAACAGGGTGTTGTTTGCAGCGGCGAATGCTAGTGTTGGAGAGCGGGAGTCCTTGGTCGTCTAAAAGGCTTACGACGCACAGTACGCACAGGCGCTCCCCCGCACAACCGTATCACTTTCATTAATCTTGCCGGCTGTTCTTCTCCTTCCCAACCTGGCTGTCGCCCTGGCTTATCACACGTCTGTTACATGAACGGCCACGTGCATACATTCGTCGGATTTCATCACCATACAGCATTATCCCATTCTCAGTGGTCTCACTGCTGGTGTTACGAGAAGAGAGCTGACGCACATGGCGCAAGCATGCCACAATTGTCGCCGCCAGCGATTGAAGTGTGACAGCACTCGTCCGCATTGCCAGAAATGCGCCAAAAGAGGCCAGGAATGTCTTGGGTACCAGCGTCTTCTCCGTTGGGAGACTAGTCTTGGTAGTCGCGGTAATATAGGGGATGTCACCTTCAATGGAAAGGTCGCGAATAAGTTTAGACCAGTGCAGTGGCTGAATTCTCCCTCAAAGGCACTGACAGAACCTTGCATGCAAGATATGAGTCTCAAAGAGAGGGAATATCTCTCCTACTGTATGCTTGAACAATGTCTGAACCAAAGACTATGATACTGATGCAACCAGTTGCTAGCGACGTCTGCAAGGATCTGATACTTTACGATGATCCGAAGGAGAATCAGTTCCGGGAGCTTGTCCCAATAGCTCTTGACCATCCAATGCTACTGCAGATCATAATCGCCACATCAGCCATCCGCATGTCGCATACTAGCCAGAAGCTTGTGCATTCCCACGCAATGGCAGCGTCGACGGAAGCAGTCTATCAGAGCACAACTCCAACAGCCATTCAACGTCAAGACTTCGTTGATTACTCGCGGGTCAGATCTCACGCACTTGTAGCCAAATATAAGGCTCTGAATCTTTTGCAGTATGCGTTGAGTAATGCAACGCCAATGGATCTCGATGTGATACTTGCTGTAATTCTTTTATTTGTGGAGTTCGAACTGCTGGACTCAGGAAGAGACGATTGGATACACCACATTGATGGCGCCAGAAAGATCATCGAAAAGCTGTGTGGCTCAAATGTGATCCCAGCGAGAATAATGAGCCCACTGCGTAGGTGTCTCGTCTCGAATTTCTTGGTGTATGTCAATTCTCACCAGCTTCATGGTATACCGTTAACCTTGCGACAGTTTTGATATACTTGGATCAACATTTCCTAGCACGACCGGCCACAAGCCTCTGGTATCCCTCAGCGACACCAATCTTTCGCTCCTCCAGGACGCGGAAGGTAACCATTGTTCTTCTTTTCCCAAAAGGCTCCTGCAAGTGGTGTGGCGTGCGGCCCAACTTGCCCGCGCCGAGCAGTTGCCTCTCAGCTCAGACCGGGACTCAGGCTCGCTGAAGGAGAAATTATCGCTCCTACTACATGAAGCAGAGCTTTTCGATGCACACTCCTGGGCCAAAACCCTTCAACCACGGTCGCCCGTGTCGGACCTATCGTGTCGAATGCATGTAGCTTCCGCCCACTGCATAGCTGTGCGCATATATTTATCCCGGCTTCTTCTATCGTTAGGCCCCGATGCGCGGCTTTCCAACACTTTTGAGACGTTGGTTTCGGAAGCCATCCGGCACATGGCTGATATCCGTCCTTGTGATGCTTTGTTCACAGCGACAACGTGGCCGGCTTTCGTCGCGGGTGCGGAGACAAACGATCTTCGGAACAGAGCTTGGATTGCCCATCGATTTGCAGAACTATTGGAGGTAGAGCCATGGGGCACAGTAAGGGGCGCTTTAGATGTTCTGCGAGACATCTGGTTGGAGAAGGATGGGACGACAGTAGGCGAGCAGAGCATGAGGCGCGAAGGCTCGTATGACGGCAATTGGATTGCATGCTTAAGACGGACAGGTGTCGATTGGCTGATTATATGATTTGCGGCTCGTTGAAAGACCGTATTTCGGCGGACATCATGAACCTGTTTCCACAAACGACGCTTGGCAATTCATTCGTGTATCATCACTGAAAGCCACATCACGAACTGGCATGGTACTCGTATGTTTCTTTTGTGATGGGCGATTCGTCAATCATTCGCGAGAGGGAATTCCGTCGCATTCTCTTGTCCTCACATAAAGTAGCCATTGACTCGAATTCGAATTCGCGTTCACTGTTATGGTTGATCGTGTAATGCGACTTGCGGTATATCAGACATGACGACTTCTTCCGCTGATCTAGTCCCAAACAGGCAGCCAAGATACTAGCGCCGTGTTTAGTGAGGGTCCTAACGTTACTGCAAGCTCATGCGAACATTATTGTGCTTGCAATATCGGCCAAAGAAATGCAAAGACCAATGGCATCGATCATTCGAACCTCGAGCGGACGGGACTTCCTGCTAGATTCAAACATGATTCGCTCTAATGCCGCAGTCTATGGATCTAGACAATCCGATTACAAACCATGCAAGCTGCGTAGCCCCCATCACCGAGATATCTTAAAGACATCTTGTTCCCTTTCGAAGTCCAATGTGCTTTTCCACATCTTTCAAAATCACCAATCGCGCTTTTTTTGACCATCTCAACCACTGCCATAAGCTGTACCATCTTCATTGCGACCTCCGTCATTGAAGTCTACCTTGGCCACAGACCATTCAGCCACCTGAATGGATTCCTCATCACCACGTCTTAGTATGGAACCCGACTGTACCGTGTCTATGGAAGAGCCGTTATCAGCAAGGATTGAACGCCTTGGTCGTGAGCGCCCTCCAGTCTTCAAGACCTCCTGGAACGAATTCATCTTTGTGTTCAGTATCTCGATGTCTCAACTTCTTACGGACTTTTTCGTCTCGGGCTTCACCGTACTTTTGCCAACACTAATCCAGGAACTGGACATCCCACAAGCAAGTAGTGTCTGGCCGGCCACGGCTTTCTCTCTGGTAATCGCCAGCACTTTACTTGTGTTTGGCAGACTTGGTGATATGTACGGAGGCTATCCCGTATTCTTGGGCGGTCTGGCATGGTTACTACTCTGGAGTATCATCGCAGGATTCAGCGTTAATCCGGTCATGCTCAATATTTGCCGAGCGCTCCAAGGATTCGGACCGGCGGCTTCCCTACCGACCGGAGTCATGCTCATGGGTTCTCTATATCGGCCCGGACCCCGAAAAAATCTGGTCTTTGCAATCTATGGCACTTCGGCAGTCTTTGGTTTCTTTGGCGGCATCATTGTTGCAGGTCTGGTCGGCCAGTTCCTGCGCTGGGGATTCTTTTTCTGGATTGGCGCCATTCTCACAGCCGTGACCCTCGCGACCTCCTACATATCAATACCAAACACAAATGGAGAACGGAAACCGTCTGACGTCGCAATGGACTATTTTGGGGCAGTCACCATCGTCTGTGGTCTCACGCTCGTTGTATTCGCCATCACTCAATCCGCTCACGCATCGATGGGTTGGCGAACACCATACGTCCCAGTGTGCTTCGTCCTTGGCATGCTATCTCTCTGTGTTGCTACTTACATTGAAGCGAGAGTTGCTTCACAGCCGCTGCTACCTGCCTCTATCTTCGCCACACCAGCCATGAAGCCTCTTCTGATTGCCCTCTTCTTTCTCTACGGCACTTGGGGCATCTTTTCAGTGTATGGCACTTTGTACTTCCAGAAGATCATGGGAGCTACACCGCTCCAAGTCGTAGCCTGGTACGTACCTCTCGGTGTTGCAGGACTTCTCCTCAGTGTACTTGAAGGCTTCATTCTTCACATAGTCCCTGGCCGGGTCCTTCTCATAGCCTCTGGACTAGGCGCATTGGGTTCGCAATTGCTTCTTGCTCTGATCCCGATCTCAGGCGGCAACTATTGGGCATGGATCTTCCCCGCCACAATCCTGAGTACGATCGGCATCGACCTTTCGACAATCTACATGACCGTCTTCATCACGACTGCACTGCCATTAGCACAACAGGGTTTGACAGGAGGCTTAATCAATTCGGTGCTGCATCTGGGTGTTGGAGTCATCCTTGGTCTCACGGATATCATTCAGTCAGCTACCGTTGCGGAGCAAGGACTGGGCATGAGTTACAAGAATACGTTTTGGTTTGGAGTTGCTGCTGGAGCTGTCAGTTTAATGCTAATGGCTATCTGGGGAAAGTTGCCAGCTGCGAAGAGTGACATGACTGCAGACGAGAAGAAGGAATCACTGAAGGAGGCTAAGCAATCATTGCCGACGCCCAGCGATGCATTAGTTGGTCCATCATGAAACTATAGCTTCTCAAGTTATGACATAACAGTGGGATGTGCGATTGGCCTGTTGCAGGTTTCCTTGTGCCCGACGATGTCCATGATCCATCGCCAAGCATCATGACCTCCCACCTCCCAGCAACATAGACACCGCAGCCAGAATAACCGGTCCCACACTCACGATCTCACCCAACCCAGCATACGCAGGCGGAATCCTAAACTTCACAAACGCGCCCGCAGCCAGCAAGATAGCAAAGACATTGTAAACAGCCGACCAGACAAAGTTGAACACGATGCGCACGTACGCGCGTCTCGAGACGTCAAGCAGCACCAGCACACCGTCCAGACCTCGCAGCAAGACTACATCCGCGACAGCGCCTGCGACGTCAGAGGCGGAGCCGAGTTGTGCGCCGACGTTTGCTTGGGCGAGCGCAACGGCGTCGTTGGTCCCATCGCCGCAGAAGAGGACGATTTTGCCGTTTGCTTGGAGGGCGCTGACGTACTCTTTCTTTTGAGATGGCGAGTGGCGAGAAGCAACGTTCGAGAGCTCTATATCCAAAGAGAGGGCGACGGCTTGCACAGCACGAGCGTGATCGCCGCTGACAATGTGAGTCTTGACGTTGCGATTTTGCAACGCGGTGATAACCGCTTTTGCTTCGTCGCGGATTGTACTCTCGAGTCCTACGGCTAGGATCGGAACTTCGTCGATCTTGATGCAAAAGCATGTCATGCCTTGGTGGAGCAGTTCGGCGACCACAGAGTTGACATCCATACCGAGCCAGAAAGGGTTTCCTGCTTTCACGATGAGGTCTCCGGAGACTGCTTGGATTCCTGAGCCAGGGATCGACTTTGCATGGTCCAAAGACATCGTACCCAAGCTTGCGTCGGTCAAATGAGCAGCGATGGCTCTAGACACCGGGTGACTGTCGTCTTTGACCAGTGCCTTGGCTAAAGCAAGCGCTTCATCCGTTGTAATCGTGTCGCTCAACGCCTCCAGTCGCACAACGTGGAGATCTCCTCTGGTCAATGTACCGGTCTTGTCAAAGACGAAATCGGTCACTTTGAAAGCTCGCTCAGTGGCGTCGGCCGCTTTTATAACCACACCTTGACGTGCGGCAACACCTCCGGCTATCACGAGGACCATCGGCACAGCCAGTCCAAGCGCGCAAGGGCATGAGACAGCGAGTACAGCGATAGCATAGGTGATAGCCGTACCAACTGCACCGCCCCCAAATTCATGCCGGATCCCAAGCGTGATGCCAACCCAGATAGCAAAGACGATAACCGCGATAGCGACGACGACCGGTACGAACCACGACGCAATCGCGTCGGCAAGGTCTTGGACCCGCGGCTTAGCTCCAAGTGCATCTTCGACAGACTTGGCGATGTCACTGATACTGTTCGCACCTGGCAAGCGCAAGATTCGGACATGCAAGACACTTTCGCCGTTGACGGTCCCAGCGATAACAGTGTCGCCGCGCTGTTTCGTGACAGGTATGGCCTCCCCTGTGAGCATCGACTCATCCACTGCGCTGGTACCGGAAACAACAACGCCGTCGGTGACGATACGAGAGTGCGCAGGCACGGCAACGACGTCGCCGAAGTGAAGGAGGCGGCTGTCTATCTCTGTTTTCTGGCCGTCAGGATGGAGAAGTAAAGACATGTCGACTTGCAAAGAGCGCAAAGAAACGGCACGAATAGCACGCACGCGAGCAATAGCAGCGACGAGGCGGCCGAAAAGCACCAGAGTGATAAGCAAGGTGCTTGTTTCGAAGAAAGCTTCTTGCTCCAGGTCAATTCCGGCCTGCGAAAGACCGAAAGCCACGACGCTGTATGCGTAGGCTGCAGTGATGCTGATGGCTACCAGCATATCCATCTCGATGATCTTGCTGAACACGAGGGACTTGATCGCTTGGGAGTAGAATTCTGGCACCGCAATTGCTTGGACACATGTAGCCAGGGTGAGGGAGATTATGCCTCGGGTTCGGGCTGGCACTGGATTTGGGGCCCAATTGAGTACCACGACCGGGATTGTAAGCGCTGCGGCTACTATGGTATACCAGGTCATCTGTAACAGTCGCTTGTTATCTTTTGCTATCGCAGGGTCCGCGATCGGTGGGGCAAGACTTGTTCCGGGCGGCACGAAGTCTCGAGCTCCGACGATGAGCGGATTATAAGTGATACGATAAAATTTCTGTTTCGTCTTGGTGATAGAGACAATCCCCTCGTGGTATGATTCTTCCAGCCGTTTCGCCGCCTGTGCAGTCATTTGTAGGTCCAATTGTTGATGCCCTTCGAGGATGCGTGAACACTTGAACCCGGTCCTGTGCTCAATGAGTGGGAGCAGTTCATCCAACTTTGCCGCATTGCTGTCCAGATCGAATGCTGCAGTCCCGGACACGAATGTGACTTTCGTCTTGTACAGACCAGGCAATGCATCCAGCACGTTTTGCATCTTGGTACTGCAGCCGGTGCAGGTCATGCCCGAGACACTCAAAACGACATGCTCGTGCGCTGCACCGCATTCCATATCACAATCCATGCCACGATCGATAGGACTTACAGCAGTTTGCCGCTCAAATTTCTTGCCGCCACAAGTGTTTACCTGCTCAGCGCATGTTGTGGAAGCACCGTCACACGCCAGATCTTGGCCTGGCGCCTTGCATTTGCCCTGCTTGATTTCGACGCAGCATCCATCACTGCAGCCGTCCCTGTCAGCGGCCACCAAAGAGACATCGCGTTTGTTCTCCTTTGGACCGGTACAGCAACCGTCACCATAATGCGCTTTAGCAGGTTCAACATCATTCGTCTTCTGCTTTCCGATTCGCGGGCTTGAGTGCCCATTGCAAGCACGGCCAGTCGCCACCTGGCCATCAGAAGAAAGCGCGCAGCAGCAAAATCCGAGCTGCTCGACGACGCTACGGCAGATGCATTTGCTCTGGCGGATAAGCGCTTCGAATCTCCCGAACGCCGTGAGCAGATGGCTACTGCAAGCACCGGAGCTCAAGATGGTGTCAGGCTCGCCGGCAAACTCGCAACATTCGTCGCTGCAATCGGAAGGGGCGTCAACAGAATCACGGGTACTTTTGTCGCAATTGTCGGTCTTTTCGATCTCGGCTTGACGCTTGGTGGTGGTATCCTTGCAGCAAGCACTCTCTTTGCAGATGTCGACGCTGGGCTCCGTGTTACGAGGGTCCTTCGGTTGACCGCTAGGACAGCAGGTAGAGGCAATCACGGGAGGTTTTTCGCAGCAGCCATCTTCCTCAGCAGCCTCGCAGGAGGATTTCTTGCCAGCACCACAGCAAGCGGGAGCAGTGTCGCGGCTTGAAGTCTGCACATCTTCGGGGACAGAGTCACCACCAAGCTTAGTGGCATTATCAGTCGGACGACCTATAGCTGGCCCAGCATGGCTTTCGAGCAAACACAAACGTGCAGCGATGCGGCGCAGACACTCCTCTACACATTCATGTTAGACAGACACGCCCTCGACTAGTGTATGCTTGCCATCGTACCGTCACAGCCACGTCTTCTCGGATTCTTCTTCGGGAGTGGCATTGTAATGCGCATGATTTGAGAGTTAGAAGTCGGCTGCAGGTTGTTGATTCGATTGTTGAAGTATGAAGAACAGCGATGTCGGTGAGGTTGATGATAACAGTGAACGCAAGAAGGCGGAATGAAACCCTAAGCCTTCCCCACCTGCTGCGCCACCACCTTTACCTGCTACTTTTCATGATATGGTATGCTGTGCGCCCAGACTCCCCTCTCATTGGCATGTCGACAGGAACACTGGAGTTATTTGATGAAACTCGTCGAATCCGATCAGTGGCTGGCGACATTCGAATTCCAGTGTTCTTGCTATTACCGCGCGCCTGCTCTTCTACATCGCGTAAGAAAATTGATATGCTTTGTTGTCCATGACCCGACTCTAGCTCCTCTTGCTCTATTGCACTCTCTTCTGCCGATTGCTTCTGTTTGTGCGATCAAAACAGAATAGCGGACAGGAAGCGCTTCATTTCAAGCGCTGATTAGGGTGTGCAAAGTCAATTGTGAAAGCAATACCGTGTATTTTGAGAGGAGCAATGCTACCAGTAGACCTTGCAATCATCGGCGAAAGTAGAACAGGCGCTAGTGATTGGCAGAGTGGTGTTGGGAAATATATGGACAGGCGTGATGTCGGGGATAACGATACAGTTCGGCGGCCCGGAAGGGGTAAGGCTTTAGCGAAGACTACAGCTGGTCTGACTTCGACAGAGAGGAAGATTGCGCGCCAACAACATCATTTCAATCAGGAGTCTCACAAATAAGCACTTGGCCACACGGACACATTCATTCAACAACAAGTTTGGATTCGATTCTAGTCGCAGCGAACCTGTCAAACCATACCTCAATCTCGCCTCACCACCATACCTTCATTGGCGCGCACATCCTCCCAACTCCGCATTTGGTCCATGCACTACGTCTCCGTGTCCGAACCACAAGCTTCTTCCGGCTATCTGATCATGTGCATAGCCTTCAAGTACGCATAAAATGCGACGGTGAGCTTCTGGAAAATCTCGATGCGATGCAAGTCTGTCTCCCAGTCTTCTGAATGGATGACATAATGAGCTTTGGGTCTTGTTTTGTAAACCTGAAGTAAGCTCAGCCCGTCCAGAGCGATGGGGAAGAATGTTCGTTCGAGAAACTGAACATCACCGTAGCCACCCGTTACGGTGTTTGTGGCGTACTGGGTGCGCGCGAGCTCGATGGCGGCTATCTCGTCTTGGGTTGCGCCCGGCTGATCAGGATGGCCACGGTTTTCCAGTCTGGTGAACACAGACTGTAGCTCCACAATATCCCTTGGCACGAAAGTTGCCCATTCTAGCATGTCATCGATATTGGGGCGGAACACGAAAATCGGGTGGTCTCCATTCGCTGAAGAGTACATGTTAGCGAAGCCACATAAAAAGAGGGTATAGTATAATAGTTGTACATACCTGGAGGCCTGCTGAAGGTGGGTCTTGGTTCGCCGAGCGGGTTCGGCTGAACTGGAGGCGCAACGGACTGTTGACGCTGCTCCGGGTGTACACTGCTGTTGGAGAACCCAGCGATAGCGGACCGCAGATTGTTTTGCGCACCAGAATCAGGCTGGACGAGCTGTGTGACGGACTGGCCACCCTGTTGAGCGGATGCATTGGTGCTGGCAGCGACAGCATTGATCACCTTCGTATCGTCGTGTGCGCTGGATGCGCTGGGTTGCAGAGGAAGAATCGCTTGCGAGATTGCATCGCTGTTAGGGGTCGCCTGTTTGTCGAGAGAGCTAGATGGAACGGACGCATTGATGTCCATGGAGTCATCTTGAGCACCGTCATTGACGGCAGCGGCGTCAGAAGGAGAGGGATGCTCAGTGGTTGCGCCCTTCAACGTTAATGGCTTGGGTCTGACCGGTAGCTTCGCCATCTCTTTGGCGAGTGATTGCTCAGGCTTTACAGACACCCGTTGCTGGGATGCATCTCCGGATTTGCCTTTGAGGAACGGCGGGGGAGAGAAAGCAGGCTCTATTAGGCTGGCTCGCCACTGACGCTTGGCTGCCAACGTGTCAGCTTTCTGGTTGTACGCTTGCTGTCACTGTTCGCTTACCTAAGAAACGGGCAGGCAACAAACCTGCCACCGGTTCCTTGGCCTTGGCCTTGGCCTTGCCTTTGCCCTGGCGGCCTTGCTCGGGCGCATCCTCGCCGTCATTAGCAGTCATGTTGGGAATGTCAGCTGGCAGCTGTTGGATATCCGCGTGCTGCTCGGTCATGTAAGGTGGTGGTGTGAAGAAGATATCAGTCCTGGTTTTACCCCTTCTTCGCAGTAAGGGTGCAACACAACCGGCACAGACTGATGGTGAGGAAAGAAAGAAAATTTGTCCGTTCTTATGCGACAAGAGTTGGATCGAGGGAGTGAAGGGCAAGGCAAAAAGTCAGGCACACACGCATAGAAGAAGGTGGTGTTTGTTTGTGGTGAAGGCGCAGACTTTCACATGAAAGCACGTGCTCTGCGGCTCGCCACAACGACAAACACAGTCACGCAGCAACAGCGCAAGTCGCGGCATGTGAACGACTTTGCATCTGCAAGATTTCGCCTCCCACGATTACAAGCTGCTCCACCGCCATCAACCACCATCACCACAAGGACCTCCGCCTCCAACCTTGTTCTCTCTCTCCCTCGATCCAACCTTGTAAACCTTACACTCGACTGGCGCTTCCACAGCAACCTTACTTTGCTCGCGTTGCGCTACCGGAAGTAGGCGCATCACTAATCCGCTCTCTCTCCCTCCCTCTCTCTCTCTCTCACGCACTCCATCCGAGCAATCGACAACATGGCGGAAGAATTCACCAAGCCTGAGGCGAAGGGCAGTCGCACTGACAAGCACGATGCACCCGAGAAAGCCGAGTCCGTCAGCGACGATGAAGCAATCGAGTCCACCCCGAGCAGCGTCGAGCAGAGCATCCACCAGCCGAACCGCCTTCCACCTCGTCCGGCGAGAGGTGCCAAAGAGCGCGAGTATCGTCGTGCCGCGGCTATCTTGGAAGAGTACCAGGAGTCCGATCTCGAAGAACAGAAGTGTATGTATCGTCAATGTTTCGATCAAAAGGGCGCATCTTGCTAATTTATCCACAGACCGCCTGCGCTTCTGCAAGGAGCAGATCGACTGTTGCCGTGCGATGGTCATGAGCAGCGTGGATTACCTGGACATTCTCGAAGACTCAAATGGTGCAATGGCTCGTTTCAACGAGTGCACCAGACGCCTTACTACTGATGAGGAAGAGGCCAAGTTTTCGGAGAAGGCCACGATCCCGGATGGGACCGAGAGATTACGCGAGAAAGGGGAGCGTGCACTCGCCATTCTCACCAACATGGAGAACCTCAAGGATACCCCACTGGAGGACATGGTGTTCATCCACGACTTGTATCATGTACTTGTGCGCGGCTTTCACGTTTTCGGGAACCCTCACCACTACCGTTGCAAGTACCTTTGAATATGAAGAGTGCACAGCGAACGGCGGCCTCGACGAGGCGCATTGAGGACAAACAGGTCATTCTGTAAAAGTAGTTAAACTTCTCCTCGAATGACAGTCAGCGGAATTCAATCACCCTCCAATCGGGCGCACCCTTCAGCTCCGTATCATGCAGCCAGAACTGTAAGTCTATAGATCAGCGCACCGTGACCAATATATGACAGTTTTGCCCGATGTTGCTCGTTTCGCTCTTTCCTTCCAATCTCCGGATCATTCGACGGGAGCGCCTCGATGTGCCGCACACATCCGAGCTTCATGTCACGATACATGAACATCGAAATCGACGTCCGCGAATGCCAGAACCATGGCATCAACGACGCGGATGCTTAGCATTCTCGTTCGAACGTCAACATCCCAAGTCTGTGAGCAAAATTCTGACATTTGATCAATGCAAACCACGTGGGTCTGCAAGCTTGCTTCATGATCGATGACAGTTTGATCAAATGACGTTCGGTTCGACAGTCGATTGTTCTAGATGCAGTTGTCCCATCGAAATCAGTCATAAGTATCATTCAAACAAGCACTGTACATTGCAGTGACCGATATATTGACAGATTCAGACAACGACGAGAACCCCAAGCTGACTGAGTAGGGTTAGGGTCTCCAAGATCAAATGGCATGTACATGTAGATACACCTACTCTCAGAAAGCACGAGCGACTGGATTCTTTGGAATTGAGAACAGCCTTGGAAGCACATATGACTATAGGAGGTACGGAGGTATTTGATGGCATTCTGCTGCACCAATCAAGAGCCTCTCCTACTTCCATGTGTGGAGCCAAACCTGGAGACCGCCGAAAGCTTGTTTTGGCGCTTGGGGGAGGGGGCGTTCAGTGTGCCGAATTCCAAATCCTTCCCAATTCAAACGGGGCCGACCGGTGCGTGATCCTTCGGATCCTTCAATCCTCCATCACCACGCATCCACGGAGATCTGCCGCAGTACCACACGCAACCAAACACACTCTACATATCTATTCTCGGTAGTTGGTCAAGCATCTAGAGCAACTCAATCAGATGCTGCAAGGTACACTCCATTTGCCACGTTGCCACTCGAGTGCAAGGCGTGGCTGATGACTTACGTTCTGTAATCGCCTGCCTGGACTACAGCGAATTGCGCTACTGCTCAGAAATCCTGCTAGATCTCTTACTCCCGGCCGACGCAATGACGATCCCGCTTCAATTTGTCCATGTGGGCACTGCCACAGATGGGCAGCAGGGCGCTCTGAGCACGACAGACCAAAGAGCCGTTCGCTCTCAGGCTATGAAAGACTTCCGACGCCGACAACGCGAAGCAAAAAAGACCTTCCCAGCGTCTGCAACAAATCGACGCTCTGCTCAAGTAACTGACGAATGCCGTCCTGGCACACAACGTTCAGCACAAGACAACAAACCCCTACAATGGATAGACTTGAGCCATAGATACCGCAAAGGGCCCGAAAAACCGTCGTCATTACCACCTCAAAACCAATCGCTGCCGACCTGCGTCAAGTGCGGCACTTGCCACGACTCAGCCAGCCGGCCTGACAGCGCCAGCGACTGCTGTAATGAATACACGCCCAAAGAGCGGTCTTTGACACGACGATTACCGCCAAAGTCGATCCCGGAAGCGATAAATTCTCCAGCAATGTTCCGGGGACACTTCTTTCAGTCATACATCGAAGTCTATTATCCCTCATGCATTTGGTCAAATCCACGAATGATCGGAACTTTGAGCACATGGTCTGTGGCAAGATCCACAGCCATGCTACACATCAACGATTCCGTCGGACTGTCACATTTCGGCTACCTGGGCGGGGATCAACGTCTCTCTCTGGAAGCCCGCAAGCTGCACGTTGTGGCAGCGAATTCCCTAAGGCGGGAAATTGACGATCCAGCGAAAGCGATCGAGATTCGCGCAAGCGCGGTCATAAACATGATGATGACTGAGATGTATAGCGCCACAGCTTCGGGATTGGCCGGCTGTGCCACTCACCTCGCTGGGACGACTGCCCTCTTGCATGCACACTTGAGCCAGCCCAACGCTCGTTCAATCCACCCGGGAATTCTGAGCCAATACACCCGCTTTATGCTGGTGCAAGACTTAGTTCACCGGAAAGCTACCCCCCTCGACAAGCGTCTGGTTGACTACGTGGATGAGTTTCCACCAGGAAGTATCGAGGCGCTGATAAATTTGGGCTTGAGCCTTCCCAAACTTGTCGAGGCCGCAGATCAACATAGTAATAAGCGCTCAAACCTCCAGGACCACGAGCCGCCAAGTACATCTCTCACACTTGAGTGCATCAGTCTTGGCCTACAGCTCGAAACCTGGCTCCAGGATTATGAGGCAGGTGGCTTCCGATACCGAAAATCTCCACTTGTCTTTCGCTCACCCGTCGACGCAAACGTGCTCGGTCTCTACTGGTGTATCCGGCTCCTCCTGGCAGAATGTCTTTATCTTCTGAATTCTGCCGGTTCATCGACGAGTACCCGTCAGAGCGCCGCGCAAATGGCCAAGAGGGAAGCGAACATGTACGCAGCTCTGCTGCTCGAGACAGCTCAAGTCGTCCAAGGGCTAGACGAGTCAGCTATGGGCAAAGCTACCAGTCTGAGAGCCCCATTACTTTTCGCGAAGCAATGGTGGATGCGCGTGGGAATGATCAAGCAGGTGCATGCGGTTGAAGTAATAGAGCACCAGCTCCGAACGCAGCTGCCAGGCATAGAGTGGATCACGCTGTTGTATTTCAGTTTCATGGCAGCGTCGTTCCTTGAGCAGATTTGATCAGGGTGGCGGCTCGCTTTACGGGCAGAGCATGGGCGACTTCCGGGCAAATTTTCGGAAACGATAATCGAGACGACTCTAGTATTCATTCCTCACTCATACGGTTATAATCATATCAGGAAATTATGACTGCATCACCTTGCTCCTTGCCTCAACTCGTCAACCCAGAGACACAATCCGTAACGGAACAGCACAATTATGGGATAGCCACGCACGACTTTATTCAATTTCGCTACATTTAAATCACAGCTTAGAGTGCGCGCTCAATGCTCGCGTGCCACAAGCATTACCGGCCCAGTGTATACATGCCTTGCGCGCAGCACATAGTACACCAGCGCGATCAAGAGCACGCTGACGAACATGACTGACGACCAGTTGAAACCCTCGCTGTCGTCACAAGTCAGCATGTCAAGTTTGTAATCAGCAAACATGTGATTAGCTTACGCAGTGACAGGCGTCGCAACCGGCCAGAAAGCGAAGAATAGTAGCGGGAGGATGAAACAGAGCGAGATGATATTGACGGCGAGGCCGTAGCGACCGAGTGACCAGCGGCGCGGAGGCAACGGCGGGCCGCGGATTCCTATAACGAAAGTTAATTTTGCACATCTGGGGCAGATTGGCGAAGCGGAAAAGGGTGCTCGAAGACTCACGTCGCAAGATCAGGCAGCTGTGAGAAACAAGTGTTAGCGGAATAAAAACTCAATCGCGGATGTTCGCCGACGACGTACCCAATGGTCACGGTATAGCTGAACAGAAGGCTAACAACACCGAGCGAGTTGATGGCGTTAAGTGCAACACTAGATCCGATGTTGACGAGGCTCAGAAGCGAACTGATCACCACTGATACAAAGACTGCACGCAAAGGGATGTTCCATCCGGGCGGCACGTACGACAGCCAATGAGAGAATGGCAGTCCTTGATCTCGAGCAAACGACCAGAGCTGACGCGAGGCAGTGGCTACCTCACTGATACATGCCGATGTAAGCATGATAGCGATGATGCAAGTCATGATGGTCGCGCCCGCGTAGCTTTGAGTTGCGTTGTAAAAGACCTGGATGAAAGGTTCGTTCGTCGGACTGGCCAGCACGCTGTCGATGTCGCCGATGCAGAAGATGAAGGTAACTCCCATGATCAATGTCATGATTCCGTTTGGCACGATGGACCATATCAGCACTTTTGGAAGTACTATGGAGGCATCTTGCACCTCCTCAGCTGGAGTGCCAAGTGTCAGCGTATACCATCTTCCAGAAGAAAGATCTCATTGCTTACACATATGCACAGTACAGTCGTATCCGACCAGGACTGCGATGATGCTCACCATGCCGATCAAAGAAGCCAAGCTGACATCAGACCATCCGGCAGTTGTAGTGAACTTCAGAAGTGTGTCATGCACATTTCCACGAGGCGCCATGACCCAGAGGGGAATGATGATCGCGAACAAGCCAGCGAAATGCAGTATAAGTAGTCCGCCTTCAACAAGCGGCAAGCGGACAGCCAAAAGTGTGTTGAACAGGCTTGCGAATATGATGACCGCGATGGTGAGGAGTGTAGCGTGCCATGCTTGGTAGGTGTATGTATCTTCATTGTTCAGCACAATGAGACCTTGGATCACGCCTCCGACCATAAAGCATACTCCGGCCAGATAAACTGCGCCATGTCAGTCAAGGCCCTATTCTACCAGACATTGTACTTACCTTGCCAGCCCATTGCAGTGAGCCAACCGACTCCATAGCTCAACTCTTTTTGAATGCTAGGCGGTGCTAGTTCAGACACCCAGTGATATTGTCCTGTCACAGATTAGTCTTCTGGCGTGATCTGCGGTTGCATTTGACAAAGTACCTCCGGCTGTGGGGAACCTTTTAGAAGCATTAGCTCAGCACAATATGCGCTTGAAGGATGGAGGGACCATGGAGCTTACATTGACGCCATCTCGGCCAATGAAGTGTACACAAAGGTCATGCCGATGACACCTGCGATCAGGGCCCAAAAGACAATCGCGGTGCCACCATCTTGGAGAGCGTAGACGGACAAGACAGGCAGCATTTCCCATGCAACCAATACTAGATCCGACGTCAGCTAAGCACAAAAAGTAGTGTCTGACATCCTCTATACTCACCAGTGGACGCAAAACCCAGTATGGTCGTGAATTTGAAATTGCGACGAAGCACTTGCTTCTTCCCAAGTAGTACCATATCATCTTGATCAGCTCTCGTGCCTTTGTACTTCTCAGGTATAGTCGTTGCCGCAATTGGGAAGGCATCCTGCTTGTCGTATTGTTGATAGCCGGAACCTTCGGCTACGGCAAGGCCTGGATTCTTCGACTCTGGGGTGTTACCAGTCATCTTGGGCACTGTCGAGCAGCTCGAGACACAGGCTGAACAGACGTCAATTCCGACAAGACAGGTGATGGCACGTGGATGGCTCAAATGTGAGAGATGAGTTTAGGCCAATGCATTCCGCACCCGGCAAACCTTTTACTCTTCAATGCTGCATAAGTGGGACTAAGCAATGCTGCAGCCCTAACGAAGATGGTTCGCCGACTATGAACATCCTGTCGCTGCCGACCTTTTCTACAGGCCTGCAATCAGGAAACACTTCCGACAGCAGGGTGGTATCAAGGATCTCGATCGTAGATTGTGTTCCCGTCAGGGTTGTTAATATGGTGTGGACTAAGTCTGCAGGCAGTCTTAGTGCATTCAAGCTTGAGTAGCAATAATATGCGGGAATACTTAGCGACTCGGTTAGCTATAGTATCAATCTGGATGAACGCCGATCGTACTCATCCTGGACTAGAGTTGGAGGACAAGTGGGCGGACCGTTTTTCCGCGCAGGCTTGTGGGGCCTAGTGTTGACTTGGCGGATCCTTCGCGTGATTCTTTTGTTATCCGTCACCTCGCTTCGATGCCCGAAGACGTGTGCCAACGGTTTCGTCCCCATTTCCAAGCTTCGGCCTGTCGAGCTTCGGCATCTTAGCGACCCCAAGGACCACTGCGGTATGTCGCTACTGCCTCATGCCAGGCTTAAGTCGGAGGCCTTACGCTCAACCTACATAGGCGAGCCGGAGCCGATCAAGCCGTTTAGGGCTACTTACCGTGACCCGGCACTACAGCGAGCAGATATGTGGCACAGCATAGCCATTAGCAGGATCCAGGGCACGCAGGACCATGCGGAATGCACGCCGCAAGATCTCTACCAATGGTGTCACGTCCCTGCTCATCATTTGACGAGAGATCGGTTCCTCATAATTCGCTGCGGTAAGAGGTGCGCGTCGCATGCTTGAAGCGCTCACATTCCGGCAGTGAAATCCATACTGCGCTCTAAATGGAAGTTAACCGGTGATTGAATGTCGAGGGATTGGATTCTTGGAGCGTCGCTCGCTTGTGTCGCAAGCATTCCATTCACAATTATTCCAGACGTCTATCAGTCTTCCACTCTTTCCGCTAGCTACCGAGTGGGAGCAATTTCTCCCTCTCCTTAAATGTCATCCTGAGCATCATGACTGAAGCCGGAATTACTATACCACCAGGTCAGTCCGCGCCTTTCGCCACAGTCACTCCGACAGACCACAGCGCATGGATAATCATCTCGACCGCGTTGGGTCTGTCTATGTCTCTGCTGTTTGCCGCAATACGTGTCTTCATACGTTCTGCAACTAAGCATGGATATGGGAAAGACGACTATATGTTGGCTGCTGCGACCGTATGCTACTGATTCTTGTTCTGAACGCAACGCAGAACCGCTGACACCTCCCTTAGTTACTGGCAAGCGTGCAGTCCATCGTCCTCTTGAGTTCATGCGCCGATGGTCTTGGAAAGTCGACTACCCTCCTTGACACGGCGTCATTGATTGCCATCCAACAAGTGAGTACAAAAGACGCGCAGGCAACGCGAGACTTGCCACTGATATGGTTCACAGAAGTATTATACTAGCAACATACTATTTGTTGTCGTGATATCACTATCCAGGGCCTCAATTGCCTGGTTCTTGATGCAACTGACACCTATACGTCAACAAAAGCAATTCATCCAATTCCTGCTTGGCTTTATCACAGTATGGGGCGTCTCATTCTTGTTTGTAATAGCTTTAAGTTGCGATGTTTCTAGGCCATGGGAGCTAATAGGGCAGCGGTGTCCTGGATATGTGAGTACACCATCGCGAAAACATAACTCAATGATTGCCTACTAATCCATACTTCAAGTTCACTCGCTGGCAGAGCATGGAGTTGCTAGGTTGCGTACAAGAAGCGGCAATATTTGGAGTCGCTGTTTGGCTTGTCTGGGGACTGAAAACAAGCCGCGGCAACAAAACGACCGTCCTAATCGCTTTTGGGTTTCGTCTCCTGTAAGTCGATCGCTTGCTGAAGTTTTCTGCCGCGAAGCTGCGACAAAGCTGACCGCAAATTGTGAAGGATGATCGTCATTACAGCGTTCCGTCTCAAGTCTTTCGACTCGGACGGTCTTTCCGAAGATCCCACCTTACGAGAATCGCAATTCATCACCTGGACATCGGCCGAGCTTCATTATTCAGTCGTGGCAGCGACCATACCCATCCTACGACCTTTCATGTCGAATCTATCAACAAACTATGGTGCCGGCCAGGGTCCTGAAAGCAATGCTTACGGACAGGGCACGACAAACAGCCATGGTCACTCCACAACCAGACCGCGCGATAAACGCACAAGTGTCCAGGGCTTTGAGATGCACGCAATGGCTGGGAGGTCAGAGGGAGTGAAGCAGCATGCAGAATGTCGAACAGACCACCCTCAAAGCAGCGCGAGAACAGCCAGTCCTTTCGGCTACAGCTTCGACAAGACCAAAGATGTGGACACGGGGAGTACTGTGAGTAATGAGAGCCAGAAGATGATAATCCGAAAGGACATCACGTGGCAGGTGGACAGAGATTCCGGTATCTAATAGCAACGTCTACAAGCTCATCTAATCGAGCCGGACACATGCGAAATCGTATCTGGTATGCGCCTCGATTTTCCACGCAGCAGTATACCATATCAGTCGGTATCGAAAACAAATTAACAGTCTCCATGGCTGGACTAAAATGACGAAGGTTCTAGCCAAGATCAAATGAAGCGTTGCGACTCTGGCATAGATCATGGAGCAGTCTATTGTACCTCTGGAGGTATGGTTGAAGGTCTAGCACACAGAGAGAGCGCAACCAGATCCACTTTCTTTTCGGCGGACTATACTATACTAGATTCTTTGGGGCACGCTAGCGCTAGCCGTTATCCGCAAACAAGCGCAGTGAAGCGATGTCCGTGCTGCCACACCCATGTCTGTTTGACCACTGAGCGGGCAAGTCCCACTGACCACGGTCAGGGTTTCCAAAAAGCATGCCGTTGCTCGATATTTGTGGACTCAAGTGTCCTAACAGCCGCGTTTTGCATCTTCATCCTCATCATTTTGGCAGACGACCGCAACGAGGCCACACACCAAAAACGCCGCTATGACGACCGAAGAACACGACATGTGGGATGGCTTGAACATCGAGTATGAAAATGCATACCGCAACAACCCCTTCAAACAAGATTGCGTAGAGAAAGCAATCGCAATATTGAAGCCCGGCTCTCGTGTACTGGACGTTGGATGCGGAACTGGGGTGCCAGTGGCGAAAATGCTCGCCGACGCAGGAATGGAGGTCCATGGCACTGACGTTGCGCCTCAGATGATCAACCATGCGAAGGCGAGTGTCAAGGGAACGTTCGAAGTCGCCAACATGGTCGATCATGAACCCAAAGGAACTTTCGATGCCGTCTTCATCATCTTCTCGCAGCTTGGCTTGACATATGCCGACTTCTATGTAGCCGTCTACAAACTGGCTAAGACCCTACGACCTGATGGCCTGCTGATCATCGGCCAAGCGCCCGCCGAGCAAGTCGTTCCTCCGCAGGATGATGCTTGGGACGAAACCAAATCTTACGTGGAAGGATATAACCTTCCATTTTGGGGCAAGCCGTTCCCGACGCTGATGTTCTCTCGAGATGGTCAAAAGGGATTCCTTGAGTCGATGGGGCTCACGGTGCTGTACGACGAAGTCAACACATTCCAGCCAGACAATGCGAATTGTGGCCCGGAGGACCAACAGTACACACTTGCTCGGCGGAATGGCAACGATACACTCAAGCAGCCCATGCCTGTGCCCAAGGCCAGGGTATAGCTACTCATGTTTGCCGCATGCTGGGAATAGCAACGTGATGCTGCCTTCCAGCGAATAGTCGTATGCGCTGGTTTGTCTGAATGGACAATGCCTCGCCGGCCTGCCTTGCGCAACGACTCCGGAGTATCTTGCTCCGTCCGTCCAAGCAATATAATATATAGCTCGACGTGACACCGTCTTATCTTGCCCCAAGTCAACCCGCCATACCCCGCGCAGCTTCACCAATATAGACGAAACAGTGAAGCCTTGGTATATAACGGCCGGTTTCGAAAGCAACTAGCGCCCTGCATCGCTATAGGCGAACAAGTCGAGTTGCCATAAAATACCATGTTCCATCCGCCCTACTTCCCACACCAGCAGCAGCCTGAACCAACCTCACCTAACCCACCACCCAAACCGCAACAATGCACATCCCCCTCCTCCTCCTCGTCTCCACCCTCCTCTCCACCGCCACAGCAGCCATAACCTGGACCCTCCAGCGCGCCTCGAACCCCACCGCCGACCAATCCGCCGCCTACACGCGCATCAACGCCGCCATGACCGCCGCCGTAGCCCGGCACCAGCGCCTCACGCCGTCCATCTCCAAGACCATCCGCGTCTACTACACGCCGGGCGTGCCGACCGCCGAGGCGAACTACAACGGCGACCTGCGCTTCGGCTCCAACGCCGCGTACCAGACGGAGCGCACGGCGCTGCACGAGATCGCGCACACGCTGGGCGTGGGCCAGAGGCAGGCTTTCGACGACCGCTGCGCGAGCGGGAACTGGCCGAAGGCGCTGCCTTTGCTGCGCAGCTGGGATGGGCAGAGCGCGAAGATCAACTGTGGAGGCGGGCATTTTTGGCCGTATGGGTTGAATTATGAGACGGAGTGGAGTTCGCAGGCGGGTGATAGGCACTGTCTTTTGGTGAAGGCGATGTTGGATGACGGGATAGCTTCTTATTAGGCGTTGGGATGGTCTGAGAGTGAGGTGGTAGCGGCGAAGTGCTCTCGTAAGAGAAAAAAATAGTCAGAATGCTGCGGTTGTAGTGTTGAAGTTAACTCGCTTACCTAGCTTCGCCACAATTCCCTGTAAGCAAGCAACAATCATATCAAAATGCAATCAAGCAAGCCTTTCCTCCCTACAACCCCCACTCGCGCCCAATCGTCTCGACAACCTTGGCACAAGCGCTCTCATCACCCAAAAACCCATGCCCACCCTGCACCGTCCCAAAAACATACTCCCCCTCGCCCACCATCCCATCCAAATCCTCCCTGACCCACTCCTTCCTCACGACCCAATCATCCTCGCCACAAACGACAACCAGCTTCTCCCCCTTCTCCTTCAAAACCCCACAAGCCTCCCTCCAAACATCTCCCTGCCCCACAACCGGCCCATTCACCAACGTCGAAGCAAAACTCCTCGCGTGCCCTTGATGCTGCTCATACTGCCACCTGACCAACCTGTCAAACTCCCCCTCCCCCTCCCCCACGCCCAGAACGCCCGCGAGCATCCCGTTCAACTCATCATCAGTCTTCTCACCTCCGCTGACAGCATTCTTGAAATCCACGTAGATGCCCGGCAGCGTCCTGATCATGCCCGCGGGCGCCAGCAGCGCCACCGAGCGCACGAGGTGCGGGAACGACGCGACGAAGTCCATGGCGATGCCGCCGCCGAGGGAGAAGCCGACGATGCTGAACGTCTCGGTGCACCACGGGAGAGGCGAGGAGGAAGCCGCGAAGAGGATTTGCAGGGAGAGCAGGGTGCTGGTGTGGGGGACGAGGGGCGTGTCGGTGTAGCCGCGGCCCCAGAGGTCTGTTTGTGGGTGAAGAAGAAGAGGTTAGTTGGGTGATGAGAGAACGGCGGTAAATGTCGATTCTTCTTCCTTCTATGCGGTGTGGCGAACGGTGCTTTCCGCGCATTGGTCCATTTGCGAAGCATGAAAATCACCAGCGCCCGACTCAAGAGCACCGAGACCGAAAACATAAACAAAAAAGAAAGGAAAGGTCAAAAAAACCTACCGATAACGCAAACCCTCGCACCCCTCTCCACCAACCCCCAGGCAACCCTCTTCCACACCGGCGCACACGTCGCATCTCCATGCACCAGAACGACCTTCCTCCCGCCCTCAGGCCCCCACTCGTAAACCCTCATGCTGCCATACGGCGTCTTGACGTCTCTGGCGCCGGGGTAGTAGTCCGGCGGGTAGGGCAGAGCGGCGATTTCGTCGGGCGCTAGGTTGGGGATTTGTGTTGTGAGGGGGGAAGGGATTGAGCGGGCTGAGGCGGACATTGTTGGCTGCGGCGTGGGGTCGATTGTTCGTGTTCCTTGTTGGAGTTTGAGACGATGGTGTCTGTTCGAATGTTTTGGGGACGTTGGGTTATGGACGAGAAGTGAACTGGCGAACAAACGTTATACGTGGCTTGATGACTAATCGTCTTGATAGTGTGCGCGCCTTTAAGTGGCTGGATGGTGCGGCTGACAACGGAGCTGAGCACTGGGCACTGGGGCTGAGTCAGAAGCTCTGCATTTTGCTTAGACTTATGTGGTGTTGTATTTGCTAAGGTAGTGACCAAAGGATGATATGTGAAAGCTGTGGAGAAGTAGTGTGGAGTGAAAACCAGAATTGGTCGGACTGGAAATCGACGGTTGGAGTAATAACCGTGGCCTTGTTCATGATAAATGCGGGAAGAGTAAGTAATGTAGCCAGAATCCCGATCCCAGCCTATTTATCCAGTCAGTTTTGGTCGGTGGCTGTGATCGACACTGATGTATAGTCCCCGTCCTTTCAAGGGCCGTTCGCCACATGAAGCTCCTCTAAGCGACCTCCTGAACCATCGCGCCGCCATTTGATACAGGCGCAGCACTCCTGAAGACATCACCAACCGGGCTTTCGAGCCACTCGTCAGGCACAGCAACTCTGCTGCCATCCTTGTTGTTAATCCATCGAGAGTACAGTGGGTTGGCTCTTGGTCCACCTTCTTCGTCTTCTGCTCCAGGTGTCATTTCGGCAGCCTGCTGAGCAGCAATCATTTCAGCCCTTGTGCGCCGCTTAGGAGCGGGCTTGCTGAGAAGTTTGTTGATAGTTTCCATCTGTACAGAAGTCAGTGGATGGTCATACTCAAAGCTGGTTATTAACATTCACGCACCTTCTCCTCTTCATTGCGCTTTTCGCTGAGATTCTTACGTCGACGCGCCATCTCTTGTCGTCGCATGGCATGTTCCTCGACGGAGAGGAGCTTCTTCTTCTGTGCCTCGTTTGAGAGTGCAAGTAGACCAACATTCTCCTCTTCGAAAACACCACGTTGTCTGCGTGTGAGCTTGGAAGGATCCGGTGTTGCTGAGCGCGATCCATCAATGTCAGAACCTGAGAGATCGTCGTCGTCGTCTCCAATGTCTTCCTCTTCGTCGCCCTCGCCGAGCTCCATCTCGTCTCCAGATTCGAGGTCGGAAAGCTCATCGTCATCGTCTTCGAGCTCTTTCGCTTCGACAGACTTCAGAGGACCTGCAGCTGGCGCGGAGACTGTGACATTGGCCTTTGATTTGCCGGGAATCTTTTGCTGTTTGATGACAGGTGGCGGAGGATGGCTGTCTGGTAGGTCGTCCATGTCGTCGTCCTCGCCCTCTGCGTCTTCCTGGCTGTCTTCGTTGGCTAGCAGCTCTTGGTCTACCTCTTCACCATCTGCGTCCTCGTCATCGTCATCTTCACCTTCGGCGTCTTCATCCTCGTCCTCGTCGTCCTCATCGCTGTCTTGTTCTACTACGGTTCTTGGGTTACGCGTCGCTCTGGCTGAACGAGCTGAAGGCTTGGGCGTGGCATCGCTTTCACTTGCTTCATCGGCATATGGGTTCGGGGGAAGTTGTGAGCCAGAGATGGCTTGTCGGAGCTTTGAAGGTGCGGCTTTGACGGTCAGCTTGAGTGTATTCTTGCCGCCCGGAGGAGGTGTACGCGACAAGGTGGCGGAGGGGGTTGGGTTGGAGGAGGGACTACCACTGCGGCGCGTGTTAGTCCTTGAATATGGCTTTGAAGATTCGCGGGCGGCAGAGGTGGGCGGCGCGCGGGTGGAGCGACGGGTTGGCGGCATGGTAAGGGTGAGGTTGTATTGTTTGGGTGGTGGTGGTGGTGGCGGCGTGGAAGAGTGTGCTGCTGTTTGCTGGCACGCTTGCAGTCGAGGTCGAGAGATGCCCTAATGCTAAGCTCTCGATCAAGCTCGCTCGCTCACACACAGCAATGCGTCGCCCCTTCCTTCCCACGCGGCCGGAATGGCGCATCGCTTCAGCCCGTTGGTCGTATCACTTCGCGCGCGTGCTGCTGCCACTGTCCGGCGTCGCAACCAACACCTCACCCCCGACCTCTGACAAGACATCGATCGCCTCGCGCTGCACGTGATGTGGCGTCGTCGTGTTGCGCAAGGCCACCCGAAAGCAAGATTGCCTAGAGGATTGCACTGCCGAAGCAGGCTGACTGCACCTACCGGGCTGGAGGAGGCTGATACTGTGGAAGGGCAGCGGCTCCAGTGCGCTTCACGCTAACAGGCGAGCCAGAGGATGACTTGAGTCGTTTGGCGTTGTCGTAATCCATCGTGTATGCGGGCGTGTATGTATGCGTGGCCGAATAGGGTAATAAATGTGAGAGAGTAGATCGAATTGCTGTCAAATAGCGAATGGGAGTATGATGAAGCCGCCGTTTCTTGCCTTGCGCGCGCTGCTCAATCAGATCGACCTTCGTCACGTGCATGACTCGAGCGCGACTGCCTGCTTTCAGAAGCCGAGGCTCATTCACGGCGAGATCGCTGCACACTTCACGTTGCCGACGATTGCGCATGCGATTGATTTGACCAAGTACAATAATCTCCTTGTTCCACCACTCTCACCACCCACTCCAACGATCGACAACATGTCAGGCAACTCATCAAACCCAGCTATACCAGCATGGCAGCGCGCTCAGCAACAGCCACTCAACCCCAGCACAGATGCATCAACCGCGAAGGATGCCGACGTGACAGATAAGAGCACATCAGACCAAGAAAAGCCAACCACAACAGAGGAGACACAAGATCCTACGCCAGAGCCTTCAAATACAGAAGATGCGCCTCTGTCTGCAGAAGAGCGAAGCCAACAGCTAGAAATCGTCAGAGCATTCCTGGAAGATCCCGGCGTGAAGGACGAGCCCATAGAAAGGAAACGGGAATTCCTCGAAGCAAAGGGCATATCGCAAGACATGATTGAACAAGAGCTTGGGAAACCTACAGCACTGAGTACTGCCACACAACCCTCAACCTCAATGTCCGCAGCCGACTTTGCTAGCTTCAAGCAAACGACACAACCACAAACCAAGCCGCCAGCACCACAAGTCGCTGCGCCACCCATAATAACATACCCTGAATTCCTCGAAGATGCCCGAAAGCCTCCCCCTTTGATCACGCCCACACGCATCCTCAATGCCACCTACATCGCATCTGCAATAGCTGCTGTAGCATATGGCGCTAGCACATTCCTCGTCAAGCCCATGGCTGCAAGCCTGACCGACGCACGACACGACTTCGCCTCACACGGACAATCTAAAATCGACGAATTCAACGAACGCCTGTCAAAACTTGTGAGCAAGATCCCGGAACCCAAATCCACCGCCGACGAAGCAGAGAATGAAGATGCCGAAAGCGTAGCCAGCGATCCCACAGAGCTGTTCCATCGTGACATCGGCACACAGACTTCGCCCGCGATCTCACCGCCTCCTTCTACCGCGAATGCGCAAACCGGCACGAACACTGTATCCGACAAGCACAATGAGCGCCTCTCCATCATCAAGTCCCACCTCGACGAAATGCTAGCCGGCGTGCAAGCAGGCGAGCAACCGGCCAAGGACCGTCTCGAAGAGACCAACAAGCTGCGCCACCATCTGGATAACATGATGTACCGGGTTCAGACGGCGAATATGTGGAACGGTGGTTACGGAGGAGGCTTTGCTAATGATGCAAAGACTGGCACAGAAGGCGTGGATGCGATTGAGGAGGTGAAGAAGGAGATCAGAGGTGTCAAGGGCGTACTGCTGAGCGCGAAGAGATTCGCGCCTGTGGGCACGGTGCCCACCGGTAGGGTTGTAAGCTGAGAATGAGCCGAGCAAAAGGAAAAACAAAAGAAAATGTGCAAGGCTCATCGTTCCCGTGTCCATCATCTCACAATTTCGATTTAACAAAACACCACACGAGGAACTGCTGACAACATTCAGCGCACCACATTTCCCACCTGCTTCCAACCCTGCCTCCAACATGGAACATGAAGTCAAGCTGAAGTCGACCCCAAGCTCGAGCCCACCTCCTCCCCTATCCTCTTTAGGAAGTTCCGCGCGGCAGCGGCAACCCGCAGTATCAGAATGGATCGGCCCGCGTTTTTGTTCGACATCTGAAGGGTGCGCGGGCCATCTGGGTGCTCGCGGGGACGGGTATGCATGCAGCGCGGGCCGGCGGGGTTGGGGGGGAGTGAAGTGAAGTGAATTGAGCTGAGGTGGGGGCTTTGCGTGAGGGTGATGTTTTTTTTTTTTTTGGAGGAGATCAGAGGAGTTTTGTTTGCGACTTTGGGATGGCGCTTCGTGATTCTTTGATTTATGTTAGAGTGATTGATTACTGATTTTCCTATGGCGGTGATGGAGAGAGCGCGCGGGTGAGCGGGCGCCACTCACTCACTCACTCACTCACTCACTGGAGGAAGCTCCGTGTCTGCGCTCGCACCTGCTCAGATCTCTGTTTGAGCACGCGACCACTTCCTCTTGTCCCGAAACATAATATTCTCTCTCACCTTCGACCGATTCGTCGCAGTGGGCGAGTGCACACCATCCCAACATTCCTACTCACCATCATTCCACCCTCGACGCGTCGATAGCTTCAGCCGAACCACCCCGACACACGCAATCCAGCTCGGCGGCCCACCCTCGCGAGCAAAACTCACCATGGCAACTTCAAGAATTCTTTTTCTCCCCGACGATCCGACCACCTGGACCGCCGAAGGCATGCGCGTACACCTGCGTACCGGCAAGATGCGAGACACATTCTACAAGGAAATCTTCGGCTGGAGCGACACAGAGCTCCAAGAGGCAGTCCAGCGTGCCAACGACGCCCTCGAGAGAGCAAACATCAAGCCCACGGAGACACTTTCCCCCATCCGCTTCCAGAAGGACACACAAACATGGACGCAAGGCGCGCTGAAGCGTCTCGAAGCGGAAGCGGATCTTGTTGAGAGGAGTATCAAGACTGATCGACTGTTTTGCTTGCCTCACCAGAAGAACGACTGGCTCAAGCCGCTTTGGTTCAGGAGGGATATGACGTTTGGTGGGAGGGCGGCGGAGACTGTGTACGACTTTCCTACGATCACGCAGAAGTTCTTTCAGTATGCTCGGGAGTGTAGGAAAGGAAGCTTGAAGCGTGAGACAGGTGACGAGATGGACATGGCCGATGTTGAAGCATCGACATTTGGTACGCCGTCATCGCCAGCTTTCAACAAGAAGAGAGGTACGCCGCCGTTAAGCCGGAACGGTAAGACCGCAAGAACGAGTCTTGATGGCGAACGCTCCCCTCACGGCGGCGCCGATGAAGTCAAGCACGGCGAAAACCCCGCGCGACCAAGATCACAGCTAGACACCACCGATGTGCACGTGGGATGGGTCTTGCAGCAAGACGACGGCTCTTTCGTCCTGGAGAAAGACTTCCGATCGCTGCGCACATGGCTCGTGGGAACAGAGCGCTTCGGCTACGACTACAAATTGATCCACGAGAGCCTCGGTATGGCTCAAGACAGACAACTCGACTTGTACTGGTTTGATGACCTCGCGGGAGAGCCATGGGTCATCAAGAGCGACTATGCTGTCGCCGGGGCCATCGAGCGCATGCACAGCAAAGGCGAGATCTGCTTTCTGCTCGCGAGAAACATCGAGCATGTTCGCGCTCTCACTCCGAGCCAGCGACGTACGTCCTGAATGTTTCAAATAAGTAGGCTACAGCGACTGACATATTTACAGGGATCGAGAGCCAGACGGTTCAGACATTGACACTGAAACCGGATAGATCTTTCGACCAAACGGACCAGACGCATCGCGATGCTCCCCGTCGCCGCAGCGACCGCTCGGGTCCGCGCCCGGTGCAAAGTCCTTATATGATTCCAGGCATCTCGGTCAGCTTGGCCAGGATCTTGGGTGAGCAGGTGATGAGGTCGAGAGTGGAGTACGAGGAGTGAGAGAAGTGAGAATTCTTGGTGAGAGGTGGATTCTTCTCAGAATAGGTAAATGTGGGTTTGGAGAGAGTAGGTACGATGGACGGTTTGGTACATGCCTGATGGGTGGGATAGGGTCGTATTACGAAGAGTAAGGTATTCTGCCGGCGAACAGTCTTGTCTCTAATGATCATGCCTGGTGGAGTCGATGGGCAATGCCTAAGAGTCACGTGCAGGTCCACCGGTCGCCGCGACACTTGGTCGGTCGCTCCTTCCTCTGCACACTCACACGTCTGGGCACAGTCTTCCCCTTCGGCAACCTTTTCGCTTCAGACTTGCGCGCACACAGACTTAATTACACCAGAACCTTTTCCTTCAGTCCATCATCAAGAATATCGCAAAGCTGGAATCTGCCGCATGAACAAACCCCATACACAAACGCCTTTCCACTTTGTTATCAGTTCCAACCTGGAAGCTGCTGTGCTCAGCGAAACCTGCAATACACATTCGCAACCGCTGGTTCATCACGACTACTGCGACTGGTGACACTCTCTGATATGGCAGACGAGCATCTTGACATTGACGCATACCTGAAAGGAGATGGAAAAAAAGGCCACAGCCCCTTATTCATTATCTTTTCGGACTGGACCCCTCACGACTATGAAGAAGTATGCGACCGTGTACAAGATGCCTGCACCGAGGCCGGCATATCTTTTCGCGGCAACTTGCCTCGCTTCTCGATCAAGTACGGGCGAGCTTCGTTGAACGCAAATTATCGTCAGCGCATTGCGCTAGAGAATCTCCTATTCGGGCGCTACAACCATGACGGACTTGTCTCGCTTCCCCACCAGAAAGATCCTACTATACCACGTCCCCCGTGGTTCGAGGACTACATGCTTATCCCCGGCCCTCACTCGATTGGGCAAAAGCTGCTTTTGGTCTGTTTTCGCAGAATCAAAGACAGGGCAATGGGACGGAGCCACACTCGTGCAGAATACCCTAAACAAGGCAAGCACCTGACAGATCATTTACATCAACAAAACGAGTCTGGGTCTCCAGCCGATTCTGAGCTCAATCTGCCCGCTCAAGGAATTGCCGGTTCTTCAAATGCTGAAGATAGCACGCCCACTTCAGAGCAGACCTATCCCTCCGGCAATGTGAGTGGCATTGAGCTCGAAGGGAAGCACGGCGATCCTAGACCCAAACTCATTGAGAATCTTACTGTCCACATCGGCACCATCTTTGAGCTGGAAAACAATCAGCTTTTCATGCGCCGAACTTTCCGTGACCCACAAAGCTGGATGAAGGGCTCTGCTGGACAATCATTTGACTTCGAAAAGGTCTGCGGCAGCGTTGGCGTGACAGCGGGCTGGGAAAAGGAACTCTATTTCTTCCCAGATGCGAACAAAGACCCTCACAGTATACTCGACGAAGACGAACTGCAAGGTGGGATACAATGTCTGTGCACGCAAAACGCCAAAGAAGGCAAAACGAGAAGCATCAGCTTGTTCGTCGCCGCGGACATCGATCACGTGCGTGCGCCGTCGGTCGATCAGCGTGGTGAGTATACCTTGGTAATACATAAGCGTTCTAGCTGACATGTGTCCCAGACCTCTCGAACCAAGTCGCACAGACTGTCACTGTGTCCCTTGACGATCCATGACCGTGAACAACTCGTCCGTGGCTACGAGCAAGAATGCTCGACGATGCAAGCATATGAGGAGGTTCGACATGGTGGCTAGGAGAAGCAGGTCCTTGGGAGTTTCCATAATGTTCAGGTCTCAATGGTCTGGCGCAGGCAAGTGCAAACTGCGCTGCTGAAGACCGTACATACTGCAGAGATATTGCAGCTCGCTTATGGGACTCCCCTCATCTGACGGTGAGTCGAACACTTTAGTCCAAGTGGCAAACTGGTAGACTGTACGCAGACCGTCAGATTCTCCCAATGGTGTTTCCCTGTACCGGACTTCTGAGATCCGATCGGGCCATCCTCATCTCGATGCCATTTTACATCCAGGTTCAGCCCCGGCTAGCCTGAACAACAACATCATAAACGGTGAACGTAATCGAGCTGCTCAGCGTAAGCCTTACAAGTCTCGGCGTCGTAGCCTTCCAGAACACCCTCACGCCCTCATCCACCAACATAGTCCGCGCAGTGGCAAGCATCCCCGCTCCTCCGGTGCCTTGAGTCTGTACGCGAGTCTTGATGTTATCAAAAGGCATACTCGCATAAACAGTAATCACCCCACTCCCCGCGCCCGCCGCGAAAGTCACCGCCGACGGACTCGCGTTCGCGCGGATAGTTTCTGACTTCCGCAGGAGATCTCCAAAGGCGCTGAACGTCGAGAAGCGGACGGCGCTGTTGGTGCCTTGCTTGCAGACGACGGGAGCCAGGCCGCGCCAGAAAGAGAAAATGCCCTCTGTTCGCAACATCTTGGAAACCAACTGTGGCGTCGACAGCTGTGTGGCTTTACTCTGGGCAGTGGCAGCGGCGTTGACAATGCGAGTCTTGACTGCTTCTCCTGGCGTGACGACGAGGACGCTTTCTGCGATACCAGCGCATAGGCCGGAGTACACGCTGAGCAGCGGGCTGTTCTTAAGGCTAGGGAAGAGTGAGGGCAGATTCGATCGAGCGGTCTCGAAGCTCAGGAAGCGAATGCCTGATTTGCACATGTTGCTCGCTGCTAGGGCTCCACATCCCGAGTAGAGGCCTTTGAATCCCGAGGAGGCGAGAGTCTGGCGGACTATTGAAGTTGAGGAGAGGTTTTTTGCGCCGGGCAGTTGGCGGCGGGTTTTGATGTATTCGACGGGGTACTGCGATGGGTTGTCAGAGCGAGAGAGTCTTGGTGAGTTTTCGGGGACGTGTACTCACTGTGACCAAAGTCTCACAGCCTCCGGCTGCTGCACCGGCGGCGATGCTCGTTGTGGTTGATGGTTTGTTCATGCTGTTTTGTGATTTGTCGCAAAGGCTTCTACCTTGCTTTTTCCAAATAAAGTGATACAATGTATGAGCCTCTCGTTACGTATGTTAATATCTATCAAGCGCAGGACGATTCCACAAAAGCACACTCCTCACACCTTTGTACCCGCCATCTTCACCATCAAGCATGTCGCACCCCCGAGCTCCGGCTCCAGAAATCCCAACAACGCACCACCAGCGTCTTGGTGACCAAGGCTCACAAGGCCTTGGTGCTTACCGACATAGAGCATTGCGCATATACCACACGGACGATGGCCGAGCGCCGACCGTGCTGCTGCTGCAGCAGTGGAGACGAGGTGACAAGCCAAGTTTCTCGCATGCGACGGAGACGTCGACGCTGGAGATCCGGGAGATTGTGGGTCGGATGAAATTGAGTCCGCGTGGCGGAGCAGGTTTGTTCAAGAAATGTGTTGATGCGAGTTCGGGGAGGAGTTTTCTTGGTATACATGGGCTTGATGCGATGGTTTCTCGCGTGGAATGTTGAGATCAGTGCGATCGCTCGTGCTGCTTTTGGATGCGGCAAAGTGCGATGACCGTTTCTGGCGTTCGTGGGAGAAGCACAAGAACATTGCAGGAATACCAGACAAGGCTCATATATAGAAGATAAATTGCGAGAAGCTTCTCACGTGAAATAATGTCTATCGCAGTCGCTATGCTGGAAAACGCCACTAGCCTGGTGTAACGAAAAATCAGGCTCTGTCAAAAGCACCTCATCGGCCGTCATGATCCTTCTGATCGCTGAATTGCCACATAGCAAACAACAGTTCCTTATGAAATTCTATACATCTGCAAGACCGCTCTCCCTTTATACACTCCATAATTTCCTTGCATTGGTGGAAAACACCTTCTCCACACATCCTGCATCCTCAGCCCACTCCAGACATCGCTCCTCGAACGGCTTGATATCAAGACCTTCGAAGCGAGTATGAGGCCAATCGGTTGCGAACACCACGCGGTCATTCTGGACACGCAGTATCTCTTTTGCCACCGCATCGAGCTGCTGACTGTCAAGCGCCACGCGGTACGGCGCGGAGAATTTGACAAAGACGTTGCCGTGTTGTAGCAATCGAATCAGAGAGGAGAACCCGTTGATTGTGTAAGGATCAAAATTCGATCCTGCCATATTCGAAGGCTTGGTTGGCTGGGCGAAGTGATCGAAGCAGACTTGCACGCCGAGTTCTTTGATGGTCGATTCGAGCTCAGGGAGCAGGTCCATTGACATGTAGATCTGTACCATCCAGCCGAAGGGCTTGACCAGCTCCGCATACCTCTTGATGGTCTTGCGGAAAGCATCGATATCTGGATTTTGGCTGGTGCTGGCGAGGTTCAAGCGTACGCCACGGACCCCCAGTTCATGCCATTCTTGCAGTGTGCTGGTCTCGACTGTTGACTCGTCGAAGACAACCACTCCCCGTGAACGCTCGGGGCCAAGAGCTTTCATGGCGTCGAGCATGGCGCTGTTGTCGTTTCCATAGATGGACGGCTGCACCAGGAGAATGTTCTTCATACTGACTGTATTCTCAAATGATACCGCGTCCCAGACAGAGTGTGTCGATGGAGTGTAGATAGCGCTCGATGCCAGTGGATATCGCTTTGGGTCAACGACATGCATATGACCATCCCAAGTCTCCGCGGGGAGCCTTTCAGCAAGTGTGCGACGTGCGACGGGTTGTTGGTTTCCCTTCACATTCTGGCGAGTACTTTGTCTTCGTGAACTCGCGGGTAGAAGGACGGCTGCTCGAGTCTCGATCTTTGCTAGACACAGGATAGCATAGAAGGAGTGAAACATGCCCTGCATCAGGCGACTCAGAGTTGTCGTCAACATCTTGTCCAGAGGCCGAGCGAAATATGATGCCGACCAAGAAGGTTGCAGCGAAGTGCGTTGCAGATAAGCCTTTGGAAATAGCTTGAAAGGGAATCTGTACCTATAAAGCCGTTTTACCCGGCCGCGGTGTGCCATCATTAGTGAAGACTTGAAGGCGGTCGTCTCGGTATGCTAGAGTGGAGCTCGCCCTCGCACAACGTCCGTCTCGCGTACTCATGCACCGTCGCGAACAAGCCTGTTGAGAGACCGCTTGACTCCACTGTAGAAGTCTTAATTGGACATGGCTGCAAAGTGGGATGGCGGCAGACAGCGCATAGTCATGCGAGCTCACGGCATAAAGGCCCATCAACTCGTACGAGCAGAGCAACGGACATCGTCCGAGGTCGATTCCGTCAAGGTGGATCAAATTTCTTCCAACGGCGACAGCCTGCCACCGCCCAAGCGCTCGGTCATCGTCCGTGATCCAGTTCCACCCCAGGCCCCCCGCATGGCCTTCCCCAAAAACCTGTGGGGAATTGTTTTGAAAGAACAAGCCTTTCCGGCATCACTGACACCAAGAGCAAGAGGACGGTGGAGGTGTATAAGTAAGAAGAGTTCGTCGTGAAAGAAAGCCATTGAAAGGACACGCGCACTCACAACGCTCACAACGCTACAATGGGCCGACCGACCTTGTACTACTACGCTGCTCTCATCTGCATTGCCTGCGCTGGTATCCCCAAAGGTGAGTCTTCATGCTTCTGGAAAATCATGAAACGCCCAGACTAACATCGAATACCAGGCTATGATGAAGGTGGATTCTCAGCAAGCACCAAACTCACATCTTTCGTCGATGACTTCGACTTGGGCAAAGCGAACTGGGTAGGACGGGCGTCCGCTCTCGCAGATCGCAAGGCGAACATCTCTTCCTTTGGTGTGTTGGGAGCTGCTTTTGGCTCTCTTGCCGCCATTTTCCTCAACGATCGCATTGGACGTCTGAGGACGTACCAGCTCGCCATCGCTGTCTGGGCTACTGGTATCTTGATGCAGATTTTCTCTTCTGGCATCTACGGATTCATGCTCTTTGCAAGAATCTTTGGTGGTCTTGGAGCAGGATGTTTGACTGTCACGGCACCTCTGTTCTTGGCTGAGATTGCAACCGCGAAAAGGCGCGGACTGATGGTCAGTTTGTATATGGTTGTCTTGTTGACCTTCTTGACGCTTGGTAAGTCTCGATGGAGGTGCAGCGGATATCCGACGTCCGACTAACACACCACAAGGCTTCTTCATCAACTATGGCGCCGAAGCCCACATGGCAGCCACCCGCACGCAATATCGCCTTGTGCAAGCCATCCCGCTCATCCCAACCGGCATCGCCTTCATCTTCTCTTGGTGGATGGACGACACGCCTCGTTGGCTCGCATCCCAGGACCGATACGATGAAGCTCTGCTCGCGCTGGCACGTCTCCGCGGCTCCGACTCAAGTGATGTGGCAGTACAAGAAGAGTTCGAACAAATCGAGTCACAACGCCGCGCGAAAGCTGCGGATCTTGCCGGAACATCTCTGGTGCAGATTATCAAAGAGATCGCTACAGTACCGACGTACCGTAGCCGTTTCTTGCTTGTCATGACCATGCAGACCGTCGCTCAATGGACTGGCGGCAACGGTATTACTTACTATATCCCCGAGATCTTTGAATACGCAGGTATTGCTGGCAAGGATAGCGCCCTCATCTCTTCTGGCGCCTACGGTATCGTCAAGCTCGTATTCACCATGGTCTTCGCCTGGGGCTTGATCGACATAATCGGGCGTAGGCGTTGCTTCCTTGCCGGCCTCGGTCTCCAGCTCTCTGCACACATCTACATGGCTGTATACATGAAGTACCAACCAGGATCGGGAGACAACAAGTCCGCCAGCGACGCTGCCATCGCCTCCGTATTCATCTACGCCGTCGGCTGGAGCATCGGCCTCTGCACAGTCCAATACCTCTACGGCACCGAAGTCTTCCCCACGCGCATCCGCAGCGTCAGCTACGCCTCAAGCATGGCGCTCCACTGGTTCTTCCAGTTTGCCGTGGTGCGAGTGACGCCGAACATGTTCGTCAGCCTCGATGTATGGGGCGCGTACGTGTTCTGGGCTATGATTTGCGGTCTCGGCTTCGTGATCCTGGGTCTGTGGGCGCCGGAGACGAAGGGCGTGCCGATGGAGCGTATGGGCGAGTTATTCCAGGGTCATTGGTGGATGGGATGGAGGGCGAAGCTTGGACCGCAGCAGATCAATGGCGAGGACACTGCGAAAGAGGGAAGAGGCAGTGTTGGCGAGAAGCCGGTGCCTGACTCGAGGGTTGAGCGGGTTTAGATGCTTGATCCTTAAGGAATAATATAAGTTCTGGTTTCTTCATCACTCATGCTTTGTGCTTGTGTCATCAAGTTGAAAAGAGCTGTGCTCAGGTTCCCCGCTCAATCCAATTTTGACGAAACGTGTGAGCTACGGGATGCTAGGAAACTCTCAGCGGCATCTCTATACCTTAAGCGAGGGGCGAAATCATCAACATCAGACCACGTTGGTTGTATCATGCTGCATCGAGACCTTTTTCGCTTTTGATACAGTCTGTCAATCTTGATACGGTGCTATCAGTGGCGCTACTTCCAGAAGCATGGCATACCGCCCGTTGAGATACCAGTTGAATGTCTATATCACGTTCCAGTCTTGTAAGTTGGTGTCATCAGTGCTGCAGCTAGATACTCACCATTTCAGCTTTCGAGATTCTGCTCATCATTCGCAGTATGCAGGAATCCTGTGTCGGGTTACCACCAGCAGTGAACCTAGCAAGTGTTTTCCAATCCGTCGGGAGTACTGTTATCTCTCTCGGATTGTGCTTTCAATTTATGCAGTGTTATCATCGGCACTATTTTCAAGATGAGATGCATATCACCGTCGAGAGACCAGTGAAGCTGGAAGGCAAGTCAAAAGTTAATGAGGTGATTTCATCGGCTACGTATACTAGACATCGACATGTCCACCATCAAGACGAAGGTTGCGCCTCAAGGGCACGTCCATCCCCACCATCAAAATACCATGGGCCTTGGAAACATCATTGTTACACCCCGCCAATGAGACGCTGTAACATTCTCCCATTTCAGACGTTCATTCTTCATCTCCTTCACACTCCTTGTCCCTCGCATCCTCGAAAGCCTTGCGCATTCTGTCTAGCGCAGCATGATCACCTGTCGTGATCATCTCCTTCACACCGTCGACAGTGTCCTTGTTAGAACCCTCCCAACGAGCATTGCGGTCTCCCGAGTTGTCGAGCGGATCACCATGCTTCTTCACAAAGACCTTCTCGAGCTCTGCCAGGCTCGCGAACTGGAGAATCGCTTTCTCGTACGCATCGACCCGAGTGCCTTCGTTCTCAAGCTCCAGGATCCTCCCAATCCATATCGTAAGCTCTTTGATCTTTGGCATCGCCTGGACAATCTTCTCACACAGGAGGTAGAAATTCTGTCTCATACAAACAGTGTAGTCGGCAAGTGCGCCATCAGGGAAGTACACAACCTCATGCCCGTCCGGGTAGTAGACGAATATGTTGCGGATGGCCTCGAGGTTTGCAGGGCGGACGGCCTCGAGGAATTTCTTCGACAACTCAAGGTCCTCGAAGAAGAAAGTGCACGACTTGTAGAGATATGGTGCAGCTTCGCAGCTGATCTGCTTGTTCACGTAAAGGATTCCGGTGAGGGATTTACTCCAGTTGAAGTCCTTAGGCACTGGGAAAGAAGTGGGGGTCGTATAGGCGTTTCGGTTGTACATCCAGGTTGCGTATCTGGCGTTGTGCCCACCGAAGGTAGCGAAAGACCAAGGATAGGAGACGCTGTACTTGGACGCGACTTGCACAGTCATCTCAGGATTGCTTGGGCCTTCGTACTCAGAAGGACGTTCTTTCCCAGCAAGAACGACAAGACGTGGCTTGGAAAAGAATGCGAGTTCGTAGATCTGGTCACGAAGCTCTTTAGGTAAGCTCATGAAGGTTTTTGGCCGTGTGTGCGAGGCCATCTGATCAGTTGGAGAAGTCGCAGGCTGATAGGCGCTCATGATTTTGGTGTGTATGTCTTTAAGGAATCCGACAGGCGAGGAGAAGTCTTCTATGGCAGAGTATATATGGTTCTTCCCGTGGTTCGCGGCTTCTGCAAAAGTTTTGTGTTGTTGCGTTCGCTGCTGGTCAATGGAAAAAGTGCAAATGTTTGTTCTTGGGGGAGCAGGAGCGGATTGGAGACTGATCTGTGAAAGGAAGGCGCGTCACGTGCAAAGTATCAACAGTTAAGTCCACCAAGTCCTCAAGTAGCAGCACGCGGACCAGCACCTCTCTCCTTCTTGAGAATCTCTCTAGCTGGAGCGTAGACCCCGTCTGCCCATGCCTTAGCCTCAGGTCCCTGCGTCAATGTGCTCTCGTTGCTTTCCAATAATTTCACTCCGTTTGCCTTCGAAACCTCGAGCAGACTTCCACCTCCATATTGACCTTTCTCAACGAGATCCTTCATAGCCTCTGCAACTTCTTCGGCCGTCAGTGCCATCTTGTCATCATACGCGTACTGCTTGGCCACCTTCTCAGCAGCCTCTCCCTTCCACAGCGGTGTCGCTACGATGCCAGGACACACGCTTACGATCTTGATGTTCTCGTCTTTGTCAGCTTGTGCCATGGACTTGGTGAAGCCGACGACAGCATGCTTGGTAGCACAATACAATGGCGAGCCGTAGAAGCCGATCACACCAGCTCCAGAAGCAACGATCAGCACGACACCCGGCTTGTTCGCCCTGAGGGAGGACCGCATCGCTATTCTTGTGAGCTTGATGGGATGCTCTGCATTGATCCGCATGGCTCGGTAGCAGTCGTCTTCGTTGTCCATGAAGAAAGAGCTTAGATTGGGCTCGAATACACCGGCGCCTGCGACCCAGACATCCGCTACTGCCCCTGGACCGAAAGCGCTCTCGACTTCTTCGGGCAGACGGTCTAGTTGGTCCCATTTGCAGACATCGCATGCAGCGTATGCGACTCGGCCAGCTGCTTCAGGGCTTCGGATGAGGTCCTGGGCTTCTTTGAGAAGTTTGATGTCCGCGATAAGTACTCTCGCTTGGAAGGCCAAAGCTAACTTGACAAAGGATAAGCAGATACCTGAAAGAAGCTCAGAAAAATGATTTGTAGTTGTCGAGAATACTGCCTACCTGAACCGCCACCAGTCACAACAACAATCTTGCCTGCCAATGGGAAATCTCCGACGACCATAATTGTTATAGTCCCACCACTGAAGATGGATTCCGTGTACTAGATTTACGTTCTGCAAGGTTCTGAAGCTGAGAGGAAAACGGGAATGAGTCGAACGACTATGAAGAGAAGCGTACTTGGGGAGCCGTTACTGGCTTAAATCAACTGCATATCATCGGGTTTTATTTCCAGGACCGAGCTGCCGTTGAAGCTCCACGCATTAGGTCATAGGGCCCCCTTTGATGCAAAGGGAAACGAGAAAGATGCGACGACTTCATTCCGTGCCCAGCTGGAAAGAGAAGTAATTACGAAAGGCATAAACACCCTCCTGGTTCTGGACATGATGGTCTGGATCTTGGATACCGCTGGCGATTGGGGGTTACCAGCATGCCACGTACCTCCGTACCTCCTAGTTGCATGAAGGTCTGCTTCATTCAAAAATAACGTCTGAAGGAAACGGTAGAACGCATATTCAGGCTAAGCAAGCTTATATGAATGACCAAATGGTATGAGATACAGCGCCCCATCGACCCAGGACAAGATCGTAATATATACTTGTTTACGTTAACCCGCATTCTTGATTCTCGTGAACGCACTCAATGCTGAGATCGAAGATTTTCTCCACTTCAACCCCGAGATCGACAACGGACATGACGCAACCTCAACATGCAAGCAATCTTCAATTCGCCCTCGTCGCCTTGCGAGATTGTCGTCAGGAAGTATTCGTAAAGATCATGCCTCACCAATTCAGCCACAGAACCATTTAAGCTACTCACAACGTTCATTCGTAATTACAACATCGAAGCAATTGCCTCAAAGGCCAGCCAACGATCATTATTGACGTGGCCTGCAAATCAGTGTAACGTCGGCATCTCGGCTCCACATCGTGTTCCTCTCCGCACTTGAATTGAGCTTTGCCTTTCGCAGCGGTATACCTTTACCGATCGACAGCATTGCTGCCATATACAACAGACTTTTCTTGGTTGCTCGTCGCTGACCCCCTCAATAATTCTTCCGAAGGATGAATGATCTCGGCGACCATTTGCACGAGATGCCTGTCCACCGACGGCGAGGACGAACGTCTATATCTTGGTTATTCCCTTGATCCTTAGTTCTCTGTGTTCCCGAGTCCCACAATCCATCGCTGTCCATTCGGCTTTATTGTCAACATGCGTCAGACAAAGCAGCTCGTTGGCACAGGCCTGCTATTGGCTTCCACGGTGCAGGCTCACCCCAAACCTCATACTAAATACCACAAGCTCTCGATTCCACGAACGGCACAGAATGCTTCAATTCCACACGCAAACTCATTTGCCTCATTCTCGTTCGAGCCTGCCTTCTGGGTCGAATTCTTCGGCAATGCAAGCAATCCAAATGCGCTGACCTTCGGGCTTCTTGATCTTATTGTTGAGCATGGCGGATCTCCGATAATCAGGCCTGGTGGAATCACCATGGACTCTATGGTAAGCTGTCCACTGTCAAATGGCGCTCGTACGATACTAATTGGAGCCTGTAGATTTTTGATCCATCGGCTGGTGACCCTGTCCGGACCACAAGTGAATCTGGAGGAGTATACCGAACCACAGTAGGCCCAGCATACTATGAGAGCTGGAACAATTTCCCTGAAGGAACGCAATTCGTCTCCACCCTGAACTTCGGCAACGACAGTCTACCGATCGCGAGAGATATGGCGGTTGCATCCGCAAAGTATCAGGGCGAAAAGATCCTCTACTTCGAGTTAGGCAACGAGCCTACCAACTACCCGAGCACCCGATGGTCGAACAGCACCGAAGCATACATTGCGCAGTGGCAGAACTGGACGAACGCCATCGATATCGCCGTGGACGCCACAGGGAACATAGAGCTTCCGAAAGATAGATGGTGGGCGTCTTCAGCAACAACCGATGTGACAGGATTGAAGGTCCGACCGGCGGATCTGATCCCCGCTGGTATCGACAGTACCGGAGAAGTGGCAGAGTACTCCATTCACTCGTACCCCTTCTCAACCTGCGACCCGGCTCGCCTGGTCCTTGCGACGACAAGCAACATCCTCAACCACACCGAGCTCGTGCGCTATGCCATTGATGAGATTTATCCATCTGCGAAAGCTTCCCTGGACAGTGGCAAGCCTTGGGCAATCGGCGAGTTCAACTCAATTTCTTGCTCCGGCCGACCGAACGTAACGGACACCTTTGCCCAAGCACTTTGGGTGCTGGATGCAGACTTGATCTACGCTTCGCTTAATGCAAGCAGCGTGCACCTCCACCAGGGCGCCACTCTCGTCTTCCAAAGCGACCAACAGTCAAACGAGGCAGGAGAGGATGGCTCCCCCGGCTTCTCGACTTACTCTTTTGTCTACCCACGCGACAGTTTGAGACGCGGCAAAGCGCGTGCTCTTCCTAGCTTCGTGGCGCAGCTGTTCATGGCCGAAGCGTTCAGCACACCAGACACCAGGGTCCGTGCACTGGACTTGCCTGAAGGTGTGAACGGAGAGCGATTCGCCGCTTACGCTTTCTACGTTGATGATGAGATAAACAAGGTGGCTTTGATCAACATGCAGCCGTACTACGCCAACTCGACTGAAGACCACACCGTCTCCTTCAAGCTGCCGAAGGGCAAAGGCAAGGATCACAAGTCAGCATCGTTGAAGAGGATGACTGCTCCCCATGTTGATGAGAAGGATACCTCCAAGAGTACGTGGGCGGGCCAGTCGTTTGAGAACGGTACTGCTGTTGGCGAGGTTGAGATCGAACAGCTTGATGATAACTGCGTTGTCAACGTGCGTGGAAGCGAGGCTGTGCTTGTGTTCTTTGACGAGTAGTGGACTTGTCATCGAAACATGCTCAGAGACATCATCTTGCATGTTAGCGCGTTAATACGACAATGCCATCACAACATCTGCGATAAATTTTCAGATCCAAATTGTTATCTTAGGTGGAAACAATCCTTTAATCTGAGCTGCATACGGAACGTGCTGGCGACAGATGCAATCCCTATTGGAGGCTAATCAATGCAGTCATCCTCACACCGAATGATTATGATTCATGAGCATATCAAGCTTCCGCGCAAATGTCATAACGGGCGTAGCAGAATTCTGAGACCTCGTAGCATTCATTTATCAAAAGCTTGCATCCCGATCAACCGATCCTCCGAACTGATCACAACTTCGCATAATCCACGAGTTCCACTTCGCGGATGTCACCTCCCCAAGCACCGCCTCCGATACTGTGAACAGGTGCATTAATCGCCATCGATTCCCACTCGAATCTCTCTCCGTTCACGCCAACCCGCGTGATGAACTCCATCTTCGGAGAGTCATCGGCGCTGAAGAACGTCCGATTGCCATCGCGGATGAGCTTTGCCTGCGTCCATGTGCCGGTCGGGAGAGAGTAGTTTAGAGCGTACGCGTAGCCTCCGCTGACCAGGTCGAGGCTTGACTCGGAGGACTGCAAGACACTGTCTTGACCACTGAAGATCGGGCCAAGCGAGCCAGAGTTTGGCTTCACGGAGAACGAAAGCGTGTAGTCTTCGCCTTTGGATGCGAGTGGGAGTGTCAGAGAGCAGCCGCCACGGACCTGGAGGCTTGCAGAAGATACGCTACAGTTGGTCGTGCCGTCGTAGCCGTTGCCTGACAAGTCTTTGACGACACCTGCAGTCCCGCTCGGCGATGATTGATTGAAGCTGTATTGTAAGATCGTAGACGATTTCGACTTGATCGTGCGGTCCAGGTTTTGAGCAGGAGCGCTTGCGTGAAGCTTTCCGACGAGAGCGTCATACTCTGAACGCGAGATTTTGCCACCCCACTGCTTGTCAGCTAATGCTGGCAGACCATCGCGCCATGAGTAGTATGCTTCCAGGTATGTGGATGCATTGGCGCCGTAGTCATTCCACTGTGGTGCGATGTGGCCCAAGACGTATGGGTTGTCCCGCTTCGGATTGTTCGTCGAGTTCGTCGAGTCGAAGATGTATGGCGACCATGCACCACCCTCAGGGTTGCCTTCGAAGATGAAGGTCTGATTCAGGCTCTGGGGATAAGACGATGAGTACTTGGTGACAATGTAGACTCGGTCATCTGAGTTCACTACGGAGTAGTTGTTCAGGATGTAGTCGTAGTAAGGGTTGTCCTCGAAGTACTCCCAGTGCTGGATGGAGACGGATGTGTCGACGTTGTCAGTGTAGTTCGACTGAGGCGGGAATGTTCCCCACTAGCATCGGGATCCAGTTAGTCACTGAATATTGTTGCCATCACGGCACAGGCATCCACTCACAATACGCATAGATCGATTGAATGTCGACCTGATGTAGTCGTTCATGCTTTTGACGAAGTAGTTGTAGGTCTCACCAGTCTCGCTGTAAAAGATCAGTATCTCGCTGGCAGGGTTTCAAGAACAGGACAAGGACTTACTATTTAGTTAGCGTGTCATCGATGTACTCGTCCGCACCAATCTCGAACACTTTGCTCTTGAACCAAGGGCCAAAGACGTCCCAAATCGCCTTCACAGTGGGGATTGTGTCAGGATAGGAGATATTGAGTTGATCAAGCGAGCCTTGCAAGCCAAGCTCTGGTTTCCATTGCGAGATAACAAGCGCGTGGCCAGGTGACTCGATCTCTGGTATTACTGTAACGCCGCGTGCAGCACAAGCAGACTGGATTCGATCGAAGTCTGCACGAGTATAAGACTCGTTGGCATACTTGTTCAGTCCCTGAACTCTAGGATCGTCGGAAAGCAAGCGGAAACGGGCATAAAGCTCCATCTGCTGCTCGTAGGTGTAATTAGGGTTGTTGTAGAGATTGTCAGACAAGTGGATGTGGAAGATATTCTGCTTCCAGTATGATTGCCAAGTGCAGAGTTCGATGAGGAACTCTGGTGGGTAGTAATGACGGCCACAGTCGAGCTGGCATGATCAGTAACGAACAAGAAGATTTATGCATGAGAAGAGGCTGTGCAACTAGGGTAGGAGAATGCGTACCATGATACCTCGCGTGCCCCAGCCGGGCGCATCAACACCATATCCAGTCGCAATGGTGCCATTAAGAGCCCTTTGCTGGAAGACCGATCGTGTCGCCCACCAAGCACCCAGCGGACTTGCTCCAGTAATGATGATGCGGTTATCAGTTACATTCAGAGTATATGCCTCGGCGGTCCATCTCCCAGCAGCGTCAACGAATTCACTACTATTTCCTATGGTCAAAAAGATGCTACCATCTTCGGCATCGTGTCCAGCCACAACTTCAGTTTGGCCTCCAGTAGCTTCCAGGTCAGACGCAAAAGTATTGGCGAATTCAAGCAGAGTCGGAGGTATCAGGGTATGGCCAGTTGTATCTGCGGTGTCACAATGCTCGACATCGACAATAATGCGGCCTATTCCTGAAAGATCGAGATGGCCGCCGTCTTCGACAAAGGGCACCGTGGGAAGACCGAGGAGGTCGCTGGTCACCAGCGGTGAGAAGAGTAACAACGCTGCAAGTATCTTAGCCATTGCGACTACACAATTGCGCTACGGAGTGTTCAAGCACAGCAGGCCCTGGCGGTTTTATCTCGAATCTCAATCTTGCTATCAAACACTACATTGTTATCGTTACAATTGCGGGGGCGATGTGACGTTGCACGCAAATGAAGATACCAGACTCCACTCGAGAGTAACAATGGCAGATCACACGTTGCGGGGTGGCGCATCGGATATTGATTGCAGATCTTCGCCTGTTGGAGCTCGAAACACTGGGAGGAAGCGGTGCACGACCTTGTGCTGGAAATCGTGGTACAACGGCAGGCGTTGGAAGACGGTTGGATGCTATTGTTCACGGCGAAGTACCGATAAAGTGGCTGCCGTTGTGCTCGCGTGCCCAATTTGGGACCCGGGATTATTGTAGGAACAATCTACGCTCCAGTGAATCCAACCCCTGCACCTCCAAAAACTCAAAGGAATAATAGTTGCAACATCATGATAATGCTAGTGCGATGGATATTTTCCCGCAGCAATTATTAGGCTATATTAAATATTCGCATCCGAGATGTAACTTCATTCAGCTCGTTACTGCCGCCCTGGGTAGTAGGCATCGTTGGCGTGCCCATGTCCAATGTCCGACTCTTCAGTCTCCACCAGGAACGTCTTTCCGATCTGCCCAGGGTACACAGTCAGAGGTTCTTCACTACTACCTCTCGAGTGTTCCTTTCGCTGGCCGGTGATCGTTGTAACGGTAGTACCGTGGGCATAGTTGTGGCCGAACTGGTTGAGTGACATGCGGTTACCCCGAGTTATAGCCTTTGGGATGTCAGTCCCCCTCGTGTCTATGCCGCTGCGGACGCCGCACTTTTTGAGTAATGATGATACAAGTGGCCGGAGCGTAGCGACGCAGCCTGCTGTGACACCGACGCCAAGCTCAACGGTCGACCAGATAGCGATTTCTGTGGTTCGGTCTGGCTTGAAGTCAGCTGAAGCTCTAAATATGCTCTCGTCTCGTCATCGAACTTACAAAGGAAGTCACCCTCCCGACCTTTCCCGCTATCTTTCAGCGCCATGACATAAGGCAACCGGATGCACGTGGCAGTGCTACCGACAGCGGCAAAAGCAAGCAGTCCAATGACTAGTCGCTTTTGGCGAACAGGAATTTGGAGATCCTTGACAATCCAGAATGGCAACAAGCCAAAAGTCCAGTCGGCAACAACGTTGAGGCCTGAGATAGCAAAGACCAGTCCCACAAGCACAATGCTATTCAGGCATTTCCCATTCGCGGGTTCCAGAGACCAGAAAGCGCTGATTGGAGAGCATTGAAAGGTAAAAACAAAGAACAGAATCGGACCAAAGAGAATGGTGAGTGCCATTGTAAGGCGGATGGTCCAGACATGGAGTTTGGCGGTCGCTACTCTGAGCAAGAAGAAGCCAATGCTGACCTTAAGGAGCGAAGTCGTAAGTACATAGAAAATCTCGCAAAAGAACCAGTACTGGGGTTCATGTTAGCAATGATCGGTTATCCTCGACGGGTGTTTGGTCATACATGGAGTGCAATTTCAGCTCGCGCTGGCTCAAGGTCTTCGATGTGTCGTCCAGTTCCGTAGATGAGACCTCCCAACTGACAAGCCAGATACGCAGTATTCAAAAGCTGCGTTCCCAGCATAGACCAGTCGTCTGCACCGAACGACTTGATCATGCCCGCCCTCACCCATATCCGTAAGCCGACAGCGACCCAGGAGATGACGAAGAATGTGATGCCGACGCCCCAAATCGGCGCGCTCCTGTCACCCACGACGCCAACCATTGATGCGGTGTTGGGGAGGAAGGTTCTGAAGATCGAGAGACTCTGGAGTAATGTAGCGGATGCTCTTTCGGCAGGGGCGCACAAGCAAGGGGAGTATAGGCTCGCTCGAGGCTCGTGAGCGGCACTTGGCCAAGTTGAAGCAAGTTAGCAAGGGTTGCTGGCTAACAGTGGCGATCAAAGCAGGGGTGTGATGGTAATGGTAGTGGTCCCGACATGATAAAGAGCTATAGCACGAAGCCGGTGCAAAGAGCCCAGACTGCCACTCACATTACGAGAGTGATCGCATGCTACGAGTCCATGACCCTTCATCCAACAACGGCACAGCACTTCTTCATTACCGTCAGATATCTGGGGCATTCGAAGGACCGCGTCAGTTGCACCCTGAATTGTCGGCAAAGATCGTCTTACAACGGCACAACGGTGAGCGTTTAGTTCAACCTGAAGAGGCAAACCGCATCGATCCGGTAGGGCGAAACCAGCAGTGGGTCTAAACGTCCTGCAGGAGGTATGACTAGCTTATGTTTGGTCAACAAAGACAGGCCGTGCCATGGCGTTGCAGACTTGCAGTCATCATGTTCGAATCAGCCAGCAGGTACACCTCCAGATTTCATGACGGAGCACTGTATTGTGACAGTTCAGTCTTGCCGAATGGGGAGGGCTGCCAGATTGCAAGCGCAAGGCATTCCCTGCAATAGAGCGCGTGGCTAGACAGGGACCCCAGATCGTGTGCCGGATGTGTACATCGCACGCTATTCGTTGCCGACTCATGAAGTACCGAGGCGATAGCGGCGTGAAGAGACCTAAGGAACTCCTGCATCCGTGAAGAGTGGATGCTCTTGGTAAGCCTGCCGCGTTGATTTCTTCTTCGGTGCAAGCGGCATCCTCGAGGATGAAACAACGTTTGTTGCCAAGCTGTCAAAATGCTGCAGGTCTTCCTGAGAGTGTTCTAGCGGCGAAAGGCAAGCCGTACTACCCGCACTATTCCTGCAGAGCTATCCTAAAGTTATAGGTGCCATTCACGCTTTTCGCGTAATGAGGAAGTAAGATAAACTTCGTGTGGCAGCAGTATCATCAGTACTGCCTGAGCTTTCATACCAGGATTGATTAGACAGGAGGCGACTACCGATCTGAGGAGCTTGATTGACCAGGTGCCACGGCTCGGAGAAATCCGCCGCAACGCGGCAGCGAACACAAATACTATACCGTGTAGCCGAATCATACAACCTCCGCGCTACACCCCCTCGGGGGTCCATATATGTCCAGACCATCGACCGAAATCATGTTGCGCTTCATTAGACATTTCCAGTCTTTCGCAGAGTGGAATCATTGATATTTGCGGATTGCCCCATGATTGTGGCTCGATCGAGCGAAGACCACTGCCGGGCCACGTTGTCCGCGGGCCCCAGATCCGGGCGTTGTTGAACACTAACCTATTTGTAGTTGAAAGATAGTGCAGTATAGCGACAACGGCTTCCTCAACGCAACTTTCAAGCAGGCACAATTACCGGCATCATCTTGTCGCACAGAAGGTCGCGCGCCCACTTGAGATTATTCGAGAAGCGTGTGAAACGCTTTAACCCCCCGAAACTCTCGCATGCGCTCAAGTGAAACGATCCATGATGCCTCGAAACGACTGCACTGGAAAGAGCAGTCCGAGCGCGTTAGGATTAATGAGATCTCAAACGAATAACACGACTTTCTCTGCTGGTTGTCCTTGCGTCTTCTATGTCAAGAGGCGAGCAAATCGTCGAGAATAGAGCCAGATACAAAAGCACTGCGAACAGGAAGTAATGCGACCACGTGGTGCACAATCAGTGACTTCACATACAGACGCATAGAGTCGGCCTCTGGGTGTTATCATATCTAGTCGTCGCCGGGCCCAGTTGCCGCCCACGACACCACAGCACAGACAACAACGTGCGGTCTCGCAACTCGCACAGCCACTTCAAGCATGGACTGCCCTCTCCGAAGCGTTGGCCAACGTGTGCTCGAAATTCCACAAAAGGCGGTGACATCTCCGACCAACGCGATTTGGCAGGATCGCACGTCTGGTGGACAAGGTGCACCTGGTCTGCGCTGAAATGAAGCCCCTTGGAGAAAAACCCCCAGCGACAATCTCAATATGCTGATAGTGGCCCGAAAGTGTCAAGACCCGAGGATCTGGTGTTTAGGACGACATGCGTTGCCCTCGCGTGGAGTATGCACGATGATGAGTTGAGTCGTGCGAAATGCGTGGACTTTCTTGGCCACATGAACTGTGCAATGCCCATTGTTATTGGAAGGGACGGCATCTCTTGGACGACTATCCACTGTTTTTCTAGCTTGTAACGACTGATCGAGATTGCTGTAGACATCCGAATTCTTGAGGTCGTGCTCTCGGTTTCGCGGCCAGCAACGATCGCATCGCATGCAGATGGTTCATGCACTGTGAGAGCGTGCGACTGATACTTCTTCCAATTCCTTTCATATCTTCACAGAACAGGGACGATCAATAGCAGATCTAGAATATGCGAACCTGCATCTAGAGCCTTGGTGGGTCAGCTTCTACGACGACACCTTCGCAATATTGAGTGCGAATGCATGCGGAAGCACGTAACGAACGAACCGCTTGCTCGAATCCAGTCACTTCCGGCTGCGGGTAATATGATAATCATCGAACATCTGTTCAACTAATCACCATCCGCGCTGCTTTTCCCATACGCCGTGCTTTGAGGATGAATTCAGAACTCCGGACTTTGCACACATTCACTCACGTGGCAGTACAGCACGATTGCAAAGAATCCGCAGCTGTGATACGAATGGTTCGTCTATCTTAACATCCACTGAAGTTCACATGAACTGCATGAAACTCAAATACATTACTACATGTACAATACCGCATCATGATGAATGAACCCTGATCGCCCCAAGCAGCAATGACGACAACGATCATCCCCGAAACCCAAACCCCACCCATGTCCCCCAAACTCTAAGATATCTGTTACCGAGGACTTGCTAATGAACACAGCTAGGCTAGGGACATAGCCATCCACCATGTGAAACCACAAAAATACCATGTAAACACAACTACCCAGAACAACCAACTTCCCCAATTCTTCGAAGAAAAACCAACCCAATAGCTATCCCAAACAGCCCATCATCCCGACTCTAGAAACCTCCCACTTGACGGATACGGTACTACAAAAACAATGTCTCCCCAATCCATCCCCCAAGAGATGCGCGCCATCCAAGTCACGGCCTACCACGCACCCTACCAAATCAACACCATCCCCGTCCCCTCCGCCCTCTCACCGCACGACCTCCTCCTCAAGATCGCCGTGGCCTCAAACTGCCACACCGACAGCATGGTGCAAAACGGCGTATTCCACACCGCGCTCCCGGTGACGGCCTCGCACGAAGGCGCCGGGACCGTCGTCGCCGTCGGCTCCGCGGTTACAAACTTCAACATCGGCGACAGAGTGATGGCGGGGATTCCGCTGCACCCTTGCGGGCGCTGTCACGATTGCTTGGGCCCGGAGAGGCAGGTGCAGTACTGCGAGAAGATCAAAGGGCACGTGGGCGTGACGACGGACGGGTGTTTCGCGGAGTACGCGCGGGTGGATTCGCGGAGCTCGACGGTGTTGCCGGACGCGGTGAGTTTCATGAGCGCGGCGCCGCTGGCGTGCGCGGGGCGGACGGTGTGGAGGGCGGTGCTGCAGACGGAGTTGAAAGCTGGGGAGTGGGTTTGTCTCGTGGGCAGTGGAGGCGGGTTGGGGCATTTGGGGGTTCAGTTTGCGAAGGCGTTGGGGTTGAAGGTCATTGGGATCGATGCGAGGGATGAGGGGTTGGGGTTGACGAAGGAGTATGGCGCTGACGTTGTTGTTGATGCGAGGAAGGGGAAGGAGGAGGCGGTAAAGGCTGTGCGGGAGGTTACGGGCGGTATGGGAGCGGATGCGACGGTCAATTTGAGTGATGCATCGAGTGCGGCTGGGCTGGCGTGTGCGGTAACGAAGATGCATGGCCTGATGGTCCAGATCGCTCAGCCTGACAACATTGAGATTCCATTCCCTGAGATCATTTTCAGGGATATCAGAGTCAGAGGGTCGCTAATTTGTTCGCCAGAGGAGTCCAAGAGTATGCTGAAATGCATCGCAGAGCATGGTGTGACGGTCAAGACTAATCCCTTCTATGGGCTCGACAAGATTGAGGATCTGGTCAGCATGGTCCATGGAGGGAAATTCCAGGGAAAGGCTATTATTGTTGTTGACGACGAGCAAATTAAGCGGGAGAAAGAGTTGGGCGCTAAATTCTGATCTTCTGGAAACTGGTAGTAGATTGACAACCAATAGTATGGATAGGAAATTTGACTTATATACCTTGTACACTTGGACAACTTGATCGAAAGTCCCCGCATGACCGTCGTTCAACGAGCTCCTGAAATCTGGACATGGCTCTGTGTGCCCATGCTGCTGCTATCAACAAGCCTAGAGCTGGGCATGTGGCCACATCCAGTGAGGGGCACCCCTAACAAAACGCCTTTCGCCATGCTCCAGCAAACTTGCCTGTAATCCAGAATTGAGTTTTCTCTCTTCGCGTGACCCTCGTTTTGGGTATTCCAATGTCAGAAATCAGTTGACGAAGGCCCTGTTCTTTTTGCGGTTGAAGACACGCTGGTCCTTGAGCCAGCGCCTGTAGTCCTTCACGCTCGCAATCTTCTCTCCATAGTAGTCGGGAATTGGGTTTTGCGGGCTGCTTGAAGATGGGTCGGCACGGTAGCGCTTGATGCGTGCGTAGAAGCTCTTCTCTTTCTGTTTGTGTTGTCAGTGGGCGTGTTTCCTCTTCACCAGCTTGATCGCACCCATCTTACCTCTGCAATCGCCTGGTTCCATCCTCTCCTGCCGGCCCAAAGCTTGAAACCAGCGGTTCCGAAGGTCGGACCGCACATCCAGCCTGCGATGGCTACTGTGAAAGTGGTGACACCCAGCACGACGAATGGGTCCATGCCGGAAATCTGAGCTCCCCATGTGTCGATATCCTGGTTCGCGATGATGGGCGCGGCGACACCGACTGTGATGACTGCGGTGACCACGGAGGCTCCAAGGTTGATGAAGCGGCGCTTCCGTCTGAGGTCGAAGAAGCGGTTCCAGGTCAAGATCTCGGGGGCTGACGTCGCGGGCGCAGCGGGTTTGCTAGCAGTGGAAGCATTTCGGATGGTGTGAGGTTTGCACTGAGCGGCAATGCGACCGGCGGGGATGTAGGATGTGATTGAAGGCCGGACCTGCTTCAATGGCGCGGTGGATGTGGTGAAGAAGGCCTTGGAGTGAGCAGGCGCAGTGAAGGCGCGGGTAGATGCAAAGTGGGAGGCTGCTCGGAAGCAGCTGCTCCTGGCGATCGAGGGAGCGGCCATGATGGGTGGTGTTTTGGTTGGTGGTAAGAAGAAGGTGTTTGAGATGGTCGACGGCATGTGACGGGCAGCGAGAGCTTCGGAGAGCTCGGTGGTGCTGCGGCGCGTGCGCGCCTTCCAGAAGCGCAACCAGCAACACATCACCAACACACTGCTTTCCACACGGCCAATGTATATACACACTCCATGTACAGTATTTCTTTACTTTGATTACGCGTCGGAGACGTGTGAAGTCTTTGGTCTTCCGCTCTAAACTCTTCCATTATGGGATATATACATTTCCCTCACAATGCCAACGCCACCTGAAAGCAGCCACGCATCCGCAGATGGCATCCGTAAAAAGAGCGCCTTCTCCTGCGAACCATGCCGCCGTCGCAAGGTCAAGTGTGATGGCGCTCACCCTATTTGCGCGCGATGCGCTGCGCGTGGCGATCAAACCTGTATCTACAAACTGTAAGAGAGTCGTCTATCCTTCAGCCTATTCCAATACACATCCTAACGACCTTGCTCCAGAGCTCCATCCATCTCTCATACCAAGAAATTGGAGAACCGTATCGCGGAGCTTGAGGCTGAGCTTTCTCGCATACGAGGGCAGGAGAGCAGTCGTTCGGTGTCCGCTGCTGCTGCTCCTCCCAATGCCACGACTCAGGTGTCCGCAAAACTACTTGGAGAGGCTACCGCCAATTTGCCGAGCCTCACGAGACAAGACCATGGCCATATCTCCTTCCATGGACGCACGAGCTTCATGAATCTAGGTGTTGCAGGACCGGCCGAACAGCATGATGCACACATGCCACAAGATCCCGAGCAAGAAAAGCAGGAACTCATCAACAGCGCTTGGACTGAACGTGCCATGGAGAAGTTTTCAACCCTGCCTGAAGCCATTCAGTTGCTGCTGGACTTACACTGGTGCTGGGTGCAGCCTGTCTTCAACTTCGTGTACAGGCCGACGTTCACGCGTGACCTGCAGAACAACGGACCGTACTGCTCAGTGCTCTTGTTGAACGCAGTGTTGGCACATTCAGTGCGTTGGGCCAAAGCTGATATCAGAATGGTAAGGCTCCTGGAACCTTTCGAGGGTGGCGCCTACTTTGGCCGCCAGGCACGAGCCTCTCTCATGGACGCGGTACAAGTCGGTGCTCCAAGTATACCGACAGTACAAGCTCTCCTGCTTTTGAGCGCCCAAGAGTGTGGTCAGGGCAACCTTTCACAAGCCTGGCTGTACAGTGGAATGGCATTCAGATTAATCGTCGACTTGGGTATCGTCTTTGACGGCAGGAGATATGCGAGGACTGTGCGTCTATCCGTGGAGGATATTGAGATCCGAAGCAGACTATTTTGGTCTTGCTATTTCTGGGACAAGCTCATTTCCTTATACCTAGGCCGACTACCAATCATACAAGAGACCTCTGTCAGCCCTTCGCTCCAAGTTCTGGACGACACTGGAGAGATTGACACCTGGGTACCCCAAGGCTTAGACCAGACGCAACACTATCCGCCAGCCCAAGCCCACACGACCTCATGTTTCATCAACACATGCGCTCTAGCCAAGATCTTGAACGCGGTACTGGTAACGATGTACAATCCCGTCAAAGAGGGCACGCTTTCGGAAGTCGCCAAGTGTGCACTTGAGGAAGAGCAGAAGCTCGGGAAATGGCACGAAAACTTACCAGCCCATCTGACTATATCCGTCCATTCATTACCGGAACAGTGTCCGCCTAGCCATATTATCACCTTGAAGTAAGTTCTTGCGCCAAGCTGTCCGGATTCGTGTACTGACCAGCACAGTCTACTATATCACTTGACCAGGATACTCCTTCATCGACCTTTGCTCACAACTTACGGCAAGCAAGACGATAATGATGACCCGCAAAGCAGTCACCACTTGCGACAATGCCTCGAAGCAGCCAATTCTACCTTAGTGATCTTTAACTTCTTCACGAGATCCTTCGGTGACGGCCACGTAATAACGTCCCAAGCATACACCGTATACATCGCAGCCTCTGTCTTCCTGCTGCAAGTGCAGGCAACCAAAGACTTTACATCCCAAGCAATGGAGAATCTCAGATATTGCGTCGATGCTCTCGAGCGAATCAAAGCGACGAGTCAAGGTAAGTGCACAACGCGCCGCTTTGTATGCCTGGTGCTCCTCATTGACCCACTCCTCCAGTCATCGGATCAGCCCTTACCCTAATCTACCGCGAGCTCCAACGCCTCGACGCCAACCTCATCGTCCGCAGCCTCGACGGCTCCTACCACATGTCCGGCAGCGCCTCGGCAACCGCCACCTGGCACCAACAGAACCCAGGCGCCAAACCCAACGGCCTCGCTCAACGCATTGAGTCCGGTTGGGTGAGTAGTGGCGACGGCGGCGGAGGAGGAGGACCAGGTCACGAGTCTTCTTCCGTCGCCGCGTTCGCCATCCCGGATTTCAACGGCGACTTGGACATCCCTTCGGATTTCTTCAGCATGCTGCCGGCGTTGGAGCCGATTTCTGCGAATGTCGGGGCTGGGTTCGAGATTGATTTGGATAAGCCTTGGTATTGATTGATCGATGGTGAGATTAGGGTAAGGAGGTGACCGGAGGTTCTGCAGTGCTGTCTGAATGTCAAACGCGTGTACATATCATCTATTTTGGAGAGAACGTGGCTGTTATATTCTCCCACAAGTCCAAAGCGTGCGAGGACGGTGAACCTACCACACACACTATTATCTGCGGGCCCGAGTTGAGTAGAGAGTCAAGACGTATACGATTCATCGCAAGATACACGTCCGTATACGTACGTACAACACGGAAAACTCGCCACGAAGTCATGAATGGCGTTTCGTTGCCGCAGATTGGGGTTGTTAGGGTTAGACACCTTTTTTCCCTTCTCCCGTGGTTTTTGGCTAAATATTTTACTTTATTCGCGTAGGGGAAAACTAATCATACAATGAAATTGGGCGTGCGACTTGTTGCTGCCTCGAGTTGTGATTGATGTTATTCCACGCAAGTGGATGTGTTACGCTCTGGGTTTGTTGTGAGATAGCTGGGCTGGCAAACCCGCGCGGGAGATCGCGCATCGTTTGACAGCATTTTATCGGTGCGGGTTGTTTGCAATCGACATTGACTGAGCGGCACAATATTCCCGAACGATATGAGGAGGAAAGAGGAGATTTTTTTCTTTCTATCAGCTCTTGCAAGTTGCTATCACGGCTGGGACTGACAGAGCAAGAAAGGTATATCTTCCGGCCGAGTTCTAGAGAATGTTTGACGGGTCCCTAGGCAACATCACCAACAACAGACCATTCCATAAAAACCCACTGAGAAAAGTTCATTACATTAAGCAGATCTATCGACCACGAAAGGCTTGTCCTCCGAACGCGACCGCTCGTCAAGCATTGTACCCGGGCCATCAAGTTGCCAGCAGCCCGCCCCATCCCAAACCCGCTCAGCTAGCTCAGTTGTACCCGTTAGGCCAGGCGGCGTCGAGCCACTCGTACGGGTCCTCTGGCACGTACTGCCACGCGGGAGTCTCGCCCTCCCACTCGGTGATGTTGTCCCGGGTCAGGTTGTACAGGGCGTATGCCGAGTCGGGGCCGGAGCCCATGTGGATGGGAGACTATTGGGAGGAGGACGTGTCAGCGTGAGGTTTAGATGCGAGAGTGATGTGTTCTGTGTGAGGGACGGGCGATGTCTTTGGACTTACGGTCTGGACGTTGTTGCCGATCTCCTTGGTGACCAGCTCGGTGATGTTCTGGATGAAGGTGTTCTTGATGCGGATCTCGTCGCCGTCTGGAGAGAGGGGATAGCTCGTTAGCAGGGCGTTCTCTCCTAGCGGTGTGGAGAGATGGAGAAGCTTGAGCGAAACGTTGGGACATACAGTTGGGAGAAATGATTCCGAGTCTTGTACCAAACAGCGCGATCGACTTCTCGATAGTGGCGTTGCGCTTGGCCTGGTTCAAGCAGTTGCCGCACGACTGGTAGAACGTGCCAAAGGTGTGCGCGAAGAAGCCCGTGATGTTGTACTTGCCGCCGAGCGAATTGTCTTGGAAGATCTTGTCGGTAGCGTTCATGGCGCCGCCGCCGATAACGCGGAGTCTGACAAGTCGTTCATCAGTCACACAAAACTCGTTAAAGAGAATCGGGATTATACTGACTGGGTGTTGAGTCCCTTCGAGGTCAAGGCATCCTCGCATACGTCCTCCCACCAGACTGGGCAAGTGTCAGTATCGATTCGGTACGATAATAAGATGGATGCACTCGTACCATTCTCGACCCAAGCGTCACCAAGAGCGTGCACGCCTTCCGACTGATCCTTTCCAATGATGCAGTTGCGCAGAGTGGAGCCAGGAAGAAGGTTGAAAACAGCATCCGCGTCGGTGCCCTCGGCCTGTTCGTTGCAGAAGCCCGCTGGTCGCGAGTATCTCTTCATCTCGCAGTCGAACGTCGTTCCAGCCGGGACATAGATGGTGTCGTCGGTGACAACATCGCCTTGTGCCACAGGGAAAGTAGTCACTGGGAAGGGAAACCGATGAGGAGGACGGGCAGACAGGTCGGACTGGGTAGCATCTGGCTCGCCTTCGACTTCGTTTTGTCGCTTGCTGATAGCAGCTGCTTGGATCAGGGCCGGTGAGATGGCTGCGATGGCGGTAGTGGTGAGCTTCATGACGGGCAACTTTGTGTAGACGAAAAAAAATTGCTGCGTAGATGTTCAAAGTGCTGCGGACGCAAACCTTCCAATCGTAGAGCGAACCATGTCTACTTATACCCTTCGGCCGAACACACCTCGTCGTGCAGCCGAGCCATGATCTTGCCATGTCGGAAAGACTTTTTTCTTGGTTTCCATAACATTGAAGCCACCTGAAAACAATTCTTGAACGTCAGACCTGCGCGGAGAGATTCGATAGTCAGATTCCACGAATGGCTATCGAGGGTGGCTGAGTGCTATAGGCAGCCAAGTATTTGCCAATGTTCAACCCCATGGAGGATCTGGGGTATGCGGAGTGTATCGACAGCACCTTTGTTTGCAAGCGTGGAGTGAAATGTCGTTAAGACCGAAATGTGTCAAGAAGATGCACCTGCTGGAGCATCCAGTACGACACTTTTCGGCAGCTAAGGCTACAGTATCAAAGAATATGACCGTCTGTAATCTCATCAGTATAAAGAGAACCAACGTGCAACCCTTTTGTAGGACTGGCGTAGCTAAGCCTCTAAGCCTCCCAGACCACACTTCCCCGCTTGCCTTTACCGACAAATCGTTCGGCACGGCCTCACGGGCTCTGATTGATGCACTTCCGTCTCTTCAGGCTGCGGTTGCGGCTCGCTGTATTTCCGAGATTGTTCTCAATACGACCTGTAATGGGCCTTTGGGATTGGTGCAATTTGGATCCGTTTATTGTCATTGGTGGCGGAAGGAATTACGAGAGTGCGAGGAAGCAAATCAAAAAAGCCAGAAGCGCAGATCACGTGATGGAATCACCAGATCCATTACCAGAGGTGGTGCTTTATGAACGATACCTTATGGTCAACGAGGTGTCGATTTCAAGAGCAATATTCATGCCGGTATATCTACACCCAGCACACCCTACTCGACACTAATGTTAATAATCTTAATATCATCCACCGGCTTCTCCTTAAATACCCTCGCATTCTCAATCATGTGCACCACATCCATGCCTTTCACACACCTCCCGAAAATCGTATGCTTGTCATCCAGCCAAGGCGCCTTGTCCGTCGTGATGAAGAACTGACTGGCATTCGTGCCGGGGCCCGCATTCGCCATCGACAAGATATAAGGTTTGTCGTGCCTCAACGCAGGCGTGAACTCGTCGCCAAACTCCTTGCCCCAGATACTCTCGCCGCCGGTGCCGTCGCCGAGCGGGTCGCCGGTCTGAATCATGAACTTGCGGATGACGCGGTGGAAGATGATGCCGTTGTAGTAGTCGTTTTTGGCGTGCTGGGTGAAGTTTTCGACGGCTTTGGGGGCGTGTTGCGGGAACATGCGCACGTGGATGTCGCCCATTGTGGTGTGGATGGTGGCAGAGGAGGACATGCGGGATTCTGCGGCGGCTTTCTCTTCGGCTTGCTTCTGTGCGAGGAGGTTTTTGGGCTTTTCGTTGTGGATGTCGCGGTCGGATTTCGGGACGTCGTTGTCGGCGGTGAACATGTAGAAGCGTGGCTTGTTGGCGGCTGTGGTGGTGAGCATGGAATCGCGGGCTTCTGCTTCTTGGAGGAGAGGGTTGTCAGATGCAGCCATTTGCACGGTGACGACGCCCTTTTTGTCTGGCTGGCCTTGGTAGAGTGTGAGGTTGAGCGGTCGGAAAGATTCGTGTCGACCGTAAATCTTCACTACGCGGTTTGACAGAGTGTTGACGACCTTTGTGCCCAAGATGCTGCCATACAAGATGAAGTGGCCGCTCTCGTCGAAGATGACGTTGACACGATTGCGCACTGCTGGGTTCTCCAGCTCGCGCTCAACTGCTATCCGTCTGCCAAACTCGACTGCCTCGAACGGCTCGCTGCTGAGTGTGCCAGCTTGTTGCATCTCGGTGACCGTTTGTATGCTTTCGTCGTATGTGCGGTACAATTTTCCTGTGGCAAAATCAAACACTCTGACTTTGCGATCGGGGAAAGAGAAAGTGGCAAACTGTGAGCCTGTAGGGGATACAGTGATTGCTGAAGGCACAGACTTGGCTTTCTTGAACTCAAACAATGAAGTCGAGCTTTTCATGTCGAACACGTTGGGTGGCTTCTCATAGCTGCCCGAGGGTCGCCAGTACTCAACCATGCCGCTCTCATCTGTCGAGATAACACAGTCGAAGGCATTATTGTAGACCATGAGGTTCACGGGCTTACGGTGCAGACCACTGATAGTATGTAAAGGTGGTTGGATCTCACCCCGTCCATCGTACATCATAATGCGCCCATCTGTCTCATTCGATACAGCGAGCGTGACATCAGACGAAGCACTGCCACTGACGAAGCAAACGCATTTCGGCGGCAGCTCTGGCTCCAGCATGGCAAGAAGGTCGAAGTTGACAACATCAAAGATCTTGACCGTTCCATCCGTGCCTGCCGTCGCATATGCCCGTCCATCTGCGCTGACCGACACGCTCTTGATCTCCCCAGTATGCGCCTTGAACTCTTTAACAAACTCGATTCCGCCAGTGACCTTCTTCCAGAACTTCACAAAGCCATCTACAGAGCTCGTTATGAGGAAGTCGGTGTGAGGTGTGAATGTACAGAAGGCCAGCTGCTCCTTGTGCATCAAGGATTTGGAGTATCGAGGCGCGGATGGCAAGGCGGCTATGTATTGCTTCTCATATGGCAGCTTTCTCCTCCTCTTCTTCTTAGGCTGGTCGGCAGATGGTAGTGCTGGTCCAAAATCATCGTCGCTTTCTGATTCGCTCTCGTCGCCCTTTGCGCCGTCTGCCTCCACGGCGTTGTCGACTTCTTCATGGGGACGCTTGGTCCCCTGGGTTGGCGGTATAAATTCTGTGGAGGCCATGGTGATATCTGGACCTGTTATGACCTCGCACTGAGGATTGCAGGTGATTCAAGGCGTCGTGAGGTGTTCGCGGTGTCGCGTGTGTTCGGCGAGAACGAGCCGTTTCTGAGGGCAAAGCGCAATGACTTTCGCGATTTCGACGTACGTCATTGGCTAGACCCAACTGGCGCGCCAGAAACGTCGATTCTGGATGAGCAATTCTGAATATCAACCTCGCCACCCTCCCATCACTTGGGACTCACAAAATCCCTTCTCCTTGGGTTGACTGTACAGTCTTACTCGCCACTGTCCGGCCCATCTACATATTCGCTTCTTGCTTCGGCCGTCTTCGTACGTCCGTTTTTAAAAAGTTTATTGCAGCGGAAGCGTCATTCACGTGCAAACGGCCAAAAGTTCTCAATACCCTAGTCTTTCATCTGTTCCTCGACTGCATAACGCCGTACGACAAACTAAGCGAGCGCAACGATCTTACGCACGGAGGAAAGTATCAGGACGTCAAACATCGCAATCATGCAGGCCGAGGCTTCAGCGCCGTCTGCCTCACAAACGCAATCTGCACCAAGACCTAGACAACGCCGTTCCAGAGGGCCGAAGAGAGGAAGGGGTGGAGCAAACGCTTCTGAATCTCTCGCCTTCAGACCAGCATCAGTCGCACCTCCTGCTGCTCAGCCTCTTTCAGCGAGCCAAGCTGCGCCAGAAGCCTCCAGTTCAGATAATGCCTCCCGCAACAGGCCATCACGTCGAGGCAGAGGCCGTGGTGGACGTGGACCTCAGCCAGATCGGCGGACAGCCGATGGCAGGCGATTTGGTGGCCAGCTGACACAACCTGATTCGACCACAGCACAAGCACAACTACAAGCAGAAGCCGCTGAATTTGTACCCGGACAGCAGACTGGGTCGAAACCCAAAAGTAAAGCACTCCCGAAGCAACCGCGACAACAAAAAAGGCGCATGTCTAAATCACAGGCACCCGATATCGCCACCCGTACTCACGAGGACATCGACAATGGACACTACGAATGCCCCATCTGCACAAGCGAGGTGCAGAGGAACTCGAAGGTGTGGGCTTGCCACACGTGCTGGACTGCGTTTCATTTGACTTGCATCAAGAAGTGGTCGACGAACCAAGGTTCGACCGTGGCTGTACCAAACGCACAAGGAGAAGTGCCACCACCGAGGCAGTGGCGTTGTCCAGGCTGCAACTTACCAAAAGATGATCTACCTAAGAACTACACTTGTTGGTGTGGAAAGGAGGATGACCCAAAATCATTGACCGGCATTCCACCTCACTCGTGTGGTCAGACTTGCGGCAGGGAGAGAGCGAGAAAATGCCCGCATCCCTGTCAGCTCACCTGTCATGCTGGACCATGTCCACCTTGTACGCACATGGGTCCAACGCAAATCTGCTTCTGCGGTAAGCACGAAGTGACGAAAAGATGCTCAGATACCGATTATGATTCTGGCTGGAGCTGTGGCGAAGTTTGCGATGAGATGATGCCCTGTGGCGAGCACACATGTCCAAGGCCTTGTCACGAAGGCTTTTGTGGTGCTTGCGAAGAGCGTGTACCAGCCAAGTGCTACTGTGGACAGGTGGAGAAAGAGCTGCTATGCGCAGATCGCGGTGACGAGAAGGAAAGTCAACGAATGCACGCCGTTGAAGGTGACGAACCTGTCGTGGAAAGCTGGACAGGAATGTTCGAGTGTGGCAATCTCTGTGAGCGCGAATTCGACTGTGGAGTCCACAAGTGCCAGAAGGAGTGCCATACGCAGGAGACGCAAGCTTCGCATTGCCCGAGATCGCCAGACGTTGTCACACACTGCCCATGTGGGAAGACGCCGCTCAAGGAGATTTCGGATGCAACAAGAGAGTCGTGTGAGGACCACATTCCGAGCTGCACACAGCCATGCGGGAAGACATTGCCATGCGGTCATCCATGCGAGCAGATCTGCCATACTGGAAGCTGCGGCAATTGCAAGCAGACCGTCAACATTCAGTGCAGATGTGGTCGCACATCTTCCAAGTCGGTTTGCCACCAAGGTAAGACCGAAGCACCTCAGTGCATGCGCGTTTGCAGGACCTCGCTGAATTGTGGCCGCCACGCCTGCGATGAGAGATGTTGCACTGGTGAGCGCAAGGCTTCAGAGCGCCAAAGCACCAAGCGCAAGCAGAGACCTCTACACTCCGCACCCAGGCCCATCGATGACATGTTTGAAGCCGAACACATCTGCACACGACAGTGCGGCCGCCTACTCAAGTGCGGCACACACGTGTGTGAGGAACTCTGCCATAAAGGCCCATGCGGCACCTGTCGTGAAGCCATTTTCGACGAGATCAGTTGCCGCTGTGGACGTACAGTTTTGCAGCCGCCGTTGCCATGCGGTACCAAGTCACCGCCTTGTCGATACGCTTGTGAACGCGCGAAGGCTTGCGGGCATCCCCAAGTACCCCACAACTGCCATCAAGATGATGAGGCCTGTCCCAAATGCCCGTTCCTTATGGAGAAACGATGCATGTGCGGGAAGAAGACCCTCAAGAATCAACAGTGCTGGTTGCAAGATGTCCGCTGTGGTGATGTTTGTGGCCACAAGCTTCGCTGTGGTTCGCACTTCTGTCGCAAACCCTGCCATCGACCAGGAGAGTGTGAAGATGCGAACGGTCAAGCTTGCCAGCAGGCCTGCGGCAAGCCGAAGAAGACGTGCGGGCATCCCGATGAGAACATGTGCCATGCTCCGTTCTCTTGCAAGGAAGAGAAGCCATGCCAAAGCAAGATCTTCATTACGTGCGACTGCCAAGCGCAGAAGCAGGAGATGAAGTGTAATGCCTCCAAGGATTCCGAAGGAAACAATGGTAGAAGCTTGGCCTGCAACGATGAATGTGCTCGCTTGGAACGCAACCGCAAGCTGGCCATCGCACTGAACATCGACAAGTCACTGCACACAGAGGGAGGCGACCACATCCCTTACTCCACAGAGACTTTGAACCTGTTTGGTGAGAGCCCCAAATTCGGTCAGATGCAGGAGCGTGAGTTCCGCGTCTTCGCTACATCAGACGACGAGAAGCGCCTTCGCTTCAAACCGATGAAGTCACGCGAGCGCATGTTCATCCACCACCTGGCTGAGGACTTTGGAATGGATTCTGAGAGCATGGATCCAGAGCCCCATCGTCACGTCATGGTCTGGAAGACGCCTCGTTTCGTCTCTGCGCCGAACAAGACTCTTGCAGAATGTCTTCGCATCAGACAAGCACAGCGCTCCGCCGCTGGAAGCGCGTACAACTCCGATGCTGAGGGCGCAAAGAAGATCAAAGCCAGCAATGAAGCTGCTGAGCCATTCAACAGCTTCATCATAAGCAATCCAAGATTTGGCTTAACAGTCGAAGAGTTGAAGCCCGAAGTCGTCGCATTGGTCCCATCAAGCTCGCCTGTGACTTTCGACATCGAATTCCTGCCTAATGAGGAAATCGTCCTGAAAGCCATGACCCGCACGCTCTCAGCTCAAGATGTCCAGCAGTTCCTCCAAAACCTGAAAGCGCCCCTCGCCACAGCGATTTCCACCAAGGGCCTCGGTAGCCTGCAGCTATGCTGCACTGACAGCTCGCTCAACGTCCACCGTCGTGAGTCCGAGGCTTCCGGCGGCGATGGGTGGTCCAGAGTCGCAGCGAAGAAAGCCGCACCCAGGATGCCCATGGTTAGCAGCCAGAGTAGCAGTGGTCTCAATTCCTTCGCTGCGTTGAACGGCGGCAAAGTGACATTCGCTAAGAAGACGCCACTGGTGAAGCCCAAGATCAAGAAAGAAAAGGAGACTGTCGTCGACGATTGGGAGGCCGCAGAGATTGCCGAAGAGGAGAAGGAAAAGGTTGCTGTTGACGGTGGCTCTGCCAATGAGGAAGATCATACTGCCGTCGCCAAGATTGTCCCAGTGGTCGAAGGAGAGAGCGGGAAGATCACGAAGCTCGAGGAAGCATCTGTTGATAGTCCTGCTGCGCAGTCCAGTGGAACTGCGACTCCCTCAGAGCCTTCTTCCAGTCAGGTCGTGGTCGAGCCGAAGGCAAACGTTACGCCCGACAGTGTAGATTAATCAGCTCTGGATGCAGAGCGTGTATAGTCGAAAATGATGACATACACAATGTTTCCATTTGAACGAGTCCAAACTTTCGCTGTGATCCTTTTGCAATGACTTGTCCATGTTGTTTGTCTGTCCAACAAGATCACGACGATCGTCAAAAATAAATAAATTCAGTAGCTCTCCTCTCGTCCATCAAGGTCCTCCTACCTCCAACAAAGTGCCGTTTATGCCCCGCAGCTATAACATCTTCAAAGTGGGTCGTGTCAGGGTCCGCAAGAGAAAGTGACGCAACGAGCACGATTCGACATCATGCTCGATTTGATTTTCTGACAAATCAATCATATTGGGTCCCAATACCTCAATGAGTTGTACGTAAGAGTGAAAAGGGCCCTCATACAGTTCCCTCTTTGTATCAAACTCCCACATCCCACTTTCTCTTCCGACCGATCTAACACCACATCACCATCACCATTATCAACTACAATAACACCAATCTCTACCAAACCCATCAATAAGAATTCCCAAATCTCCAAACCAAAGCCAAACCACAAAAGACGACCAAAGAGAAAATGTCCACCAACCCCCTCAAACCCCTCACCCTGCACGCCCACTCCACCGGTCCAAACCCCTACAAAGTCGCCATCCTGCTGCAAGCCCTCGACGTCTCCTACACCGTCAAGCTCTGGGACTTCTCCTCATCCTCCGCCGGCGTCAAAGGCCCCGAATTCACGGCCATCAACCCCAACGGCCGCGTGCCCGCGCTCTACGATCCCAACACCGGCGTCACGAGCTGGGAGTCGCTCGCGTGCGTCAATTACATTCTGAGGGTGTACGACACGGGGAAGAAGTTCGGCCCGAGAGAAGAGGATGGCGAGCAAGGCAGGGCCGATTTCGACGCGTGGACGAGTTTTTTGATTACCACGCTTGGGCCGATGATGGGGCAGTGTAATTGGTTTAGGCACTATCATGAGCGGAAGAACGACGATGCGTATAAGAGGTATGAGGCGCAGGTTTACAGGTGCTTTGGGGTGTTGGAGGGGCAGATTAAGGGACATGGAGGGCGGTGGGTGTTGGGTGGGGAGGGCCCCACGGCGGTGGACTTCCATTTTGAGCCGTGGATGAGGCAGGTTGGGTTTGCGGGGTTGAGTCTGGAGGAGTATCCTAGTTTGAAGGCGTGGGTGGAGAGGTTGCAGGGGCTGAGCGAGGTTGTGAGGGCTTATGAGAGTGTGAAGCAGGGGGAGGAGGCGAAGTGAGTGGGTGATCTGATTGGTATCGGAGGATTAGGTATTTCGATGTATATGGGATTGGCTAGTCTAGACACCTGAGATCACAGGGAATGAGCAAGGCTTTACTTCTGCATGAACTCGAGGCCCTTGGAAGCAAATTGCTTCACCACATCCTCGTAGACGACTTCGGGGCTCCTGGCGGCGTCAACCTTGACGACACGATCCTCGCGATCGAACATGTTGACCACAGGCATGCTCGTCTCGACGAAAGTGGTGAACCTCTTCTTGATGCTCTCCTCATTATCATCAGCACGTCCGCTGGTCTTGCCTCTGTTCAAGAGTCTGGCCCTCATAGTCTCCTCGGGGCAGTCGAAGAACAGGGTGAACTTGCTGGGCACAACGGCCTCCTCGAACTTGATAGCCTGGTCCATCTTCCTGGGGAAACCATCGATAAGGAACTTGCGGTTGCCGTTCTCCTCAATGGTAGCCTTCATGGCGTTTTCCAGCAGCTGGATGGTGACCTCCATGGGCACGATCTTGCCATCCTTGATGTAGCTCTTGATCATCTCGCCGAACTCGCTGCCCGGACGCTCTTGCTCCTCGCGCAAAAGGTCGCCGGCAGACAAGTGCTTGAAGCCGTAGTCACGCACAAGGTTGGCGCACTGCGTGCCCTTGCCGGCACCAGGACCACCAAGGACGAAGATGACGAGAGCCTGGTTCTCGCCGGTACCAGGCGCGAAGAGCGGCTGGGGACGCTTCACAGCCGCGAGGGCCGGAGTCTCGAGGATGGGCTCAGTGGGAGGCATTGTTGTGATTGTTTAGCGGCGGGAGAGTGTCTGGTCGCTTGCGGTGTTCCTAGGCCAATCCTTCTTGGACTCGGGGGTGTGGTCGGGGATGGGCTGGTGTCCGCCTGGTCTGCCGAGGCCGTCACGAGACTTTGTGATGTAGTAGAAGCAGCCGCTGCCGAAGATGAAGATGAAGACGAGGGGAGCGACGGGGAGCTGGTCGTTGTTTGCGCGGCGGCGTGGGACTGGCGGGGCTTTGTAGTTGCTGGAGATCTTGGTCTTTGCCGGGTCTTGGGAGAGGCGGCGGGCGGTGGTGAAGCTGCGTGTGGTGGCGGAGAGGAATTGCGAGCGCAGGGGGGTGGTGGTGAGGATGCGGGCGTTCATTGTAGGCGGAAATATGTGGTGGAGTAGTGCAGGCATGGTTAGTTGCTTCTGTACGTGGCGGATCGATGCCGAAAGCTGCAGCTGCGCCACGTCTTGTAAGGGTCTCGATCTGTGGCTTGACGTCGGTATAAAGTGTTGCGGTGCATCTCCTTGTACGTGCAATTATACTATACTACATACACAAGTAGCTTCCTCTTGCTATACCCTAATGATACACGAGCATATCACGTGCAATCAGGTAACAGGTGTCTCTTAGATTGACCTTCCACTACTGTCATCCTCCATGATTTACCGAACCAATAACAGAGCGCCGTGATGAGCTTGTCTATAACGTCCTTATCGTCCAGATCTGCAGTCTTGCTGCCTGAAATCAATGAACAAGACTGCACCAAGATGACAATCGATCTTGCTATCACTGAAACAACCCTGCCCGACTTTCTTGAGCGGACGGCCAAAGCACAAGCTACAGACATCCAAGCCCTGACCGTGACAGTCGATTATGATCGATTGGTATCCCCAAATCAAACATGTCAACACGAAAATTCCACATCAATACACGATAGTCTGACAGCACAAACCCTATGGACTTATCTGCGGGATCTTGCTCGTGCTCTCCAACACATGACCGCCCTCAAAACCTTTGCCTTCATCATAGTCCGCCCGAAATGCACCTTCTGGCTACCTAGAGACATCCTAACAGATTTCGTCCAAAACCTTCCTCTTCAATGCCACAATCTTGAGATCGACACAGAAAACCTAGACCGCGTCCGCGAACCGGTTGGTTTGGACGACCATTTCTGCAAAGCAATCAACCGCGCCCTCCCTAACCTCCAGCATCTACGACTACGACTGTACGCTGTGTGCCCATTACTATTCCAGGCTGCATCCGCACCCATGCTAGAGACAGTCTCCATGAACTGTATCGGCAGCAACTCCCTCAACAGCACAGCTCAGACTTGCAGAGTTCTGCCGGAGACTCCTTTGGATCCCGCCGTGGCGGTGACCGTGGATAGCCAAAACGCTGCTCCGCACATCGCACAATCTCTGCGTGCTTTCGCAGCAATCCATTGTCCGCGCATCAAGCTCGCGACGGTGACGGATGTCACCCACTGCGACTGGAACGACAGATCAACACACTTCTGCTACAGCATCCGCGACGCGGTCGCAAACGAGACCTACGCCTTGCCGTTCGTCAGGATTTTGTGGGGCGCGGACTGCAACATCCTGCTTCGCGCCAGAGACGGAGAGGAATGGATGTCTGATCGTACGACGACGCCCCTCCTAGCCGAAGGGCAAGTGTGGAAAGAAACCACCGACGGCCTCCGATTGCCAGCAGCCATGTTCCTTGCCGCGGAATCTCCCTACGAGGCAAAGCCGTTGCACACTTTGACCGTCGCAGAGTGGAGAGAGCGGAACCCGACGAAGTCTTGTCCGCTGTGGGCTAACGAGAAGAAGACGGGCCGTAGGCTGCTAGACGCCACTGTCTTCGAGGGCTTGGGCGAGCATGCGCCGCTGAAGGAAGACACGCCTGAGGGGTTTGTGAGGCACGAGGAGAAATCGGATCTATGGCCGGTGGATAGATGAATGCAATGTAGATCGGCGTGTTGTTTGTGCTCTCCTGCGAAAGGCTTAGTTCTACGAGCAAGAAAATTTTTGCTGAGAATGAGAGTGCTCACCATTATTTTCATCTATCAGCCCGGCATTGATTCGTAAGCAAGTGATGATCAAATGCATTCTGTATCATGCGATGGGGCATGGGCGTGGACACAATTGCTATGAAGGCGACCTATGATCTGTCTCGATACATGCATTCCTCCCAAACTTGCCAAGTGTTTCCCGAGCGCATCAGAAAAACTTGCCTCAACGATGGAGTTCCTGATTCTGATCGTCGCTCTTGTCGTCGCTACCAATATCTTTGCCATCGGCATCGCCGTCAGCGATCTTGTCATTACTATCAGCATCGGAAAAACCATTGGGGTCCGCGTTCCCGTTCCTGCGGACTGTGGCACGGCCTTCCTCGTCGTCGCGCCCCTCGACACGTCCATCATCATTCTCATTGGCAGTCTCGCGCTCACGCAGTCCATGCCCCGTGATTTCCGCAGTAACTGATCGTAGAGCTCGTCGTCGTCCAGAGAATCATCAGACTGGTCACTCGAGTCCGTGGCCTCGCTTCGCGCGGAGCGTGGTCGTCTGGGTGCAACGACATATTCACGCTCTCCTCTGGGCAAGCCAACAGGGATGTCGTAGCCGGATCTTCCGTCGTCAGACGAGACCAATTCCGCCCATGATTGCTTGCTGCCGTGAAGGGGTGGGTAGTAAGCCCGATCGAACAATCCTGTGGTTGCACTGCTGACAGCTGGACGGCGTTGGTCGCTGTCTGGCAGCTCGCTGCGACGGACGCGGGATGGAAGGCGTGCAGATGTTCGAGAGTGCAATGCACCAGGACGCCATTCTTCGCTGAGGGGAGGGTAGCCATTCCTATCGGGAGGGTATACGTCTAGAGATCGAGGGACTCTCTGCTGGTAGCCGCGGTTTGGGTTGTTGGGCGGTGATGTTGAGTAGCGTCTTCGGGGAATCCGATAAGAGGGCATTGGATCAAGTTGCATTCGGTCTTCTAGCGTTCGATTAATGAGCATTCGATCCGCGGGCATTCGATTCACAGGCATTCGGTCAGTGGGCAATCGATTCGTGGGAATCCGGTCAGAGCGCATTTGATCAAGAGGAATTCGATCAGCGCGGAGCCCAGGCGCTGGCTGCGCGAAAGCAGGCGAGGTAGTGGATTGCCAGGAAAACCGTCGTTCGCCTGCGTAAAATGGAGGTGACTGGTGTTCCTGAGAAGGTATGGCAGTCTCTGGTCGATACTGTAGCCGATGACTTTGAAGAGAATACGGCCCTGGGATTGCACCCGCGGGGACTGGCGGCCCACCAGACATGCCGTGATCTGCGACGTCAACTTGTCCGAACGGATCAGGCCTCGATTGCGTGCTATTGGTAGGGACGAACACGATGATGTAGCTGTCCTTGTTCACCTTCTTATACTCTAAACGTGGCAAGAGTCGTATCAACCCGCGTGTGAGCAGCGAAGGTCCCGGATCCACCATCATTGCGTCGTGTAAGACCCACTGGAACGCATCCGGTAGCACGAATTTAAACCAGAGGGTTTGCCATACGGCCTCCTTAGTGCTGTCTTTCAAGTTAGACCATATCAGACCCGTCTTTCGAAGATCAGGACGCTGGGGTCTCTCGGGAGGATTCAGTCGCAATATGTTCGGCGTGTCCGCATGTCTTTCCACCACTAGCAGATGTACACTACGTGCAATATCGAGGCTCGGAGGTTCTGACGTCGTCGTTTTGTGTTGCTTGTTCCCCAAACTTGTGAAGGACCATCTATCACAACTCGATTAGTGGACTGCTTTCGCTGACCATAGGGTCAGAAATAACTTTGTATTTTGCTCGGTTTTACTTCAGCCTTTCGGGCGTTTGGCGACGTCGCTAACTCAGGCCGTGCCCCGGGCAGCCAGTCACCAAACATATCCGCCCACTCACGTGCGTACTCAGACTCCAGGAAGCTGCGCAATCCATTATCTGAATCGTCGCGTCCCAAGTTTTTCGTAGCGCGCTCCATCATCGCCTGATATGCCTCCGAAAGCTTGATTCCCTCGGCTTTGGTATGCCGTTTGAACTCTTCAATGATCGCGTCGCGCGAGAGCTGAGGCTGGTTTCCGTGTATGGAGTGCTGAATCGCAGGCGAGGTGCCACTCGCGAGTCTCGGATCCGCGCTGTCTACGGCCACATCAGAACCAGGCATGGCTAGATTAGCGTACACTGTAGTATCACTCGTTACTTTCTCGTCCGCTGCATTTCCTGTCGCCTTCTTGCCATTCACTACATCTTCGCTTGCCGTGCTCTCATTCGCGTCTTGTTCAGTCACCTTCTTCTCTATTGCTATTCTGCTGCTATATAGGTTATCGTCAGCTCTATCGCTTCGCGGCATAGTGCTTCTCATTGCACCTTTCGCAATGGGACTTGACGGAGAAACTTCTGCTCGATAAGCAAACGACTCAAATCCCCGGTTGCCAGTACGGCCGACTCTTTCGGACGAAGGTGTAGCGGAACGTGTGGGATCCATGCCTGTTGTAACCTTTTGTGCGTTCGGCCTCGGCTGTCTGATCTGCGCATTTCCTTTCTGCCTTCTTCGACGAGCTCGAGCTTTCCTACGGCGATCTCTTTCAGCCGTGATGAGGGCCTGCTGCATTGCCTTGTTTGAGTTTTGGTCTGCTTGGAGTGTGTCTCTCAGGAGAATGATTGTTGTAACCTCCAGGCGAACTTTGTTCAGTTCCTCCTGTTTTTCCTTGACGCGAGGTTTCTGTCCCAGCCACTTCCTGCGGTGTGGTCGAGATATGATGAGGTTTTCCGGATTGACCTTTGTGCCTGACGGATGAGATACGCCGGTCTTTGTAAGAAGCTCTACCAGAGCTGCCACAATCTGCTCGGTGCTCTTCAGGCACCTGCTAAGTTCTGCCATGCCGCCATCATTGAACGTTCCGGTCTTTTTGTTGTCGACAACGAGTCTGTCCAGCTGTGATACCAGGTAAAGCGTGCTCTCAATCTCTTGAGCTAGGCTGATAAGGTCGTCTGCCGCGTCTTTGTAGTCTTTGACAGTCTCACGGATTGCTTTGGCGAGGCTGAAGCCAACCTGGAGGATACCGAGCACGGCTGATGCTGTGCCCACAACATCCATAGCTCAGGCTTCGTCTGAGCAAGGTCGCCATGATCCGGGTAAATAATCATGCCCAACAGAGTTCTAGATGATGAATGCGTGCGATTGAAACGTGTCAGATTAGCAGGCACTATGCCAGAGGGCTGTTTTTCAGCTGATCACGTTTGATGGAGGAAGCCCACCCTTGACCGGTCTTATGCAACTGCAGCACTAGTACTAAGCGAACATTGTGCCGCAGCAGCTTGAGGTCCATCGTATCGGTTCTGTGTCGTGGCTTCCATGAGAAACGCCTGACATAGGATGTATAGCCTTCTATAGTCATAAAGCTGCGCTGAAGCAAAGACTGCCACATGATGAAGACGGTAGTCATTGGCCCAGTTGCACTGGATGTGAAGAGAGCCTTATCTTATCTCATCTCATCTCTCAATGCATACTCGGCCGAGAAATCCCGCGGAGCTGGAAGCCTCACAGCTTGTCTCACTTCGTTGCATTTCTCACAAACTCGCATCAGATGTTTTGTCTTCAATATCCATATCGCCATCCACACGCCATGGCTTGCGCCCGCTTTCGAACACTAGGTACCTAATGGCCCCAATGTGGCAAGTGTGGCTTGTCTCTAGCGCGTTGTGGCCAACAATAGGCCTAAGTGGGCATACCCTATCGCAATCTCCTTTGACTTAACGCCTCTCTATAAAGTCAAAATATGGCTGCCACTAACATTCGATTTCGATTACCATATCGAGCAGTTATTGTTTTGGTGAATATAATAACCTTGTGTGAACAGAAAATTGCTGAGCAGCCTTGAAATATCACATGTACCTCCTTCGAAAAAAGTGGGAAGTCCTCCCACCAGATGCAGCGCTCTTGCCGCCGATTCCATAGATGCAAATACAGCCATTTCAGATTTGTAGAATTCGGTCACGAGGCGCATTACGCACGCGGCTGCCGCCATGGCTGTGCTCTGCCGTGAACAACGATATGTATACCACAGACGATTGCAGAACGACGCCGCCTGGCTTATTGTGACTTTGTTGTGTATTGGGCCCTCGGACGGGACGATCTGCATTGCTGGAGTCTCTCGAGTGATAGTCAGAGGAGGTTGAAGCCACTTTTGCGGTCTGCTTGATGGGCCAGACTTTCGAACAATGCTGTCGATTGTCTATATGGCTGGATCATCCACCTGCTTTGACTTGACCCCTGGCTTCTTATTGTGGTATTCGCGCGCTTAAGCTTGGTTTTCATGATGATGAGAAACGGATCCGTTCAGATCATTCTTACATTGCTGGCCATCATCCTGTTTTCTGATGCGGCTGCTCACTTGACAAAGCGTCAGGTAGCAGCAACAGGTGAAACGACACCTGCCTGGCAGTACTACGGCTGTTGGAGGTATGATGGCAACTGCATCTGCACGTTGTAATAATACTGATTAGGTCCAGTGACGACGTCAACAATCGTACACTCTCACCGATGGCTGATGCTGGCGGCCATGTCTCGAATGCCAATTGTCAAACTTTGTGCTCGCAACTGGGCTATGGCCTTGCTGGCACAGAATACGCTGGAGAATGCTTCTGTGGCAATCGACTGAACGACCTCGCTGAGCAGATACCTGATGAATCATGTAACATGGCATGCACCGGCGATGCGTCACAAATATGCGGAGGTCCTAATGCTGTCAGCCTATACTGGGACGGCACTGGAGCGCCGCCGAAACGCAAGGACGATGACACATCAACAGCAAGCTCGACAATCGATCCAACGAGCTCGCCGGTATCTTCGTCGCTATCGGAAACCTCTGACACGGACACACCATCACCCGATTCAACCCCTCCAAATTCAGTAACTGGCCCATTCACCCCTTCCGACTCATCAACTGTTGTCGTAGATAGCACCACTTCTAGCCCAACAACAACTTCATCGCCCACTTCTGCGACCTCTGCCCTCTCTTCAACCGTGCCTCCTGGATTTTCAACCACCACAGCATCCCCCTCCTCCACCAAAGCCAGTGCAACTCCATCGCCCACAGTCGTCACCACCAACCTGCCTTCCAACTTCACCTACCAAGGCTGTTTCGTCGACAGCATGCTCGCCCGCATCCTACCCGTCCAACAACCAGACTCGAATTCCCTGACGGTCGAAAGTTGCATCAACACATGCTCGTCGCTCGGCTACAGCACGGCGGGCGTGGAGTGGCAGGTGCAGTGCTTCTGCGGGACCTCGATACTCAATGGCGGGTATCTTGCGACTTCTCCGTATGCAAGATTGAGCTGTAAGATGCCTTGTTCTGGCGATGCGACGGAAGGATGTGGGGGGAGGTTGCTAATGGCTGTTTATTCCAACGGAGGTTTGCTTGCTTAGGCAAGGTGGTGATGGTTGATTGTGAGATGGCGCGGCTCTGAGTGATTTTTCATGTGTTTAATTGCGGGTTTGGGTGGTGTTGTTTGCTCAGTTTCCATGCAGGTTGCGCTTGTGTTGCAATGAGATATCTGTTTTCCAAAGTATTTTGTGCCTGTTGAGGTTGTTGATTGGCATTCGTGCTTATCGTCAGATCGTTTCCGTTACTCGGACTGGCCCCTAAGCCGCCGGGATCATCATCGCACACATGGTCTCTCCTGGTGTTGTTGTTTCCGTAATTCTCGTACCATGTCACGAATCCCCGGTCACAATCTTCATTATTTCGTTGTCTAAATGGTCAGCCGGCCTCTATAAAGCCTGTGAGCTTCACCTCAATCCAGCTCCGCCCTCGTCTCTCGTGATCCCCAAACCGCGTACGTTACGCCAAACATCGTCTGTGACTTCACACGTGCAGGTGCCATCTTCAGCTCCTCTGTGTCTTCGGCGCAGTGAGCAAAGTAGCGACATGACCCAAACATGCCAATCTTGCACAGAGTCTCATCTTGCTCATCCTCGTCGAAAAAATATTTGCCGACCTCCCAAATATAGTTCCCTTGGTACCATTTCCTAACATGGCGGCACGAAGTTCTTCTTCACTTTCCTCAAAAGCTAAACTGAACTTCACTTATCGTCATACGCGATATCCATTCGTCGGAACATGTCTGGGTCTTAGAGATACTTCTTAGCGAAGACTTTGGGAACCTCAATTCGCCACGTTGAGCACACTTGTCGACCGATCATCTATAGTTCCGTTGGATCGGTATGTTGGGAGAAGATGCGCTGCCAAAGCCTGGATGGGAGGTAAAATTCCAGCTGCTATTTCGTTATCTGCGCCATATTTAGACAGAGAGGCGGATGATTCTGCACGATCTCTCCAGGAAAGGGGCCAACGTGATGCCGTTGGAGTGGTTCAAAAGGCACTTCCGGTGTACGATAGTTCATCTCAGTTTTTCCTCTGATATCTTAGCGATGTACGTATACCTTATGCATAGAGTAGAAATGATCATTTTAACATCCCATTGTACATATGCATACTCGGCATCGTGTATATGCAGACGCTAGATGTGTTATGCTGTTATCTAATCTGAAGATCTCATCCACGAAGGTGGGCGCGTATGACGTATGTGCGTTGCTGAAGCTGCCTCAAGCAAAGTGACAAGGTTCTGGAGACATTACTCCTTCGTTTCCAACGTACCTGAACACCAATCTCTCAGCCTGGGCTTTTACTTAAAAACCAATCCTATCCTCGAATTTAAAAAGACACTTGAATCTCACTTCCATCGCACACACGTGCCCTACCTAGCCCACCATGTCCGGTAAGGCAGCAGTCCAGCCTTTTTAACACTACAGAACAACACTGACACCCGGTTAGCCCCTCCCGTAGACTACTACGCGGCTCTCAACATCGACTCCAAAGCCTCTCAACAACAAATCCGCGATGCCTACAAGAAAGCCGCCCTAAAGCACCACCCCGACCGCGTCCCCGCCGACTCACCAGAGCGCGCCACACGCACTAAGAAGTTCCAACAGATCAACGATGCCTACTACACTCTATCAGACGCCACCCGCCGCCGCGAGTACGATGCTGCCAGATCATACGGTTTCGGCTTTGGCGGCAGCTCGAGTGCCCCTGCCGACGACCCCGAAGAAGAAATCCCCCGCCCAGAAGCCGGCAGCGGCATGCCTGGCGGTTTCGGCAACTTCCCATGGTCGGCGTTCGGTTTCGGGGGCAACGCGAAGAGCGAGGGCGATGCGAACAGGTACTCGAACGAGCAGTTTGGCAGCGTGTTTGAGGAGATGATGAACGATGAGGGTATGGCCGAGGGCGAGAACAACCGCCCGACTGGCACGTTCTGGTCGATCGTTGGAGGTGCCAGTGGAGGCGCTATGGGTTTCATCGTTGCGAATGTGCCTGGTGCGGTGGCGGGCGCTGTTGCGGGTAACAGGCTGGGTGCTGTGAGGGATAAGAGGGGCAAGAGTGTGTACTCTGTGTACCAGGAGCTTGAGCAACCGGAGAAGATGAGGCTGCTTTCTGAGCTGGCGAGCAAGGTGTTTGCGCATGCGATTAGCTAGGTGGTTACTTGGGACTGTTGATGGTAATGGTTTGGCGTTCTTTTTGATTTCTACGAGAGATACCATATCGGATTAGTATGACGAATGATAGATGTTCATTTTATGGCTTCAGTATGATCGTATAGTAATTTACGCGTAAAGATGAGCTCAATCTAAAGCGATTTGAAGCATTGGACGAAGCCAGACGCCGCTTGTAGCATGAGTGAATCATTCTTCCTTGTCACTTAAAAGTAAGAGCTCTTCCACTGTACTGTCAGCTTCATTCAAATTGAACCAAATCTCACTTTGAAGAGCTCCCTGAGTCAACATGGCTTTCCAAGTGAGCAAAGTACTAAGCGCGGCGATGTGTTAGAGAAGCTAGATAGCAAGAAATATACGGTATCTCGATTTCTGCCATAAGGATAACGGAAGTGAGGATGAGATTGAAGGGAACGATCTGAGCAATCATTTATCCTTCGCCTTCTATCATATCTTGCATTCTCAAACGGCCTTCAGAGAAGCACTCTCCGCCAAGAGTTTCGATTCATTCAAGATGCCTGAGGCTACCAGACTTCGTGGGGTCGGATTCGAGACTTGAATTTCTGTTGGCGGCGCATACAGTCATCGGTGGTTAGAGAAAGCATCCACTGGAGGCAGGCACGGGAGTTTAATACTTGCTGCACATATTCTTGCGACTTCACACCATCGCTGTCCACAGCTGCAGCTTCTATCATAGGAATATCGAGTTTCCTACATTAAACCGCCGATTTCCCCGTTCCAATACGGCTTGACTAGCCTACGAAGCGGACCCCGAAACGAATCTCGCCCACACGCGCAAACGCTCTCCACCGACATTCACCTCAACAACACCGCAAATATGGCCTCCAACGGCGACTACCCCGAGTCCGGCGAGGATTCTCCTCCTCAGTCCCCCCAGCTCCAGGCCCAGGACGGACCTGGCGATGTCGAGGCCAACGAGGGCGGCGAAGAGAGGGCCAAGGGCCAGGCACCGGCACCCAGGTCTGCATTGAAGAAGTCTCTTCGCTCAGACGCCGCACACGCAGCACGACCAGAGCTCCCCGAGCAGCCCGAGCCCAAGGACCTGGACGTTTCCAAGCTCACACCGCTTTCCCCGGAGATTATCGCGAGGCAGGCGACCATCAACATCGGTACCATCGGCCACGTCGCTCACGGAAAGAGTACGGTGGTAAAGGCTATTTCTGGTGTGCAGACTGTGCGTTTCAAGAACGAGCTGGAGAGGAACATCACAATCAAGCTGGGTTACGCCAACGCGAAGGTCTACAAGTGCGACAACTCGGAGTGCCCGCGCCCGACATGCTACAGGAGTTACAAGAGTGAGAAGGAGGTCGACCCTCCTTGCGAGCGCGAGGGTTGCGCAGGCACATACAGACTAGTGAGACACGTTTCGTGAGTATATCTGGAGGGACTCTGTACACGAGGAGGAGGCTAACAAGATCACAGTTTCGTCGATTGCCCTGGTCACGATATTCTGATGAGCACTATGTTGTCAGGTGCCGCTGTCATGGACGCCGCTCTTCTTCTCATTGCTGGCAACGAAAGCTGCCCTCAGCCCCAGACCTCCGAGCATCTTGCAGCCATTGAGATCATGAAGCTCCAGCACATCATCATTCTCCAGAACAAGGTTGATCTTATGCGCGAAGAGGCCGCCTCCGCACACTACGACTCGATCAAGAAGTTTATCCGTGGTACCGTCGCCGACGACTCGCCCGTCATCCCTATCTCTGCCCAGCTTAAGTTCAACATCGATGCCATCAACGAGGCCCTTGTCACCAAGATCCCCGTGCCTATGCGCAACTTCCAGGACGACCCTCACATGATTGTTATCCGTTCATTCGATGTCAACAAGCCCGGTTCCGAGATCGAGGAGCTCCAGGGTGGTGTTGCTGGTGGTTCTATCCTTACTGGTATTCTGAAGCTCGGCGACGAGATTGAGATTCGCCCCGGTATTGTCAGCAAGGACGACAAGGGTGCCATCCAGTGCAAGCCTATCTTCTCCCGCGTTGTCTCCCTGTTCGCCGAGAACAACAGCCTCAAGTTCGCCGTTCCCGGTGGTCTCATCGGTGTCGGTACCCGCATCGACCCCACTCTTTGCCGTGCCGATCGTCTCGTTGGTTTCGTCCTTGGTCTCAAGGGCAAGCTTCCCAAGATCTACACCGAGATCGAAGTCAACTACTTCCTGCTCAGGAGACTTTTGGGTGTGAAGACCGCCGACGGCAAGCAGGCCAAGGTCGCCAAGCTCGCAAAGAACGAAGTCCTCATGGTCAACATTGGTTCCACCGCCACTGGTGCCAAGGTCGTCGCCGTCAAGCACGATGCCGCCAAGCTGCAGCTCACCAGCCCTGCTTGCACAGAGATTGGCGAGAAGGTCGCCATGAGCCGAAGAATCGAGAAGCACTGGCGTCTTATTGGATGGTATGTTGCTGGAATCCACGTTCTCACGATATTGAAACTCATACTGACTTGATTTCTCAGGGCAACCATCGAAGCCGGTACCACCACCGAGCCGCAGTCTGCTTAGAGCATGCGCGTGTAGCCAAAGTTAATGCATGAGCCCTTTCTCTACCTTTTCCCACGGCCTTGAAAGCACAATGATGAGACGTAGTTTATCGAAATGGCGGGCGTCTTTGGGGTGTTGCAGCGTTGGTAGGGGGTTGCTGCATAGCGTGGTCTTTTTTACATAGACGGAGTGTCACAATGAAAAAAGTGTTTTGAGTATGATATGTTGGTATGCTTTGCGCTTCTTCGAGACTTTCTTCCGAGTAGGTGAAGGTTAAGGACTAAATTCAACGATGTGCCGTAATTTATCGGGACTTGCGTCCTCGATGTGTCTCGACATGTACCAAGTACCTCCTAGTTACAGCCTGCCGTATTTATTGTTACACTGCATGTCCTGTGCTTGGGCTCGGCTTAATGCGAGCCACTAATGGCACAGCATAGGCCACGCTCTTCTCGCGTAGTGGGGCTAGACCAACCCGCGGGGTCGTCGACCCTGGATATCCAAACAAATCCAGAAGGAGAGGCGTTGTCTGTAACACCCGTCCACACTACACTTGACCGCCTTCGCAGAAGACATTGGTATACACGTCCAACCTGCCTTCGTCAACACTCGACATATCACCTGACTGATGCCCTTTGCTTAAGCCACTCGCCCCGACTTACCACCATAGAGGATCGACTTCAAGAGCTCCGAGCCATACACATACATACATACACAGAAAGATATACCATACCAGTCGCAACACCACCTCCACAACAGTACACCATGGCCACCACCGCTCCCGCCGCGAGCGTCATCCCTGCGCTCACCGACCGCCCCGTCAAGAACACTATCTGCCTCTTCGATGTCGACGGCACCCTCACGCCCGCGCGCCGAGTGAGCACCGCCCAGGCCACCACAGCCGTCCCGTGAAGAAGAAACAAGACCACCTGCTAATGTGGCCTCTCCCATCTCCTCCAGACCGTCTCCCCCGAGATGCTGCAGCTCCTCTCCGCCCTCCGCCACAAAGTCGCCATCGGCTTCGTCGGCGGCTCCGACCTCGCCAAGCAGCAAGAGCAGCTCGGCACCGCCAGCATCCCCGTCACCACCCTCTTCGACTTCTGCTTCGCGGAGAACGGCCTGACGGCCATCCGCATGGGCGTGCCGCTCGCGTCGCACAGCTTCATCAAGTGGATCGGCGAGGACAACTACAAGCAGCTGGTCAAGTTCATCTTGCACTACGTCGCCGATCTGGACATCCCCGTGAAGCGCGGTACTTTCGTCGAGTTCCGCAACGGCATGATCAATGTGAGCCCGATCGGCAGGAATGCTACCATCCAGGAGCGCAATGAGTATGAGAAGTTTGATCTCGAGCACAAGGTTCGCGAGAAGTTTGTGCAGGCTATCAAGGACAACTTCCCCGATTTGGGTCTTACGTATGTCTGCGATCCCTCCTAAGCGCTGGTTATCATCCAGCTCGCTCTTTGAAAAAGCTCATTCCAGCTAACAATACTTTCCACACAGCTACTCCATCGGCGGCCAGATCTCCTTCGACGTCTTCCCCGCTGGCTGGGACAAGACCTACTGCCTGCAGCACGTCGAAGCCGAGAAGCAGGTCAGCGGCGTCGAGTACAGCACCATCCACTTCTTCGGCGACAAGACCTACAAGGGCGGCAACGACTACGAGATCTTCGAGGACCCGCGCACCGTCGGCCACAGCGTGACCAGTCCCGAGGAGACCATGGCTGAGCTGAAGAAGCTGTTCGACCTTTGAGAGGGTTGAGATATTATTGGAAAGAGGTCTTTTTGTGTTTGTTTGTGAGCGGTACTTATGAGCAATGTTAAGAGATATATCATTCACTTTTGGCTGGCTTTTTTTTTCCCCAAGGGTGATCTGAGACGTGCTATTCGAGGGACTTGAGCGATTGTGAAAATACGCTCTATCGCTTGATTGAAAGGGGAATCTCTTTCAACTAAGAAATGACTCCTCAAATCATCGTAGGTGATTGACACGAGCTGCAGGACCGCACGTCGACAACGAATCCAGTCCAGACCTCCCAGACACCTCAAACGCGCACTACAGACCTCTCGACCCGTCAGTCGACCTTGATTCCCAATGCCGCCATGCATGCGCATCGTTCAGGTCCAGCGTGCACGGGAGCGTTCTTTGCCACCTCGTAAGACATGCGGATTCTGAGCTGCCACTGTGATTCAACGAGTAAAAAGCAGCATTCAGTAACACAGATTTAACGCGCGCGAGGAACTCCTCTCACATCACCCATCAACTCACTCGCTCACTCCATCGTCGTAATTCTAGACGGGAAATCGCCCCACCGCTGCGCGAAGCGATGACGGTTCTTTTGCAGCTCGTGACTCGGATTGGAGATGCTACGGTTGTCCAAGTTGCGGCCTTGGAGCGTTTGATAGGCCCAGGAGAGGGCTGATGGTTGATGGATGGATGGATGGGGGTTTGAGTAGGGCAATAAAAGAGAGAGAGAGAGCGAGGGTTGAAACGAGATTGGGAGTCCTCAGTTTTGTATGGCCGGAAAGCTTGATTGCGGTTCATCGATTGGTTGGATTAGCTCGTGGGTTTGTGATTACCTATACCTGTGGTGTAGTCTTTTTTTTTTTTTTTTTTCCTTTTTTTTGTCAGAAGGCTGCTGTTACTCTGTGTGGTAGCGATAAATCTTGAGGTTTGGGGGCGAAAGGTCATGCTTTAGAAAGCGCTCATGGCTATTTGAGGGACCCGTGGTGGTGGTCATTGGAGTACCATAAGTGCCACCCAAACTATTGCTACTCACAAGTCTTGTGAAATTTCGGTTCCTGAGCATGGATATGAAATCACTGCAATAGGGTGATACGATACAGCAGGAATCGTCAAGAAGAGCAGTCTCCAACTCGATTGATCCCGCCAACTCCCAAAACCTCATCGTTGTGAACAAGTATAAGGAAAAACCTCCCTTCGAATCAGATTTGAAATCTGAACCGTCTCATTCCCATATCTGCGTTCTAAGATCCCACAAACGGCTGAGCTCACGACTAGCATTCCATCTCCCCCGATGCCACGACGTGCACATGCCCCAAGAGTCTTAACAAAGATCGCCTGATCCAAGCATTTCCGTAGATCCTACCATCCAAGCTCGTATACAGACAGCCATCAGACTCGACCTCCCTGGAAGTGATCGACCAGGTGGCACTTGAAATCCGCATCGTCCCTGATGAATTTATTGAGGCTCTTCTCGACCTTGCCGTGGTAGCCGATCGGCAGAGCGAACTGTAACACGAGATGTCAAGTCAGCTTTCTTCCGACATCCCTAAACCCATCATTCATCTCAACCCTGAAAAGGAAGACACGAAACCAGAGACAAATCAGTAACTAAAAAAAACCCCCACTAACCTTAAGCAAGAAATCGCTCCACCCCTCTCCGATGCGCTGGAAATGCCACCCCGTGATCTTGCCCGGGATCAGTTCCCTCAGCTCTTCCTCCGAAGCGCCCCACTTGTGGCCTTCGATGGTGAAGTGCTCGAACAGGAGTTCGTAGCTGAAAGTGCAGTACCAGGTCGCGGTGCCGGGGACGTTGCCGGAGGTGCCGGGGACGATTTCGCCGGGGTTGGCGGCGGCGACGGCGACGGGGGAGGAGAGGGCGCCGAGGGCGAAGAGGGAGGGGAGGAGGGTGGTGAAGCGCATGTTTGCGTTGTTGTTGTTGTTGTTGGTGGTGTTGGGTTTTCGGTGGTGAAGGTTTTTCTGTGGGAGTGGTTGCGGATGTGAGTCTGGAATAGCAAGTGTAGCTGTGAGATGATTGCTAGAAATGAGGAGTCTGAGTGGTCTTATAAACTGGTCTGGGGCGGAAAGACACTATTTCTCTCGTGAGCCACGCTCACCTATTAGTAAGGAGGATTTCGGATTGCTATAGGTGCAGCTGCATCTGAGTTCGGTCTGATTACCTATGCTGGCTCGAAATTAGGGTCGGGGAACTGGTCATGCCTTGCGCATGGGGAGTCAGTGAAGAGACACTTTTTGTCACGAGCTTATTTGAAAATGAAATATTCTTTGTAAGGAGTTTCAGGCCGGATGCTTGTTGAAAGGTTGTGTATTTTTGGTATCGTTTCGTATCTATTCGTTGATTGGTCCTGCGGCCGTCTGCGACACGCAAGACTTTTGTAGACATCTCTTGCTGGTATAAATTTTTTCTGACCTCTCTTCCTGGAAAGCCGGCTTTTTCTTATTACAATTTCAAATTCTCGTCGTCAATCTCACGAAGCGTTCAGCTTAGTGGTGGAACAGACGGGTGTGCTGCTCAACGTAGGTGATGCCGAGCTTCTCGGCAACCTCGAAGCAGGCCTGGTCGTTCTGGCTGCCGAGAGGAGCGGCGATGTACTTGACGCCTGAGCGGCTGGCGCGGAAGACGTTGTCGGTGAAGGGGAAGAAGGCGTCACTGCTGATAGCCACCTCGCTGAGCTTGGACAACCAAGCCTTGCGCTCCTCGGCGGTGAAAGGTGCGGGCACCTCCTCGAAAACGCGCTCGTAGTCGGCCTTCTCGAGATCGTTTTCGGGTGTCAGGCCAGAGCAGAGCATGTCGATGGCGTTGCTCTTTTCGGGGCGCTTGGTGCCGGTCTTCCACTTGATGTTGAGGGCACGCTCGTGGAAGCGCATCCACCAGTTGTCGGCCTTGTCGCCGGCAAGGCGGGTGCAGTGGATGCGGCTCTGCTGGCCGGCACCAAGACCGATGACCTGGCCGTTGAGTGCGTAGCAGACACTGTTGGACTGGGTGAACTTGAGTGCGATGGTGGCGACGGTCAAGTCGCGCTGGGCGGACTCGGGAAGAGGAGCGGACTCCTTGGGGACAACGATAGTGTTGAAGGTGTTCTGGGGCGAGATGAGGGCATCGTTGCGGTGCTGGGTAAGGTTGACGCCGAACAGAGTGCGGGTCTCCTGGGCGGGAGGAGTGTAATCGTTGTCCATCTGGAGGACGAGGTACTTGCCGCCCTTCTTCTTCGCAAGGAGCTCGAGAGCCTCCTTGGTGTAGCCAGGAGCGATGACACCATCGCTGACCTCGCGAGAGATGATCTTGGCGGTGGCCTGGTCGACCTCGCGAGACAGGGCAATCACATCACCGAAGCTGCTCATGCGGTCGGCACCACGGGCACGAGCGTAAGCCTGGGCAAGGCCAGAGTTCTCGATGCCGGCGATGTCGTCAACCATGTAGACCTTGCGCTCCTCAGCACTGAGAGGCACACCAATGGCGGCACCAGCAGGTGAGACGTGCTTGAAAGAAGCGGCGGCAGGGTAGTCAAGAGCAGTGTCGAGCTCCTTGACGAGTTGCCAGGCGTTGAGCGCGTCCAGAAGGTTGATGTAGCCGGGCGAGCCGCAAAGGGCCTTGAACGGCAGCTTGCCTTCGGTCACGTAGGCAGAGGCGGGCTTCTGGTGAGGGTTTGCGCCGTAGCGGAGAGTGACCTGCTGGTCGCCCTCGCCGGCGTACTTCTTGCGGAAGAACTCGGAGATGGCAGAGTCGTAGTCTGCGGTGTGGGTGAACGCCTTGAGCGCGTATTGTTGCCTGCTCTTCTCGGTGACCTCGCCCTTCTCCAGCTCCTTGAGGAACTCATGGTAGTCCTCGGGGTCGCTGAGGATGGTGACACGGGAGTGGTTCTTGGCGGCAGCACGAAGAAGAGTCACACCACCAATGTCAATCTCCTCGACGGCCTCGGGGATGGTCACGTTGACCTTGGCAATGGTGTCCTTGAAAGGGTACAGGTTGCAGATGACGTAGTCGACCTTGTTGATGTTCTGGTCGGCAAGGTCCTTCTCGTCGGAGGCCAGGTCACGAGCGAGTATGCCAGCGTGGACGGCCGGGTGGAGGGTCTTGACGCGACCTGAGAGCATCTCCGGGGCCTTTGTGATGGCGGAGACATCCCTAGGCAACGCGGTCAGGTTTGGGCTCTGCCAACGGCTCTGCAGGGCATTCACGCATACTCAACAGGGAAGCCAGCCTCCTTGATCATCTTGGAGGTGCCGCCAGACGCGAGCAGACGGACATTCTGCTTGACGAGGCCCTTGGCGAGGTCGAGCAGGCCAGTCTTGTTGTAGACCGACAAGATGGCGATCTTCTGAGCAGATTCGGAGGCCATGTTTGCGGGTATGGGTGGTGTCTCTTTGTGCGGATGGGCAGAAAGGGTGACAAGATTTCAATACATACAGCAGTAGTAGTCACTCCAAATATCTCCACGGTGACATGGCTTCGTATTGCCGATCTCGCAAATTTGAGCGGCAGCCCCACGTCCGCCCCTCCAATGACGCTGGAGAGGCGCAGGCATTGGAGTGTGGCTGGTGAAGTGGTGATTGGCTATTAGGCTGTTCGGGCTGTAGAGAAAAAATGTGAGGGTGGCGGATGTTCGGGTCAACGTCTGCAGGGTGCAGAGATGGGCCGCGAAGAGGACAATGCTCGTGGGGTTGGTTGTCTGTGGGCTCGCCGGGGCATTCGAAGATAAGTGCTTGAGCGACAATGTCACTGCAAATGAGGTGATGATCTTTGTCAGCCTTGTCGCCGTCTTATAATCTGGTGCAGTGTAGCCTGCATCGTCAACTATGCTTTCTCGCGGCTTGCTGCCAAACGTGTTCAGAGAGTTTTGTCGGGTGACGAGGTATGCGAACAGCGACTGAATAATGATTACCCGCGGGCTAATCGACCCAACGATAACTTTTGCCGGGATCCACATTGTAGCCTGCCAGACATACACGTTCTGTGCCGAAGACGTACGCCGAACTTCAACTATCCCAAAATCTGATGGATCTTTCGATGGTAATGATATTTGGTTATAAATTGCAGGTCACAGCTAAACAACGTGTACATGTTTAATCATGAATCAAAGGATCAAGGAGAAGCGATCGCCAGATGTTTGGATGTCGCTGTCATTGTCACAGAGGTCTTTCGGGTTGACACTAAGTCACGTCTACCTACAACACTCTTAGGGCGGCCCGTATGTGGCGTTGCGGCCTAAGGCATCCCGCGCCCGAAAAGCACAAGCTGTGTGAACCCTACGACTCCAGACATGAACGCATACAGCGCACAAGCAACCGGACAAACCTGGTCACAAATATCAAGGAGCATATTGTAGGTCAGACACAGGTATTGATCGACGAACGTGCTGAGCCTCACGCCCTGTCCGCAGTGCGAACGACATGGGCGACTTCCGTACGTTCACTTCGTTCTGCACAGATTCTCGGTATCATCTCTGACCAGGTCATAGCACAAGCGGAGTGCGCATGCCAGCCTGATGGTCGGGTGAAAAAATCTGGACCCAGGGTACGAGCCGGAGAGTTCGAAGCTCTCAAGTACGCTCAATCCTTAGGAGTTCCAGTACCTACTGCACATGAATACATCCCTGAGCAGCAAACGATATACATGGAACATGTCGAGGGCGACTGTCTAGAGAACCTCTGGCCGAATATGTCTGAGGACGAGAAGATTTCCATCGCTCAGCAGCTTGGACGCGCGATATCATTAATGCGCTCTGGCCAGCAAACCGAAACCCTCATTGGAGCCATAGACGGTCTCGCCCGAGATTGCCGACGCTACGGCGACTACACAGGTGGCCCGTTTACTGATGAGGAGTCATTCAACACGTTCGTCTTGGATCTCTACACCCAATGCCCGCAGCCTATTCGCGACGCTTTGTGCTCGATGATGCGATCTGATCATAGCATTCGGTTCACGCACGCCGACCTATCGCCGCGCAACATCATCGTGAAGGACGGAAAGATCAAAGCCATTGTCGACTGGGAGTTCTCCGGTTGGTATCCTGAGTACTGGGAGTACGTGAAATTCTTCGAGTGCAAGACCAAGTGCAAAGACTGGAAGAACTTTGCGCGATATGTCTTCGAAGTAGCTTACGGAGAAGAACTGATTATCCAACAAGCGATACTCCGATGGCAGAGACCTTGAGGATGTCTCCTCTGAACTAATCCTCTTCGTCCGCTGCCTCTGCGATCGCATCCAGCATGCCATCCACGCCTTTCGCGTAGGCATCTTCGCTCAGCATGCGCAACTCGCTAAGCCTCTTCAGCGCCGTCTCCACCCAAGTTTGACAGTTGAACTCGAGGTCCCAGTTCTTGACTGGAATTGTCCGCAAGATTTCGATCATCTGGGCCCGGCGGACCTCAATCAACGAAACTCCAACTTTGACAATTTTTGCAATGCCTTGGCTCTGAGATGGGTCGTAGCCGTCCCTTGCCTGAAATTCATATTCTTCCGGAGGTCCGACGACGTGAGCAAGAAGCGATGGCTCTCGGTTTGCGAATTCGAAAAACAACGATGTATGTCGGTATTTTTGGTAGTCTAGCGGTTCTCCTCCGTACACTGCTACACTAATCTGTACCAAAGTGGCTGTCTGTGTCATCTATTTCTGCGCATCAGCTTTTATGGTCGCTTTCAGTATAATGGTGAATGCTTACTGCGGTATGATCTAATAATTACTGTGACAAGAATTAGTGTACACCGCAATACGAAGAGGTATGGATGGCCCGGTACATCTTAAGTATGACCGACCATCGCTTAAAAGTCCAAAGTAGTGAAACGTTGGACTTATTGCTCCGTGCCCAACCACTTCATATAAATAGCATCTTGCATCTGACCTCTAGTTATGTCTATCAGGATGCCTTCTCTCACCTATCGCCAAACGCTGGGTTTTAGCGAGAGTTGGTGCGGCGCGTACATTCAGCGGTACTGGCGCTGGCGCTTACACCACTGCGGTTGCAGTAACTTGACCAACGAATGATGTTCTCGCTACAGTACCACGGCGCCGTCTCAAGATATCGGGCTAGTCTATCTCACGCTGACCTTCATCTTCATGTTGTCTCCAGGTTCACATGATTACGGCAGCGTATTTGCTATCCAGGCTCCGTGCAACCTTTCCACTCATGCGAGAAAACTTCAAAATAGCAGTTACGTATTTTTACCTCTCAAAGACAAGTGCCCAAGCTACGCTAAGCTCTATTCTATGTTGAGGATGCTGCACGTCGCCTTCGCTCCCCCATCCCTCAACCCACGCTAGACGACTTGCGCCCACAAATGATGTTCCGTGACCTAGACAGTACTCAATATCGCCTTTCGATCCCGAAAGGTCATCTTTCTGAACATGCGCACCGCCTCTGGAGCTAGCTCTTTTCCCCATTGCTCGAACCAAGCGCCGGTTCGTCTTTCACCCTCCGCATCAGCGATCTATGCAGCTCTCTCAAAAGCAGCAGACGAATTTACGTCGCTTATTGTCTGAATTCACTTCAAGCAAAGGCAGGCTGACTTTCATCGGCACTTTCTGCAATTGCCCACTGAGAGCTCATGGCTCTCTCGTCGGATCTTTAATCATCGTGATCCTCCATGGAATTTTGGGCCACCTCTCGTTGATCTCTTGTTCTTAGAGACTGGAACCCCATCTCGCATCATTGTATGCGTCCTTCAATCTTTGTTTGACGAGTGCTCTTCGACCGTCGTTCTGCCTAAGCCTTTCATAATCACAGAGCATTTCAAGACACTTCGGCTTGAGATCATACTAAAGGAGCGTGAGTCACTAGCACTAGCAGACACTCGTAGCCTCCGAGATGTATTTGAAATCTCCTAAACTATCACTCTAGGCATGTGCTTCTAAGTTGGAAGATACGCACGCGTAGTGGCAAGAGTATACGGAACGCTTTCAGTGGACTCTTCAGGGTTTATATGGAGCTATCATCACCCCCCGTCCATAGCAAACGACAGGCAACAGAACAGATGACGACGGAACACACACTAACTCCTTCGCCATCTAGTCCTTCCAATTATCTTCAGGGGTTGGAAGACAAGATCGAAGACGCGTAGGATTGCATTAATGACTGAATCGTGATCTTCTTTAATTAATATCGCAATCTACCAGCACATTATCTGGCTTTATATGTATCGAGAAGATCAGACCGCTAGGGTCTAATGTCTCTTCTATAGCTCGGTAAATGTAATTTATTCCCTCCGCTATAGTAGGTGTGTTCGGGTCCTAGGAGCTCGACGGCTCTCACGTCTGTACGACGCTAAGAGGAAGCGGCTACGCAACGGGTCCTTCAATCGCCGGTCACTGCACAAGACTTCACCCAACGTAAGAGATGGACAAGGATGATCAGCTTCTTTCTTTACGTAGTCTTGATAGGGACTTTGTCTCCGATCAAGCTATCGCTCGCGGCAGACACACGGATCTCATCGTTGCGCGCGTTCGCTTTCAAAATTGCCAAAGCCTTTCCGCTGAACGCCTTTCGACTCGTGCTCGGAAAAGCCACCAGATCCGCAGGATCTCCATTGTCGGTAGCAACAATCTGCCCACTATTGGAGACAGAGAAATGGATCTCATTGTCAGCAGTGGGAACGATCCTGCCTTCGTCGTCCACCACATCCGCAGTGACGTAGACGAGGTCCTTGCCGTCGCCAGAAATTACTTCACGATCAGCGGTAAGTCTTATGGCAGCCGCAGAGCCCGTTGTTGTGACCGAAGCATTTGCCCAGAGGCTACCGTCTTTGTACGTGACGACGTATAGCTCGCCAGGCTCGTATACAACTTCATCCCAGCGCAGACGATACTCGAAAGGCTGCTTGCGTAAGCGTCCCATCGATCTGCCGTTCAGGAACAGCTCGGCCTCGTCGCCTGAGGTGAAGACATGCACAGGCGTGATTTCACCGACTCGGTCAGGCCAGTTCCAGTGCGGCAGAATGTGAGCTATTGGTAAATCTGGTCGCCATCGAGCCTGGTACAAGAAGAATCGATCTTTCTTGAAGCCGGCGAGGTCTATGATACCGCTGTATGAGCTTCTTGAAGTATAGTACGGCGTTGGTTCGCCAATGTAGTCAAAGCCAGTCCAGACAAATTCTCCAGCCACATAAGGATTGCGGTCTTGGGTGGCAAACACTTTGTCTGGAGGTGATCCGAAGTTGGCCGAATATAACTCGTACGCACTGACCTGAGCCAGGGTTGCGTTGCCGCCAGATGAGTCGTTCACCGGTGCGCCGCCATTGTCCACTACTGGGAAGAAGAATGTGCCGCGCGTGCTGAGTGCTGAAGCTGACTCGCTGGTCCATATGAGTTTTTCCGGTTGATCGTTATGGAAGATGCTATATGCCGGAGGTGTTCGAGTGCCGTTCGTGCCAGAGTAGTTTGGCGTATCTCTGATTCCCTCGCCTTGATAGTTGAGACTCAAGACATCCATAATCTCGGGGAAAGCAGCGCCACCATTGCCAGGCTGTGCTACATTCATAGACGCCGTCGAAGGTCTGGTCGGGTCTTCTTGTCGCACTATATCGTGCAATAGAGTCGCAATCTCAGCAAGTTCTTCTGGAAACCTCTGCTCGCCGACTTCGTTGCCGAAGCTCCAAGAGATGATAGAAGGATGATTGCGATCACGTCGAAGCATGGACCTCAGGTCCTGTTCATGCCAGTCTGAGAAAATGAGATGGAAGTCATTGTCGGTTTTGTTGAGGTTCCAAGAGTCGAACACCTCATCAATGACAAGGAAACCCATCGTGTCCGCCAAGTCAAGCAGCTCGGCTGCAGGAGGATTGTGCGCCATGCGGATGGCGTTCACACCAAGTTCTTGCAGGATCTCTAGCTTGCGCTCAGCTGCTCTGTAGTTGAACGCTGCTCCTATCGCGCCTAAATCGTGGTGCTCGTTGACGCCCCGTATCTGGATCCGCTCACCGTTGACTTGAAGGCCGTCATTCCCGGTGAATACAAGGCCACGCACACCAAAACGCTTTTCATACCTGTCAATTTCTGTGCCGTCCTTGGTGATCAATTTGACTACTCCCAGATACAAGTAAGGCGTCTGTGTGGGCGGGGGTCCCCAGGTCTTTGGATTGTCAATCTTGAGTGAATGCTGTACAGACTTTTTCGTATTAGACCCGATAGTAGCACGCTCATCCCAAGTTGCTACTGCTTCGCCAAGTGGGAGACCCGTGTCGAGATCCAGTTCGAAGATCTCGATAGCTACCTTGATCTTCGAACCACTTTCGCCTCGATTCTCCAGAAATATCTCCATGTCGACGGTCGCCGATTCTGCTGTAATATCCCTGGAGGTGAAATGCGTGCCCCAATGCCCAATGTGGACACGATCGACCTTGGTAAGCCACACATCGCGATAAAGACCAGCCCCTGGATACCAGCGTGCAGACTTAACGGGATTGTCCAAGCGGATAGCAAGTTGGTTCTCCCCATAAAATCGCAAATGAGGCGTGAGATCTAGACGAAACGAGTTGTATGGGTACGGCCAACCCCCAACTAGCTCGCCGTTGAGCCAAACCATTGCGTATGACATCGCTCCGTCAATGTCCAAGTAGACTTGCTTGTGCTTGTCTTCAAGTACGATATCCAACTTCTGTCGATACCATCCGACTCCGAAGATGGGGAGGCGACCCATCCCACCTCCGACAATGGAAACGTTGTCCGGCTGCGAATAGAAAGGGCCCGAGATCGCCCAATCGTGCGGCGTGTCGACCGATTCCCAGGAGCTGTCATCGAAAGCATTTTTTGCGTATTCAACATCGATTCCTGGAGGCTTGCTAGGAGGGTCGTGTTTGTTCGAAGTGTCTTCGATAAAGTCATTGCCTGATGGTAGTATCCATGGTTTAAGAATGGTCACATCCGTCAAGCTCTCCAGATCTGGACGTCGGTCGTATATTACACCATCAGGATTGGCATCCCATCGGTTAAACTTCCATCTCGAGTTGATGCTCACGCGCTGACGACCGTGTTGGTGGGAGCCATCGTGGGTCGAAGGCAGTGCTGCGGCTTGGAGCCATAGAACAAGGGCGCAGGCGAGATGCGTCTTGCAAAGAGGCTTCATGATGCCCAAGTTTGTTAGCCAGCTTTACAATGACTCAACGTGGGGCGACTACATTGATATAGACATGATCAGTCCTCGCTCTTTGAAGCAGCAGAACATGCCCTAACTACACCCCGCTGGAGACTTTCCAGTCCAAGTGCAACGGAAAATTGTCGATGGTTTGAAACTGCGGAGGCGAGGCCTCACACGGGCGATCTGGGCGATCGGCATGCTCAAAGACCAGGAGGCAGCAATTTGGAGGATGCACGAATGAAGTAGTAGTCTACGCTATGCGGACGCAGTGGCCCCCCTCGGCGGATTTGGACGAGCTCGATGAGGGGGTTGCGTTTTTAGGCTATTCTCTCAGCTGAAATGCGTCAACCGCATGCGAGAGTACAATGCCGTCATTCTTCTCTGTTCTGTCTAAATACTGTGCAGTGCAGTGGCGGAAAGTTCAGAGTGGTCGGTTGACAGCAAGGCGTTGGGAGAGGTGATAGAATTGCTTGGATACATATCTCACAACAAAGAATTCTTCTCCAGATGTAGGCATAACTTGTCAGTCTGCAGTTGTAGTATGAACCGTAATGCACACACCTGTCCTGTATGGCAGAGCGGACAGGATGCCCAGCTGACATTGCTAGATCCTGGTATTGACTAAGACTAATAAGCTACATGTAGTTGCCTGAGGCATAGAGAGCAGACGCTCCAGTCCCGAAGAGAATCACACAATGCTGCGGCGCTAGCAGCGAAACAAATCAACGCATCACCTTTGATCTTAATTAAAATCAGGCGAAGGTTTAGGATGGCTATATGCATGCGTTTGCCCGGCCGCCATGTGATCGCACGGTACTGGTATCGCGTGTCCACCGGCTTCCCCATCGCAATCGCTGCCTGGCACTGCCCCCAGCCTCCTTCAGCTCTGCTTCCCAGACGTGAGTCCAGATGATACTTCAAGGCTCTGTGGGCGCATGCAGAAGTATTGTAACCCAACCTGTCTTATTGTATTTTATGTGTCCTCGGCTCAACACCTGCTCAGAAAGGGTGGTGTTAGTCACGCAGCCACTCAGGGCGACAGATACGATCGGATCACACATTACGTTACAGGTCAATCTGCCATCACAATTGGCTTTCGTTTCGCAAAGTTCCTCAAGCGAGGCAGAATCACTATGGCAGTCAACCAAAAGCCTTGTTACACAGGACTCTCGAGTTGTCAGATTCGGATTTTACATCTTGCGCCTGGCGGTACTACCGATGAGCTCTGCGGAGGACTGGAGGTCGTGGATGTCGGCGACGCCGGCGAATATATTGCTCTCTCATACGCATGGGGCTCGAGAATCCTTGATAGACGGTTGTTCTTGCCAGCCCCGATATCCATCACAACCACGCTGTGGTCCGCTCTACGTCGACTCCGAAGCCCTTCAAGCACCCTTCGCATCTGGGCAGATGCTGTCTGCATCAACCAGAACGACAATCAAGAGAAAGCGAGCCAAGTGATGGCTATGAAGATGGTTTTCCAGAATGCAAAAATGGTAGTAGCGGATTTAGGTGAAGAAAGTGATGGAAGCGAAGTTTTATCACCGAAGCTCGCATCGTATCCAAACATGAGAGACAAAAGCAAATACAAGGTTGGAGATTTCATCCCATTGCAGTCCTGTCCCGAGGGCAAAGCAATAACGGAAACGGCACTCATCAAACTCCTGGGCCGTAATTGGTTCAAACGCTGTTGGATCTTTCAGGAAGCAATTGTTGCTTCTGACATTGATATCATGTGCGGCAACTGGAAGCATCCGTGGGAGTCTCTCTTATTTGCGACTATGGCCCTCGATATCGGCACAGAGCATAGCGATCAATCAATACTTAGAAGGACGCAAGCACGAATGCAGCACATGAACGTGATGCGTGCGAAAGTCAAGCGAAAAGAACAAATCACATTCACAGAAGCCCTGTTCTATAACCGAGATTCGACAGCCTCGAATCCCAGAGATCATGCTTATGCGATACTTGGCCTCTGTGGTCTTGAGCGAGAGGTACAGCTTCGGCCTGACTACACGGAGGACTTTCCCGCCACATTTCTCAGATACGGCCAATGGCTTGTGCAGCAAGGTTTAGCGTTACATCTACTGTACCTCAATCACCCCGCTATGCGAAATGACGACCTACCATCCTGGATTTGCGATTGGTCCAAAACGCCAGATGGGGACGAAGATCATGGAATAGACCTTTTCGCGCCCGGTGGGCCCATTTTTGCAGCAGGAGCCTCCGAGTCTCCATCAATCAAATTACAGGGCCCACGGTCTATCATGGCGAGGGGCGTGATGCTCTCAAAGATTACAGAAGTAGGGAAAGATCCGATTGCGGCCAAACGCATGATCACAGAACGGGACACCTGTATGGCCACAGCTATGTTCTATAAAATGAACGCTCAGAAAATTTTCAAGTTGCCAGGCATGGTAGGGGTTCCACAGGATATCATCTCCTCCTCCAACGACCGAATGATACCTTTTTCAGTTTTTCGAAAACGACTTCGGGAGTCTTGCCCCGTCAGAAAGTTTATTGGAGCAGCCTCTCTGTCTGGACCTTCCTCCTATAAGGTTCAAACTTCTGGATCTGTGGTCGACAGACAGCGAGTGGATCACTACGCCAGTTCAGCACTAATTTGTAAGGCCGACAGTCTCATGGGACAGGTTCCTAGAGGCACCATTGTAGGCGACGTGATCATTGTATTATATGGGTCACAGGTACCGTTCGTAGTCAGGCCTATCCGCAATTCATGGAAATTTGTTGGGGCTGCCTATGTTGAGGATATGATGGACGGAGAGGCGATGGAGAACCCTGAATTCGTCACAACAGATTTCTTGATAGTGTGAAATTAAAGGAGATGTTTCGGAGTTCAGCCTATACAATATTCAGGGTTAGTCTTATTTGATAGAATAGTGAAGTGGCACTGACCGAGAGTTGAAGCTTTGAATTCGAGTTGTGGAAGGAGAACTAGCTTTGTTCAGGCGGAATGCACCTTTGTGTATGCGCTTAAAGACAAATAAAGATACACTATGTGTCCTTAGTAGGTCTGTAATGATGTTGTGGCGATGCGTCGTAGAACACACAGCGGCAGAATCGCTGGCCTTGCAGCGCGACTGCGCGCACCGATTTTGAGCCCTATCTCTGGATCATGGATCCTGCAATTCAGGTTTTACGCAAGTTTCAAGCGCAAGCGTGTCTGAAATTTACATGCTCTAGTGACTTATCGAAAAGGTGTAGGTCAAGATTGGGAGTCCAAAGAGCATCACTTGAACAAAAACAAAAACATACAACAGGCGGGATTCCCAGATGGTCACCCACTCTAGTACTAGTCGCCCGGTTCAGTGCTTATGTATGGCAGAGCGGACGGGATGCCCAGTTTTCACTGACCTATGATCGTGTGTGTCTGGATTGTGCTGCAACCAATTATATCCTTTGATTAATTGAGCAATGGGAGACTCGAGACCTGCGACCCATCGGAGATGCAAGTAATCGTTACAGAATATCGAGCCTTTAGCTCCTTGTGTGCTGAGAGCCTTGTATGACAAGCTGGTCTTCGTGCTACAAGAAGTACGCTTCTCAACACCAGTACGAATGCATGAACAGAGGGAGCCTGAGAATTCTTGAAGCGGAAGCTTGGCCGCGGGAAGGATAGATGGAAGACACATCATTGAGCTTTGGCGTGAGAGGGTGTTTTATAACGTTACTGAGAACTGCTGCACACCTCGGCAGCCTGTAAATGCTTCAGCAAAACTTGACTCAAGCAATCGTCACCGATGCGTGTCCTCGGGTATGGACTACCAAGGAGAGCCATGCTTCTGGTGCCGCATTTGGCCCTTTCCATGTATTGCGACTCCGAGTACTTTTCCAGCTATCAAACTTCAAACAAACGGCTTCGCTTTCTCCGTGCGGCCCATGGTCGAGTGGTACCATGTCGATTCTCCGTGCGACACGCGACAGCCCTCACTCCAGTCGACGTTCGGGTCGCGGAAGTCTCGATGCTTCTTGGTGTCCTCGCCGTCGGCTGCGGCTCTCATGCAGTCTGAATATCGTTAGCATGGGCGCTTGCCACAGAAGTTGCTCATTGCCTCACCTAAGCAGAGGCCATCAAAGTGAGAGCCCGTGATTTCCATGGCCCTGCCAACGACCATGGTGAAGTCTTGCCCACAGGAGTCATCTGCGCAAGTCTGACGGGGATGCGGATCAGCGTATTCAAATTCCTCGAGGTTCTCCAACAACTCGTGGATGCTGAATCGCTTGGCGTAGCGTTCCAGTGGCCAGGACTTGGTCTTGTTGAGCGCAGTGAAGTAGCCCCAGAGAACATCTTTCCTGAGTCTGCAAGTGGCGTACTCCAACAATATATCAACGCATTCATAGAGTTGGCGGTGCAAAATGCTCTTGAGGCGACCACGAGCGGCGTTCATTTGTTCTGCTGGGCAGTCAGTGTTTGTTTTTCTGGAAGCACCGCTCAACAGAACATACGTTCAATGGCATGATCAAGTCCAAGGCGCGGGTGATGTTCAAACTCCTTTGGACGCTTTTCCGCGATGTGCCCGGCGCAATTGTAGACCAGCCACATTGTACACGTGGTAAACCCAAGTGCGTGATCGAACGCATGGCACGGGAAGAGGATTTGGCGGACGTTGTCGTTGCGGGTGAAGAGTCCCTCGGCACTCTGGACAAAGAACCACTGGTCGAACCACCGTCCAGCATCGGCGCATTTAGGATTGATGGCGTACTTGTCCGCGATACGCAAGACGTGCCAGACAGTGGAGATCTGGGCATGGTAGCTCTGCTCCCCGAGGCGTCCATGCACCATCTCGAGCCAGAGCTTCCACGCGCGCGGGTCATCGTCGCACAGCTCCGAGGTGCCATGCGCGGCCTTGTCTAGAGGGAGAGTTCGCCTGAAGTAAGCGATTTTGTGCAAAGCCTCGAGGCTGACCTCAAATTCGTACGCCGCGTTCGGTGGGCCTCGCCTTTCCTCGAACACGCCATTGACGAAGTGGACGTTGATCGAGCTCGGCAGTACCACGAGGATGTGATCGTGAGGGTGGGCGATCGTGTAGCACTCGCGATGCAAGTTCGCATACGGGTCACCCGGCCGATCACTCATGGTGAGGAATCGTGAAGTGTAGGTGAGGGAAGAGTGGGGCCAGCGAAGGCGCGTGGAATGATGTGTCGGCGGAGACGATGTGCTGTTTGCTCAGTGAGGTCAAGTGAGGGTCTTGAGAGTTCGCGCGCCCAGGCGCCCAGCTCATGTCACGCCACATTTGGGCAGGCGCGCTCATGAGGAAGGAGCGACCGGCATAGCGACTCTGAGGGTCGGTCATTGAAGCAGCACGCAGAATGGACATCCGCAGATCTCATGTTCGTGAGAAGGGATTGGTGAAAACGTCAATATCATATTTGTACAGATGCATGCCGAGTACTCGCATAACAGCACCTGCGCTGCACTATGCTGCCATAACGCCCATAACGCCTGGCGCTCATCCCATCCATCAAGGTCTCCCTGCTCATGGCGCGTAAATCGGCTTCTCGTCCACATAAGGCTCTTCCCTGATGCCGTCCTTTGTAACCACCTTCACCAGTACGCCCTTGAAGTCGATCGGCAAACGTCTCTTGAGCTCATCCGTGCACATCCTGAGGATCTTCATGCCCTGCTCGAAGTCGATGTCGGGGTGGTGGTGCTTGTCGAGGAGTGACAAGCAGTAGTACTGTGCGTAGCCGTGGGCAGCGTACGGCACGGGCGCTGATGATGCCAGGTAGTCGATCCAGTAGAGCTCTGGCTTGTCTGTGATGGGGTCGAAGCCGCCGAGGAGGAGGTTGACATTGTATGGGTTTCTGGAGCGGAGTGATTTGGCGAGCGAGCTGCGCACGAAGGAGGAGACCTCGTAGGGTGAGAGTTCGGAGGAGTTGCGCTTGCTGTAAAGCTGGATGTTGGCTTGGACGTACTCCGCGAATTGGACTGCAGGTGATGTGTCAGATCTTCAGCTGTCAGTATCAAGCAGTTCGGAGCGTACCTGTGTCACCGGCCTCGCCACTGTATGCCATCAGGGTGTGCTTGTTCAGCGGCCTTGTCTTGTCGTCGGTGGCCTTGAGGACGGTCGGGCCACGCATCGTAGCCTTGGAGGCGGCGATGATGGTGAAGTCCTTGCCAGTGATTCCGAGTAATACCTCCCTGTGATGATGTCAGCTATTGCGAGAGCCATGCGCGCTACGTGATGCCTTACATGTTTGCGGTGGTTTGATGTGGATGTTGTTTGTGTATGGAGCTGCTTCTACGGCTAAGGTACTGGAGCTTCTGAGGTTCGGCGTTGGCGTAACGCAGGCAGCTCCAGTGACGCGGTTGCCAGATTGGCGCGAGTAAGGGAGAAGGTGAGCCGAGCTGGAAGACTACCTACAACCAAAAAAGGTGCCTGCTTCCCTTTTGGATACACAGTCTTCATACTTCAGTGATATCAAGAGCTGTTGGCATGTGCTGAAGTGCTGGCGCTAACACACGGGTTGTGCTGGCTGGCATCATACAATCATGGGATACTGTACGTTGCAACATCCACTTCCCAGTCTTGCAATCAGTAAAGGAGCTCGCGTATATAATCGCAAGCCTTACGTTCGAATGTTCCAATGCGCAGTTACAAGATAAGTGTCTGTCGAAGATCACCACTGGCTAACATGGCTTCCAATATGCGAAGCTCCCAAACAGCATGCGGAGGTCGAGAGCCTGATTTGACCCACAACAGTGACAGAACTTCCATCTTAGAAATCGCATGCGCTTCCGTCCAAAGCCAGACCAGTATACTTTATATCTTTCCGTGAACATACTCCAGATCTGGGTATGTCAGCGGCCAGGGTGCTGCCACCACCGGGCACAGATCTCCTAGGCTCTGCGTGTGCCACTGGGGCATCGCATAGGCGATGATGACACCGCGGCAAATATGTCGCCACAAGCATATTAGCATTCTGATGTACAGCCGAGTTTGTAAGTGTAGCGGTTCGAGAGAGCCAAGAGGTGAGGTTGCTGGCGGTGCCTTAACAGGGAAGGCACGACCTCGAAGACTTCTTGCCATTCCATCGAGACTTCGACTTCTCGCTGCAACAGCACCCTCATCCACATCACCTCGCCAAAATGCCGTCAAGACGAGGCTCCACGTCGTACAGCGACATATCCACGTCGGAGCAAGGGAGTACCTCCCGTCTCGTCTTCACCCGCGATGAAAATGCCAGTCGCGGCGTAGCAGCCTTCCAGCCTACTACCACTGGAAGACTTAGCACATCCAACCTCCTCGCATCAACGTCGAACCCATTCTACACTACTGCGGACTATGCGACGACAAACTCACGCCCACGTACCGGACGTCGCAGCACCGGCAGACTAAGCACTGCAAGGCCGCGTACAGGTCTTTCTACACTCGGCGCCGAGAACCAAGAGATCATTTGCGCCATCAGCGAGTCACGTGGAGTGTCTCCTGTCGTCGGCCTCTCCTTCGTCAATCTTGACACGGGCGAAGCCGTCCTCAGCCAGATCAACGACAGCCAGACATACGTCCGCACCATTCACAAGCTGATCGTTTTCAATCCCACCACCATTCTTGTCGTTTCCTCTGCCTCGGATCCAAAGTCAAAACTTTTCTCCATCATCGAAGACAGCCTTGATGATCTCGACAGCAATATTAGGCTTCTCGACCGTCGCTATTGGGCTGAGACAGTCGGCTTGGACTACATCCAGCAACTTGCTTTCACTGAAGACGTCGAGGCCATCAAAACTGCAGTCAGTGGCAACTACTACGCCGTCTGCTGTTTTGCTGCAGTAAGTGTACATCCTCGGTCATCAGTGTCCGTCACGCCATATTGACTTTACCCAGGTGCTCAAGTACGTCGAGCTTGCACTGAACAAGACCTTCCCAGCGCGCTCACTCCGCATCAAGTATGAGCCGTCCGAGGGCTCGATGATGGCGGATTTGTCAACTGTACGCTCGCTGGAGCTCGTCCAGAACCTCACAAATCCGAAGTCAAAGGACTGCTTGTTCGGGTTGCTCAATGAGACACTGACACCAATGGGTGGACGTCTACTTCGGAGCAATATTCTCCAACCACTGACCAACGAAGAGACACTGGGCACTCGTTACGACGCTCTGGAGGAGCTCAGCACCAAGGAAGAGATGTTTCACGCCGTGCGTCAAGCGCTCAAGCCTTTCCTAGATGTCGACCGGATGTTGACGAAGTTGATTTTGATCCCGACTCAGCCATCACTGACAGACACCGAACAAGCCGTGAACAACGTCATCATGCTGAAACAATTCGTGACGCTCATTCAGCCTGTCTTTGAAGCATTGACAGGTACAAGGTCAATGATGTTGCAGGAGATACGCAACCTTTGCTCGGCTGAGAACATCGATCCCGTTCAAGATTTGATCACGGAAGCTTTGAACGAGGATACAACATATGCCAGACAACCACTCGATCTGCGCAACCAGAGGACTTACGCTGTCCGCTCCGGCGTCAATGGACTGCTCGATGTAGCCCGGCAGACCTACAAGGAGGCCATGACAGATGCTCTGCAACATATTACAGATCTGGCCGAAGAGCACAACCTTCCTCTGCAGACCAAATTCGACAATCCGCGGCAGTTCTACATTCGCCTGCGTGCTGAGGATCTGGAAGCGCGCGATCTTCCGGCAGTGTTCGTTAACGTCTTCAGGAAGAAAGACAACATTGAATGCCAAACGCTCGAACTGCTCAAACGCAACCAGAAGATTGCCGATGCGCACACAGAAGTGATACTCATGAGTGACAAGACTGTCCAGGCTCTCATCGCTGACGTCCGCCAGCATATGGGGTCACTCTTCCGCATCTGCGAAGGAGTCGCAATGCTTGACATGCTAGCATCTTTCGCTCATCTTGTCAGCACACAAGACTATGTCCGCCCTCAGCTCTCCGACACGCTCGCTATCAGAGCCGGCCGCCACCCAATCCGCGAGAAGATTCAAGAAGCAAAGTACATCCCCAACGATGTGTATGCAACACAGCAGAAGCGCTTCCAGATCATCACCGGCTGCAACATGAGTGGCAAAAGCACATACATTCGCTCCGTCGCTCTGATGCAAGTCATGGCGCAAGTCGGCAGCTTCGTGCCAGCTCAATATGCTTCTTTCCCAATCATCCGCCAGCTTTTCGCCCGAGTGTCTCTCGACGACAACATTGAAGCCAACGTGTCCACCTTCGCTGCCGAAATGCGCGAAGCAGCCTTCATTCTTCGCAATATTGACGGACAAAGCATGGCAATCGTGGACGAGCTCGGCCGAGGCACAAGCACTCGCGATGGTCTCGCAATCGCCATCGCCATCGCCGAAGCACTCATCGAAAGCCGGGCTCTGGTCTGGTTCGTGACGCACTTCCGCGATCTGCCCAAGATCCTCGCCGAACGCAACGGCGTTGTGAATCTCCACCTGGCAGTTGACAACACCGAAGACGAAAAGATGGAAATGCTATACCGCGTCTCCTCCGGGGCTGTAAAAGACGAGCACTACGGCCTCAAACTCGCGCGCGTCATGCCCTTGCCACTCGACGTGATCGAGCACGCAGAACTCGTCTCTGCAACCCTCGACCAAGCAATGCAAAGAAAAAAGAGCGAAGGCACCTCCCTCGCCATCATCGTCGCTCGGAAGAGGAGACTTCTCCTCAACCTAAAAGAACACCTCGCGCAAGCCAAGGACGGCTCCATGGACGACGCAGACCTCACGCAGTGGCTCAAAGACCTGCAGCGCGAATTCATCGTCCGCATGTCGGCTTTGAACGACGAAGAGAACAAGCTGCGCTTTGCTGAGCGAGATCCGACCGCGCCTCCAGAGCAGGAAACTTCACGCGCGATCTCTACTGCCGACACTGACGCCTCGCGCTTCGCGCAGGCGAGCACTTCCCGGGCTTCAGGCACAGCAGACACAGGGGCCGAGCTTGAAAGAGTGCCTACCACGGAGCGAAGCAACGCGGGTAGCGAGAGCGAACACGTTGCAAGCGCATGAGAGGCAGCAGTGGGCGGGCATGGAAGCGAATGTTTGCTTTTGAACGAATGATAAGATATGGCTTACGGATGGATGACCCGCTTTTAACGCGCAGGTAGTTCTCTTTTCTTTCTTCTTTTTTTCTCTGTAGCCGTCTCTCTACGCCACCACCGACGGGTCTAGATAAGTAGTGCTTATTCCTCTAATGTTACAGCCGAAAAGGTACTACTGGCATCGTCTGAATATTCCCCATCTCCATTCATCCCTCCCTCAACCAGCCCATGCTGCGCGAAACAAACGAGAGTCGAACGTGAAGACGCTATGTATGCGCAAAACATATGAACACATTATTACAACACACATAACCCTCAAGAAAGCAAAGCAAGGCATTACATTACAACAAGCAGTTAACCAGAACAGAACATCACAGACGAAGCTCACACCTTCCTACCTACCCTCAAAAACCCGAACCGAGCGCCCTATCTAGAAGCCATCGTACCATCCATCTCTACCCACCCATCAAAGTGGAGGCAAAAAACAAGAAGAGAGAACCATCACACGCTCATTTATCCATCATCATCATCATCATCAAGTCAAATAGAAAAATCAGCTTTCAGATACAACAACAAAACGAACTTATTACTCAAATCCGCCGTCGTAAAAAATAAAGGCCAACCATTACCACCACCATACCATACCGTACCCACCGTTAGAAAAATCCCCCCTCCCTCGTAAATTTGTCAAACGGGATATCTCGCAGAGTTCAGATCATTAACATACCCCCTTATCCATCCATCCCATCCATCCAAACAACCATCCGTAAGCCGAAGAGAATCGAAAAAATTCCAGCTCAAAAGCCAAGTCAGGAAAACGAACAACAACCAAAAAGTCACACGCACTTCAAATCATCTAGACCCATCAGCATCATTTCATTTCAAACCTCCTCCTTAAACTTCGTCTCCCTCGCCGGACTAGCGCTCTTCGCCTGCCCGCCGAAGCTCGGGCGCGGCGCGAGCCCCTCGTCGAAGTGATCGCGGGCTTCCTCGAACTGGTCGCTTTCGTCCTCGTCGCTGCGGACGCCCTTGCCGGTGGCAGTAGCAGTGGTGGTGGCGGCCACGCCGTCGGCGCCGAGAGCCGCTTTTTCCTTCTCCTGCTTCTTCTCCTGTCTGGCCATGCGGCCGGTGCGGCCTTCTTGGAAGTCGTCCTCGTCGAGGCCGGAGGATAGGGAGGAGACGTCGCTGAGGGAGAGGGAGGATTTGCGGGGAGTCGCGACGCCGTCGTCGGAGCTGGAGTGGCGGCGGCGGGTGAAGCTCGAGGGAGAGGCGGCGCGTGGGTCAGCGGAGGTAGTCGTCGCGACGGCAGCTGTGGCAGGAGCGGCGGCTGTGTTCTCTGCAGCAGTAGCGCTCTCCGTGCCGGCTTTGGGCTTTCCGGAGGTACCGCTGAAGGAGCCAGGCTGGCGTTCGGTTTTCGAGTGACGGTTGCGGAAGCGAGAGAAGAAGCCACGCGAGCGTTTGGTTTCTTGAGCCTTTTCCTTTTCTACGTCAGGACGTGAAGAAGCAGTGCTTTCGCGAGCCGCATCGGCGGGTGCAGCAGCAGTAGCAGCAGCAGCTGTATCGACAGGTGCATCTCCTGTCGATGGGCGAGCAGCAGTAGCATCCACAGGCGAGGCGAGCACACGCTCTGCAATAGACTTGGTGGCCACTGTGGACGCGTTCTCGTTCGGTAGCTCTCCGCTCGACTTGGTGGCTGTAGTCGAGGCGGTTGGAGGAGGCTCAATAGACATGGAACGGATCGGAGTCACAATGCCGTCCTTGGGAGAAGTGGTCTTCTCATTGTCTTCGGCAGCAGGAACACCGGTAACGAGCGCACTCTTCTGCTTCTTCTCCCTCTTCCTCAAGCGGGTCTCCTCGTTGTCAGACTCTGACTCGCTACTGGTCTCGATGTTGGTGATGTGACGCTCAAGGTTCGGCATGGTCTTGGGCCCAGAGTCTTTGGTGTGAACCGGTGAAATGGGAGCTCCCAGAACTTCCGCGTCACCACCACTGGATTCAGTGGCCTCTGGTGCTTCAGTGGTCTTCGTGGTCTCGGCGGCGTCGTCCGCCACGACTGCCGCAGTACCTGCAGTTGCAGCAGTAGCTGTGCCGGCAGTAGCGCTGTCAGCCTCTTCTTTGGAGATGTTGCGACTCTTTCTCTTAGAAGCGAGTCGCGACAAGAAAGACTTCCGTTCTGGCTTGCCCTCGCCTTCCAGCTCGACAGACTTGCGCTTGTCTTCCTTCTCTGCCTTCTCGGCAGCCTTGCGCTCTTCTTTCTCTTTCTTGGCAGCGGCCTTTTCTTCTTCTGTGATGGGGGTCAGTCTGCTGAGAACGAAGCTGTATACATGCGACGGTAATGACTTACGCTTGATCTGCTTCTGCTCATCCTTCTCCTCTTTGTGCTTCTGCTTCTCGTTACGCTTCTGGCGCTCCTGCTCCTCCTTGTCCAGTCTGATCTCTTCATCCCTCGCGCGCTTCTTCTCGGCCGTGTCGTTGATAGCGTCCAAGGTCGGCTGAAGTCTGCTCTGAGCGATGGCTTCGATGGCAGCCTGGTCCATGAACTTGCCACCACCAATGTGAGTCTTGCCGTGGTTCTGTCCACGCAGCTCGGCTTCTCTCTGCGCCTTTTCGCGGGCTTTGGCAGCCCACTCGTCCATTTTAGCTTGCGAAACCTTGCCAGTGCTTTGGAAGACACGCTCGTCCATGTTGTTCATGGACTTGTGCACATTGCGCTCAGCAGCAGCGAGAAGAGCTTTGCGGTCAGCTTCTTTCTTCTTAGCCTCGATATCAGCCATAGATGAGTTCAGCTGATTCATCTGACGGCGCACGCGACGGGCTCGCTCATCATCGGATGAGGAGTCATCGTCATCGTTCTGGGCTTGCGAGCTCCCTGGACGTTGTCGGGGGCGGCCACGCATGGACAGACGGTTGCGGTGAGGTTCCGCATTGTAGCCATAATGCTCCCGAAACTTGGTAGGCTCGAGGTCCTTGTCCATCTTGGCAAGGCGTTCGTTGGCCAGCTTCTTGGCAGTATCCTGAAGAGTGATGTAACGCAGCGCCTCTTGTTTTAGGTCTGGCTGAGACATCGAGGAAGGAGCACGGTTGTGAGCTGCCGATGCGCCGGCTGCGCCAGCTGCGCCGGCAGGATCAGACGACATGACAGTACGGTTCTGATAGTCGTACATCTGCTTCGCCATGGACACGGCAGAAGCGCGCAGAGCAGCCTTCTGTCTCTGCTCCTCAAGCTCGATCTCTACCGGTGGGCGCTCAGTCCACATCTCAGGCGCAACGTTCTTACCGATATTCTGGACGCGAGCTGCTTGCAAAGCCGGATCACTGAATTGCGGGCTTGCTGCCTGAGCAGGCTGGGGAGATTTTGTAGAGCCACGGTGGGAGACGGTAGCCGCATTCAAAGCATTGCGCACTGCGTTGGCCTGATCTGGGTATAGAGCTGGTCCTGGAGAGGGAGTAGAGCCTGCTCGTGACTGGGTATCCCTTTGCGACTTGGTGGCAGCGAGAAGAGCATTGCTCTTGCCTTGGGCAGTGTATCCGCGATCGAGCTGAGGGCTCAAGGTCTTGTTACCCATGGCAAGCGCGGCAGCAGAGTTACCATCCTTGCTTGCAGTCGGCTGCCACAAGTTGAGATCGGCGCCCTTCTTGTGGGCCAGCAGAGCTGCCTTTGAGCCAGCAGCACTGTTGCCATCGGGTCTAACAATTTCTCTTCCTTTGTAGTCCTTGGCCAGTACAGCAGCTGCGCCGGCAGAGCTAGTGGAGATACCCACGGTTGGAAAGCTGGGCAAATCCTGTGGTTTGGCGTACTTTAGCGAGGCAGCGGCACCTGGGCAGTGGAGTCAGTAGGATGGCAAGGAGAATAGGAGAGTGTGTAGCATACCCTTGGACGAGAGCTTGCCGTCGCTGTCAAGCACATCCTCCCTGGGGGTCGGGGCGCGCTCAGTCCTGGCAGCCGGGTTGGTGACATAGAGGGCGGCGGTGGAGGCCTGCTCGGACAGTTTGTTGTGCTTGTCGTGTGCAGAAGGATCCGGACAGTGCATGTCGGCTGCGCCGGAGGCCTTGTCGACGGCCATTGTTGCGATGGGCAGCCAGGCGGGTGTGGAAGGGCTTCTTTGAGGTGTTTCGCAGTGGGGGGAGGAGTAATTGGGAATTGATTGAGAGCACTACGACAATGACGAGAGCATGCGAGGAAGAGACGAGAGAGCTGCGGGCCACGGGCGCAAGTAGAGCTCGCTCGCGCATGGACTGGTGTGGACTGGTGTGGTGTGTGTGAGGCGAGAGTTTACTAGCCCGCCTCGAGAGATGATGTCGTTGTTGGGCTACGTCATCCATCCCAGCAATTCCATTTCTTCCAGACATCCGCGCGCTGGCAAGGAAACGAAACAAAGCAGGAAATGCCAAAGCCTAATCTCGTATACCATCGGCAAGAACATGTCACTTGAACGAGATTATGGAGATAGAGTACTTCACACATGCAAACCCCATTCCTCCATGTCCACAATAATGATCTGCAGTCCAGTCCTGATCGACGGCAAGGTTGGCACAGTCCCGAACACGTTTCCTTGTTTGCTCTCCCGTATCGAAGTCACAGCGATTGCCATGCAGTAATGTAGTATAGTCCTCAAGAAGAGAAGAATACCGTCGTTCCAGTGCAATACGCCATCTGATACTCCTGATCACAGTCCCAGTGCGCAGATACTCATCACTCTGTGAAAAACCAATATACCACTACCAACCACCACCACCCGTCAAGAAACACCACCACATCAACAACAACAATGGCCTCCCCAGCACCCCAACCCGCCTCACCAGATACAGTCTCCAACTTCCGCGACATATCAACCCTGATCAACGACCCCCCACCCCACCCCCCAACCCTCAAACCCTCCCTCTTCTACCGCTCCGCCCTCCCCTCCACCGCCACCCCGACCGCCCTCGCAAACCTCTCGACAACCCACCACATCAAGACAATCATCGACCTCCGCACCGACACCGAAATCCTCGAAGAAGCAGAAAAACACAAACAAAAATCGAAACCAAACCTCCCCTGCCCCACCACTGTCTCCCCACCACCAACAACCCACCTCTCCCTCAACGGCCCCTCCTACTCCCAAGCCCTGCTCTCCCGCCTCTCCTACGCGCAGTACTTCCGCCTCGCCCTACTCTACACCCTGCGCTACCGCACCCAAGCCATCGCCATCCTGGGCTCTGCCGTGATGTCCCCCCGCGGGCTGTCCGGCCTGGCACTCGACACCCTCACATACTCGACGGCCGAGATCGCAACGCTGTTCACCCTCCTGTCCAAACGCGAGAGCTACCCCGTGCTGGTGCACTGCACGCTGGGCAAAGACCGGACGGGGCTGGCGGTGCTGCTTGTGGCGCTTGTGTGTGGGGCGGGGGAGGAGGGTGTGCGGCGGGACTACGAGCGGAGCGGGGAGGAGCTGGAGAGCGGGAGGGAGGAGAGGGAGGTGGAGGTTGGGAAGATTGGGTTGTCGGCTGCGTTCGCGGGGGTGGAAGAGGGGTGGGTGGGGGGTGTTTGCGGGTGGTTGGAGAGCGAGTGGGGTGGGGTGGAAGGGTATTTGGAGAGGGCGTGTGGTGTTAGCCAGGAGACGATAGAGGGCGTGAGGAGGGTTTTGATGGTGAGGGGGGAGAAGTAGGGAGTTTTTGGTGTTCTGGTTGGTGAGGGACTGGGTTGGTCTGGTGCATGGATGGGGTGGCGTTTTGGCTTGTTTCTTGCTTGCTTGCTTGCGTGAGAGCACAGCGCAGGGCGACTGTAGATCATTGTCATATGCTTTGGCTGTACGTGTATGCCTCTGTTTATTAACAATTACATCGCAAGCGGTCTCACATGCCTTCGAAGACGTCTCAAGCATGGACGTCCGTAGTGGCTGTGCAAAGGAGAATGGGTTGGGTTCTCAACATCAAGTAGATCGTTCTTTTTGTATTGCTTCCTGCCTAATTGAAAGGTGGTCGCCATTCGCTTAAGCAACCAAAGCTAGGTGATATAAAAGGTACAGCAACAAACAAAAGATACAGCGCCCGATTTTTCTCGTAATCCCAGCGCCGTCTTCAAATACATGAAAATGCCCAGAAAGGCGGAAGAGCCGAAACCTTTTCGATCCTCTTTCCGCCAATAAAAAAAAGAGACTTGTAACACACATTCTTCTTCTTCTTGTCATCCTCCTCTTCGTTCTTCTTCTCCTCTTTTTTACGTTCACTCGTCAGAGCAGACTTTTCAGATCTCGTCAATCGCATAAATGTTAAATCTATGCGACGGTCTCGGTCTTCTGCTTCTTGGCACGGGGCACATCAGCCTCGCCGTCGGCCTTGCGCTCGAGCGCCTTCTTCTCGTCCTCCTGGGCGAGCTCACGCTCAGCCTTGGCGAACTTCTCCTTCTCCTCCTCAGTGAGCTGAAGAAGAGGCTTCTCCTGGGTGGCGTTGAGGTTGTAGTGGTAAGTGCGGATAATGCTGTCGGCGTCGTCAATGGCAAGAGGACGGACATCGGCCATGGCCTTGATCTTGAGGGTCACGGTCTTGATCTGAGCGTCGGTCATGTCGAGGCCAAGCTGCTCAGCACGCGACTTGATGGCGTTCCAGCCAGTGAGACGCGAAGCGAAGTGGACGTAACGGCTCATGCCAAAGTCCTTCGGGTCGATGATTTCGTAGGTGGAAGGGTTGTTCAGGATAGCCTTGGCGTGGATACCGGCCTTGTGGGTGAAGGCGCAGAAACCGGTGATGTAGTTGTTGAAGGGGATGTTGATCTCAACGGCCTCGGCGACGATGTCCTCGAGCTCCTTCAGCTTCTCGAGCTTGTACTTGGACTTGACGTAGTCGCGGTCGGCGACGATCATGCGGGCCATCAGGCCACCAAGAGGGGTGATACCGTTGCGCTCACCAATGCCAATAACAGAGGTGTCGATGTGGGTGGCACCGGCCTCGAGGGCGCAGTAGGCGTTGGCAATGGCGCAGCCAGTGTCGTTGTGGAAGTGGGTCTCGATGTCGCAGCTGACAACGCCGCGAAGAGTACGGACGAGGTCGTAGACCTGTCTGGGAGTTGCGCAGCTGGTGCCATGTCAGTAAGAATGATAAATGGCAGAAAAATGGCCAAACTTACCCGACGGTGTCAGCGATACCGACTCTGTGCACGCCAACCTTGTCGACGGCGCTGTAGATGGTGAGGAGATCGACGAGATCACTGCGGAATGAATCCTCGGAGGAGAAACGGATCTCCTTGCCTTGTGACTTGACGTACTCGATGACCTCGATGGCGGTGTTCTTGATATATGTGATGTCCTTGCCGTGGCTGTGCTCCATAAGGTGGCTGCTGGTGCCAATGACCACATCCACACCGTCCACACCAGTCGCGACGGCCAGCTTGGCGTCCTGCATGTTACATCTCACGTGAGTGAGGATCTTGGCCTTGAGACCGAGGTTGCAGATGGCCTCGCAGTCGAGGCGTGACTGCTCACTGGCAGCGGGCGAGGTGAGCTCGATGTAGTCGACGCCAAATTCGTCCAGAGCCTTGGCGATGCGGATCTTGGTCTCGGTATCGAAGAAAGCGTTGGCGAACTGCTCGCCCTCGCGGAGAGTGGATTCGATGATCTTAAACTTGCTACAGAGCGAGGTCTTCGGGTCAGCAAAGCGTTTCCAGCCATCATGCTGGGCTGCATCCTTGGGGCTCTTACGAGACATTACTTAAGAAGTCACCCACGGGAGCATAGGGATTGCTGCTCTGGACCTTCTTCGATTGGTCTGTCTTGAAGGCGCTGTGTGAAGAAGTCAGCGGTGTGTCCCTCTCTTCCTCTGCGGACTCGCAGTATCGCGTGTGCAGTCTTTCTTACCGGTAGCCCTCGTGGTCGCCGTTGGTGGTGCCGTTGCCGTTGGAGTGCACGCCATTGGCACCGAGGGCCTGGGGCTCGTCTGGTTGAGGGCACATGGTCGCGTGTGGATGTGAAGATGCGCTCGAGCAAGGAAGATTTGGGTGTAGCGGAGAGCAGCGCGGTGTAGAGGGGAAGTAACGGAGTAAGGAAGATAAACAAGTGGTAGTCAGATGTGAAGATGACTGTTCAATGGATGAGTGGTTGAGATGAGGTGACTCGATGGGAGACGGCTTCAATTGGCACAAGAAGTTGTCGCGGCCCGGGCTTCTGCTGTGACGACGTCAAAGGAAAGCTCGAACAATTTTCACAGCGACCCCAGCAAGGGTTCTTTCTCTACATCCTTCTTATCATTGGCCTCTCCACACGACAAAACAACGCTAGTACACTCGCGGTCGAGCGAGGTCGGAGGCAATATCTGCTTACCAGAAGGGTAGTAATAAGGCGAGCCTCCGCCTGCTGAGCGGTGTATGTCCGACGCACCAATGGCACGCAAACTTTAGACTCATTACTGCCCTCGCCCGTATGGATCAGGAGCAAAGGAAGAGCTCTCTGATCTGCGGCGAGGTGAGAGGGAAAAAAACTTGGAAAATGAGGGCAGCCTCCGCCAGCCCTAAAAAGCGATACAGAGGTTCATCATTTATCCGGCCGAGCCGCTCTTGGCCTGTCATGGAATGGGAAGGGTATGACAAAACGGCTGAGTTTTTGCGCGTTGCCATGACTGCACTACTGTCTGCTGTACACGGACGCATGAGGTGGATTTTTCCTATGCTGCCATGCTTTGGCCAACCAGCTAGCTTATGCTGCTTTCGCATTGGCCTGCCTTCGGAACGATACCGTCAACGTTCGCACGAATGAAGACAACGTTCCTCCGTTCGTACGGATGCTTCGGCCAAAGTGCGTATTTCCACGGAGGTGTGACTACCAAAGCACTTACATACCACCTCGTAGCATGTAGAGTCAACAGGAAACATCACTCCAGGCTGACGAAAGTGAACTTCATCCAGCTAACAGACCAATGGGAGGATGTGAATATAGGTGCTGCAAACGATGCAAATGTATAGCATTTCACCAACCATACTCGGTACTAGAAGTGTTCAAGCCAATACGAGACAGAATCCCGGATCAGCAATTAATTATACATATCGACTTCGCTTTGTTTCGAGCAAGATTCACCCTTGTGATCGATGACAAACTTGCCTATTAGATTGGACATCAGATCATCACTCTCGAAACACTCTAAGGATGTATATATGTATCCAGATCACCATGATAGACCAGGCCGAATAGGTAACGTACCTTCGTACTCTTGCAGATCGTGTACGCATGCAGAGTCACGTGCGACGAGACCTTACAACCCTAACCCTACTTGCATTAAATTCGAGATGCCTCGAAATATGTATATATATATATATATACATGTACATGCATATTTCGAGGTAACGATGTAGATAGATGTATCGGACAGCTTTATCCAAAATTCAGGTGTAGGCGTGGCACCGAGAATACTGATAAAACAAACAGACTTCATTCAACCCTGCATTCCATGAAACGGCTTCTACAAGTGTGCATGATCGTACAAGACATACCATCTACGCCGCGATTCTCCATATGCGTGTGCTTCTCGACATCGCTCTAGCGCACAAGCAGGCACCTAGAACCTCCTCTCAATCCACTCAACACCCCCAGCCCCACTGCGCTTCTCCCTCTCCTCTTCAACAGCCTTCTTCAGAGCCTCCACACTCCCGCCCCTGGCCTTCCACCACTTGGGATCGATATTCTCAGCACTCAGATAAGGACTGCAGTCCGCCTTCTCCACGCCGACGCGATTCTCGTGCGTGAAGCCCAAACCCAAGAACTCCCACGGGTTCTTGCCGAAGCGCTGGATCTCGAAATCCTCGTACCGCGGGACGCCAATCAGTTTCTGGTAGTGCAGCGAAGAGCCCGGGAAGACCGCGTTGACGCGGCCCGTTTCGTTGTTCTTGTACCAGCTGCGGCAGGAGCTTTTCCAGACGGTGTATTTGATCCATTCCTGGCGGTTTCTTCTCGTCAGCAATGCGTCGGCCGTGAGTTTTTTGTCTCATTCATACCTGGACGTGCTCGTTGAATTGGTCTGTGACGTCTTGTCTCGGGGCCCAGCTGCGTAGGTTCTCGTTTTGCATCTTCTTGATCCATTGGATGGCATATTCGGAGACCGTCTGCAATGGACCCATGACACTGCCGTCTGCAAGAGCGTTAGCCTAAAATTGCTTCTTGACGATTAGCTTCTGGAGGATCTTGGTTGTCGACTCACTGCGAACTCGTTAGTGGGCTGTCGATTACTTCGGGATCCTCGACATGTGCTTACCTTTCAACTGGCCAGCTTGGACCGATGAACGTAACAAAGTTCGGCATGTCCGGGATGCAAACTCCCAGATATGCCTCTGGACAAACCTTCCACTTGTCCGCCAAATCCACACCACCCTTACCCACAATGGGGAACCTGGGTCGGTAAGAGACATCAAAGCCGGTCGCACATACGATGGTATCCACCTTCCTCTCCACGCCATCCTCACCCACAACCCCATCCTCAGTACAACTGACGACGGGGGTGAAGTGCACGTCAACATTCTCCTCCTGGATAGCGAGCATGTACGGATCCCCTGGCGTGATTCGACGACACCCGACATCAAATTTGGGCGTAAACCCTTTGAGCAACCGCTCGTCTTTGATCCACTCAGCCATCCTGGTCCTGAACCTCTCTTGCAACGCCTTCTGCCCCTCTGAACCCTCGTAGAATGCTCCCGCGAGCATGTTGATCGGACCCTCGATCTCCTTGGCATGTGCGACGATCGCTTGAGGGTCGTGCCGGAACTTGTCGCGTTCTTCTTCCGAGTAGACCTTGCCTTGTTCGACGCCGTCGACGAGAGATACAAACCAGACTCCAGTGCGCACGAAGACGTCCAGGTGCTTTGCGTGCTTCTGCATGTTAGGCACTGTCTGAATCGATGAGGCGCCCGAGCCGATGACGGCAACGCGGTCGTTTGCCCACTCTTTCTCTTGGTAGTCCTTGGGCCACCTTGCCGTGTGGACGACCTTGCCCTTGAACTTGTCTTTGAGGCCTTCGATGTCGGGCCACTTGAAGTTGTTCAATATGCCTGTGCTATGCAGTAGCAGGTGGCAATGATCCTCAAACTCGCGCGGCTCCTGCCCAGGTCTGTTCTCGCGAAGCTTGACGAGCCACTCGCCCTTTTCTTCCTGCCAGTAGCAGCCGACGACCTCGGTGTGGAAGTGCATGAGCTTGCGAAGGTCAAATGTCTCCACGACCTTGTCCAGGTACGCAAAGATATCCGGAGACCCAGAGAAGAACTTCGGCCAGTCGGGATTCAAAGCGAAGTTGTATGTGTAGGCGTGCGAAGGGATGTCGCAAGCGGCGCCGGGATACCTGTTCTCTAGCCATGTGCCAGCAATGTCTTCGTTCTTCTCGTAGATCACGTGCTCGACGTTCTCGCAGAGCTTCTGGATCTGGTATGCCATGAGGATGCCACTGACGCCAGCGCCGATGCTCAGGACTCTCAGGCGGCGGTTTTGCGGGTCCATCCATGTTGTGTCTTGTCTGATATTGTAGCCTGTTGATCCAGGCTTTGAGTAATCTATTGGCTCGCCGGATGAGAGTGAGTTCAAATCGGGCGCCATTGTTGCGTGTATGCTACGTTGACGAGGTTGTTAATGTGAAGGGAGGTGGTTTGTGTGATGTGAGACAGGCGTGAAGTGAGATGTGAAGCAGATGCAATGTGCGGAATGTTGTGAGGAGTGAAGAGCAGAGCGTTGCGGACGGAAAGCTTTATTGTAGGTTTCAAATAGCTCTCCACGAGCTCGTGTTTGACAACTTCCGAGAAACTGCATAATTCGCCTTCCAACCATGCGGGCTCCATCGCATTTATTGCCCAATTCAGTCACTCGCATACGTGAAGACTCCCCTGTGGAGCACTGCTACTGCAGCTTGATATTGTACAGTGGGTATGAATAATCAATTCGCTCGTTTCAAACTCGGCGGAAATGCTAATGACAAGCATCACCCGAGTTGTGCAATGGGGAAGCTCAGGTTGCCTCGGTATGTTCATCGTAAGGATACCAGTGACCCCTCGTGGTCGGTTGTCACATATCCGTATAAGCATTCGTGGCGGCAAGATAAACGCGGCAAGATAGCACTTGATCTTGTGATGATGCGCTGGATGGGTGGGGCTGCCGAAAGCGGGGTGGTGGTGGCAAGGGTCAAAGGTTTGGCATCTACCGCGGTCGATACCTCGAATAAACTCAAACCTCCAACTCTGAGCTCATCGCAGTCGGTTATAGTTGGTGTTTGCATACTTGATGGAATCGGATGATGTTTGGTCCGTGAGGCCGAAGGATCAGGATCCACGGCTTGGCCGCCGCCCTGCAGCTCCCGCTGCTGGTGTACATCTTCAAAGGTATTGAGAACAACCCTTTCAAGGCTGCAGAGCTGGAAACTTCATGTTGTAGAATGGTATCCATGAATACCTCCCATAGAAATGGTCGGACTTGTCTGGACTACTCATGACTAGCCCTTCGTTGTTTCTTCCTGAAGCCTTCCCAAAAGGCTCACGATTTGATCCAGGTCTTGGGCCCAAAGCAGGTTAGATTTCGAAGTGTCCAACTGCTGCCAGTTCTTCAAGTCATCAACATGTGGCACCATGTGGCCTACACGCGAGATCGTCTCGGCGAGACTTTGCGCACTCGAACCCATTGGATCGTCGCGGATGCAGATACCGAGGTCTGCAGCCAAAAGGCAGTCGAAGTCGGTCGTAGAGTCGCCGACGTAGACATTGAGGGATCCTTGCCGAGAGGGGAAGTTGGAGAGTTTGTCGAAGCTAGTTCTTATGATGGCGTGGTTTGCGTCGGTCAAGCGTCCAGAACTTCCTCCGGGCTCATGTATACCGTTGATTTCGTTGGCTGCTATTGGCATGTCATCAAGAGCAGGAAGAAGCCTGTTATCCAGACCGGAGCTTGATGCAGCCGCTTTTAGCGACGCGCGAATGAATGATTCACTCCAATTTACGCTCAATATACTGATGCTGGATATCAGTCTGGGAGAGCTGCCATCTTGGGCCCTTAGAAATAGATCTTGCCAGCCGGGACGCAAAGTAACAGCGCCGTCTCTCAGTAATTCCCTTGCTGCAATTGAGATGTCGTTGTGCGTTACTCCAGCGAAGAATCCAGAGCTTTCGACGCGTTCAGCGCTGCTCGATTCAACAGACGAGAGACTCTTCAGCCACGCGCTCTCTTGCATGACCGTTTTACGCTCATGACCTCTTGGTCTGTACGTTTGCTCGTGCTTCGAATAGTCGTCCATCCATGCTTTGCCAAAGCCTTCGAACATCTTGGATCCATTCTGTTCTCGGCTCAGGCGAGCATCCCTGATATCGGCAATTTTTCCGTATGCAAACATGGTATCCTTGGCAGTGATTGTACCATCCCAATCAAGGACGAGGTTAATGGGCCTGGGCGCCATGTTCAGGTTGTTTCTTAGTTGCCGTGATGCTCGGAACATGGTACACCGCAGGAGTGTGGATGGCCTCACTTAGCCGATTGCCTTTGAGATTCAAGCCTGGAGATGTGTGACTTCGTGGATGAGATCGTATCAAATTAGGTGATACAGGCGATCTGCCAGAGACATGGAACAAAATATCTTCAGAAGGCAGATAGTCTCAATGGCATCTCGATATCGCCTCTATCACACGTATATCTTCATTGCGTAAACCTAGGTCGTTGCCACTACCCTCGCAACGATCGAATCGCAAAGCATGACAAGCAAAGAAGTATGTTCGATGTTCTGACATGTTCTGAAACAGTGCTGACCATGCAGAACCGCACAGACGCACCGTCAAACTCTCAAAGCGCATTCCAGCCCGTGTCTCTAGGTCCGCAATACGCCGTCCATCTCCGTGGGAATGATCATGGACAACAGTGGCAAACAAGTATAACAAATTGAATTGTTACCTGTTTCCTAGTTATGTCCCTCTCCGTGAACAACAATCACCTCACACTCAGTCTGCTACATCACAGACATATCTTGCGTCCGATTCAGACCGATTCCCAATCGCCTCGAAAGCACGCCTCGATCTGACAACCCCCCGACGCTGATTGGCTGAAGGTTCCGCAACTCCCTCGGTCTCCATCATAGATTCGCTTCGTTCGCCTTCACGACCACGACTTCGAACCTTCCTCCTCCACGATTCGACCTCCACACACTCTCCACTCCACCCCCCCCAAAACCACAGCAACATGGCGTTCCGTCTTGCCACCAGGCGCTTTGCGCCAGGCTTTGCGCCTCAGAAGATGTTCAGCCGCAGCATGGCCACCACAATCGAGCACAGCAAGGGCGAGCCCATTTCCACCGCCGCCGAGGCCATGACCGCCTCTCGCCCTCCCGTCCCCGAGACCAAGACCTCCACCGTCAAGGAGCCCTCAATGGACAAGGAGGCCTTGACCAAGACCTTCCACATCTACCGCTGGAACCCCGATGAGCCCACCACCAAGCCCAAGATGCAGTCCTACACCCTCGACCTGAACAAGACCGGACCCATGATGCTGGACGCGCTTATCAGGATCAAGAACGAGATGGACCCTACTCTTACTTTCAGGAGAAGCTGCAGAGAGGGCATTTGCGGTAGCTGCGCAATGAACATTGATGGTGTCAACACGCTGGCGTGTTTGTGTAAGTGGGAAAGAGAGGACAAATTGCCACGCTAGCCTGGACTAACATGAATGGACAGGCCGTATCCCCAGAGATGAGAAGCAGGAGTCTCGCATCTACCCTCTTCCTCACACCTACGTCGTCAAGGACCTTGTCCCTGATTTGACCCAGTTCTACAAGCAGTACAAGTCTATCCAGCCTTACCTCCAGCGCGACACCGCACCCGAAGACGTGAGTTGCAGTGAGCTCGATCCATTTCTTGTGCATTATACTGATAACATTTCACAGGGCCGTGAGAACCGCCAGTCCAAGGAGGAGCGCCGCAAGCTCGACGGTCTCTACGAGTGCATTCTCTGCGCCTGCTGCAGCACATCTTGCCCTTCATACTGGTGGAACAGCGAGGAGTACCTCGGTCCCGCCGTGCTCATGCAGTCATACCGCTGGATCGCCGACTCTCGTGACCAGAGGACCGCCCAGCGTATGGATGGCCTCAACAACAGCATGAGCTTGTACCGCTGCCTCACTATCCTGAACTGCAGCAGGACTTGTCCTAAGGGTCTCAACCCTGCTCTCGCCATTGCTGAGATCAAGAAGAGCATGGCCTTCACTTAAGCGTTCCTGTCGCAGGTGGGAAGGTTCGGATGACGAGAGTATTTTGGCTTTCAATGGACGCTGTTTGGCGCTGTTCTGTAAATACTGTAAAACTGCCAAAGTAATTTCTTTTGACAAATTATACCCTTGTATTCCAGACACAGTTCTTCTTTAAGGTGCTTCACAGTATTTTGTGTGGCCAGAGCATAGGCATTCTCTTGCGACGGTGGAAAGAGCGACCAAGCCCGCCAAGAGCCGAGTCCTGCCATGTCACTTCACACATCACCCCAACGAAGACATGAGCCGGCTAATGCTCGCATCAGAGTGAAGCATGCAATTGGGGTCTACCTGGAATGCTGCCTAGAAGCGAATTCAGGAAACCACGAACAGTCGCCACAACAATCACAAACTTTCCCGACAGCACCCATCCCTGCACGGCTCAAGCCATTTTTTTTCGCATCACACAATCACGGCAGAAAGAATCTCGCAATGGAATACAGCGAGCGCGTCTGCCAGCTCTGTGGCATCAGCTTCAATATCGGCAGGATAAGACGGCGAAGTATCACCTCACCACGCCCTTCACTCATCTGCGCGTCCATAGCTTACACACTATCTGCAAGCCGAGCGGGAAAGTAGCGCCTGGAGCCCTTCTGGACGACCAGGCACGTTCGCGGTTGTTGGAGCCTACGAGGAATTATGGGCAGAGTGTGACGACTGTGAAAATATAGACCGAGGGCCTTCTCAGGAGGGAGGGTACGAGCACCTTGCTGGGCTGGGTTGTGGGCTGGAATACCAAGGGTACTCCGGTTGGTATATCGGAGCGGAAGAGATGAGGGTAAGGCAGTGAGCGCAATGCTGGCCCATGAGGGACTGTCTCACTGACTGCGAAACAGGAGCGAACCTGGATCCAATGCCTGCACGCCAAGGACGACCAGTGGGTACCTGAGGCTGAAGACGAAGATTTCGAGATCGCTGCGAAGCACTGCTTTGTGACAGGCATCAGCAAAGATGGAGTCAGCGAGTTTGACGCCGAAGGATTTCAGCCTATCAAGCACGGCGTTCAGAACTGCAAGATCAACAACCTCGAGGAAGATCCGGTATGTGTCTGACAAACAAAAATCAAACATTCAAGAATGTCAAGCTTACATTGAACAAATAGACTGAACCTTGGGGCTTGCCGATGCACCCTGCCTGCTTTGAGATGTGAGTATTGGTATAAAAGCTACCGCCAACTGCCTCCAAACGGTCTTGTGAATGGTACTAACATTACCAGGTTTAAATGCATGAGCATCGAGCGCTTCGGTACCGTGGATATCGATGGCCTGTGGCTACTTCGCAGCACAAACGGCGACTACCCCCGTTTCGCGGATTTCGAGGAGCGCAACGATGTTACGCTTGTCGGTCAACAATGGTACCGTCATGTACCTGGAACCGAATACCTTGCAGCCAACCCAATCGATATCCCCGAGTTGAGGGCTCTCCTTGAATCTCAGCGGCAACAATCGAGCGATGTTGTGTTCGAGCCTCTCGTCCCTTCCAAGTCAGCGAAGGATCCCTTCCAGGCCTTGCCGTCTGAGCTTCGCGCACAGCTGCTCGAACTGCTAGCATCCTCAGATGTTGCCAACCTTCGTCTATCTTCCAAGGCATTCTCCCAACTGCCTCAGACCTACTTCAAGCACCTGATCAGGCAGGAAATGCCTTGGGTCTGGGAGCTGCATGATACCAACAGTGGGATCGAGCCCAAGCGCGGTCTGGACTGGTTCGTTCTGTGGTGGCACTTGTGGACGAACGATGGCGGCTACTGCGGGGACGAAGTGGCGAGAGCCGAAATTGAAGAAGGACAGCCAATCTATCACCCTTTCAAGTTCCAGATCAAAGGCCTGAGGAATCGGCGAATGATCTACGAGGACATCAGCATCATCCTCGACATGATGGCCGATGCTCGAGCGGAACTGGCTGAGTAAGACTGGCAAGCGACCACTGAAGGATGTGTTGAGTGCGCATCCGGCGACCTGAACGACCATGCTACAATGGCAATACTGCTGCTGCAGGGCATATGTTGTGATAAGCATGTAAACAGCATCGCTGCCCTGGAGTCAATAGTTGCTCGTGCTACATTGCTGTGTATGAACTGGTACGTAGCTAAGTAATGTGTATTAACCTGTGGAACAGCAGGATTCCATGAGTTCAATCTGGCGACACAGCTTCTTTGACCGTCTGCATGTTCAAGTTGCCTTTCCTCCCCCAGCCCTTCTGTCCCTTGGGGACAGTGGGTCTGAAGACTTCATAATGGTGGAATGCCTGTGCATTTAGTTCTTCTTCCTGTCCTGACCACAACCGTAAGGAATCTCGGAAAGTCGCTTTGACTCGCTCGTATGCCGCCTCGCCGAACTTCTTTATCAATGTCTGCTCGTTGGCCTTCTTCGGATTGTCTCCAACCAACACATGGCCGTCTTTAAGCTTCAAGTGAAAGCCCATGACTTCAAGCTCGTCAAGTTGGTCACTTTCAGAGCGTTTTTTCTTCTTCTCTGCTGTCGCCGAGTCTTTCTGATCGATAGTGCCGATGGCCCGGCCTTTTGAAATGGCGCAAAGGGTTGAGATGGCGCTGCCAGCGCTGAGACTGGTGTCCCAAGATATGTCTGGATAGAGAAACGAAGTCACTGTTGCCACCCAGAGCTCTAGTACAGGCGCGCGATTGATCATGATCTCGTGTTTTGACTCGTCGGACTTGGACTCATCGCCCTTGGTCGGCGCAGTGTCTTCACGTGATGGACCTTTAGCCTTGGGATTATGCACTTTGTTTGGATGAGCAGCTCGCTTTCTCGGTGTATATTCATCGGATGATGCTTTGCGCTTCGAGCTCGTGACGGCTGCTTTCGTTTCCGACGGATTGTCTATATGTGTTTGTTTTTGTTTAGCACCGTTGCGCGTTGTGGCGGGCATGCTGTTGGACGTTTGTTTGTTGATTAGTATCGTGATGGGACGATTGGCCAAGATTGAGAATCAGGTCGATTTCATCCAAAGCAGATGTGCCTTGTACTAATCTTATCGGAGCCGTCTCATGTACATACATAGATGCATGTTCACTTCCGCCTTACTTCAATGCTGTCATGCTGCGTCACATGTTAATACTGCAGGCACGCGATGCGGGGCTGAAAGACACGCTAGCAAGGATACTCCCGCATCCGCATCCGCGAGCTTCATCTCATCTCCAGCTGATTTCATGTTTGCGACCAAGACATCATCCACCACCAGCAACTGCCAACTGCCCCTGCTGCCACACTCCCTCGCCACACCAACCTCTTATACAACACACTGTCCGATCTTGAGGACTCACTTCACAAAGCAGAAAATGATCGACTTCGGCTTCAGCGAAGATGCTGAGCTGCAGAAGCTCAGCGCCCAAGTCGTAAGGACTCCTCGCAAATATTGCTGTTATGCTGTCGCGCGACCAGCGCGCATACTCGAGACTCAAGAAGCTAATGTGCGCGACACAGGCAGCTGAGCCCGAGGAGTTTGAGCACTGGGAGAAACTGGTTCGCGCCGCCGAAGCGCAAGAGGGTGGCCTTAACCGCAATTCGAGTCCGCAAGCGATCGCCTCTACTCGTGAGGCATACGACCGATTCCTCGCGAGATACCCTCTGTTTTACGGCTTCTGGAAGAGATATGCAGACATGGAGTTCGCGATCGCGGGACCGGAGGCGGCAGAGATGGTGAGCACAACCAGACGAAAGCAAATCGGACCGCGCTGATTTGTGCAGGTCTACGAGCGCGGTGTCGCTAGCATCGGCAATTCCGTCGACCTCTGGACCAATTACTGCGGCTTCAAGGCTGAGACGAACCACGAACCCGAGATGATCAGAGAGTAAGTCCCTGGGCATTCCCTCCCCTCACTGCCCATAACCACAGCACGAACAAGTCAAACCCACTTTGGCGTACATCCTACGCGAAGCGCGCTTGCGACACGCTTGGTGAGATTTCCAGCCCTGCTCAAGGTTGCGGTCAAGTCTCACGTCTGCCTCATCAGCACTTCCACACGCCGCGCTTGCTTTCCTGCTCGAGCCTGCCTTTATTCGCACAGCTACGGCTCATACACTGCCTCTGCGCAACCAAGCTTGCCATTCGATCAAATGCGCTTCCTTTTGCAATATGTTCGCCTCCACCTTCCTTTCCCCTGCTCCCGCCCCTGTTTTCTATCCGAACCCAGTCATCTAACAACTTTAGGCTTTTCGAGCGTGGCGCAGAGAGCTGCGGTCAGGACTTCCTGTCGCATCCTTTCTGGGACAAGTACATCGAATTCGAGGAGCGCCTTGACGACAAGGACCACATTTTCGACATTCTCACCAAGGTCATCCGCCTACCACTTCACCAGTATTCACGTTACTTCGAGCGTTACAACAACATGTCAAAGGAGCAACCTATCGAGAAGCTTGCCTCTGCAAATGTGATCGCATCTCTTCGAAGTGAGATTGAACAGACCGTTGGCACCAACCCTGCCGACGTTGAACGCGAGATGCGCACACGCCTCGAGGCTATGCATTGGGAAATCTTCACTGGCACCCAGACCGAGGTGACCAAGAGGTGGACATACGAATCCGTCATCAAGCGTCCATACTACCACGTCACCGAGCTCGATGACGAACAATTGACCAACTGGGGCAAGTACTTGGATTACGAGGAGGGCGAGGGAGACTACGGACGCATCAAGTTCCTTTACGAGAGATGTCTGGTAACCGCGGCCAACTACGACGAGATCTGGTTCCGCTATGCAAGATGGCTGGCCGCACAAGAGGGCAAGCACGAAGAAGTCCGAAACGTGTACCAGCGCGCTAGCTCCATCTTCGTCGCAATCGCAAAACCTGCAATCCGCCTACAGTACGCCAACTTCGAGGAGTCACAGGGTCGCTTCGACGTCGCTGTTGCGATCCACGAGGCCGTCCTCATGCACATCCCAAGCCACCTGGAGACCATCAAGTCACTGGCAAACCTACACAGGAGGCAATACGGCGTGGACTCGGCTATCGAAGTGTTGAGGAAGTACAGCGAAGACGGAGACTGCACGCAGCAGACCAGAGGCGCACTCGTAGCCGAGTGGGCTCGCATCCTGTGGCGCAACCGAGACGACAGCGCCGGCGCCCGCGAGCTCTTCGAGAGCACACAGAATCAATTCCTCGACTCGCAGCCATTTTGGAGCAGCTGGCTCTTGTTCGAACTTGAACAGTCAGCAAACAAGTCTCAACAGTCAGCCGCACATGAGCGCATCAGGGGCGTGCACCAACTCATCCGCCACAAGTCAACACTTCCGCCGGAGCTAGTCAAGGCGCTAAGCTCACAATACACCCGTTACCTGGAAGAGCGCGGCGGCAAGGATGCGATGAGCGAGCTTCTCAAGCTTGACGCTGAGCTGAACGGTCCCGCGAGTGTCCAGAATGCTGTCAAGGCCAAGGCCTAGGTGGCCTCGGTCCCCAACAGAGGCGGATACGGACGCGTGACGTGCCCGATTTTCAGGGTTGGTGGGTGGTTGGCGTATTGAGTTTGTCACGAGGCCAGAGCAGGATCGCACATTTTGGAGGTGTGCCAGTATCCACAAGCTCGTGGCCGTAATTGGAGAGAAGGTTGAATGACCTGGTGGGTGATCAGCGTATTGAGTTTGTCACGAGGCCACAGCAAGGATGGCACATTATGGGAGAGTGCCGGCGTCTACAAGCTCGTGGCCGTGTTTGGAGAGAAGGTTGAATGGCATGGGTGCAGGAAGTGCACATGCGCTTCTCTTACGGGCGGGCGATTTCTGTATTATAGGGCAGGCGGCTTGTAGCTATATGCATGCTGCGAGCGACGAAATGAGATACCTTGTGAATCGAGTTGTAACAATCTGACGGACAACACGATGCAGTAATGGTGAATTGACCATCTCTTGGTGCCATCAAAGGTCAAAGGTCTTGCACACGCTGAAGAGAATGACCAACAGATTGGCGGCTTCCCGTGACGATCCGAATCTCCTGTTGTCTGTCTGTTTGGACATATCTACATATCGTACAGCAACCTCCGCCGTCACAGTCCCAGATGCCTCAGAGGCCTGCCTGCAAAAAGGCCCGGCTCATGAATATCGTACAAGTACTTGTGCAGCACATTTCTGCTTGAACCTCAGAACCAGGGCTTCGCGTTCTTGCGCTTCTCTTCGGCGGCGAGGCGCTTGGACTCTTTCATTTCTTCCATCTGTGGCTTCGGTCAGCGATACTGTCGTGCGTTCTTTCGGGAGATGAGTTCTCTGCCGGGGTAGTTTCGACTTACCCAGTTCTTCTTGCATTCCTTGTATGCCCTATACATCAAGTGGTCAGCTCTTTTTGGTTCTTGATCGAATGCCGGCATGGAAACTCACTCAAAGTAATCCGTGCACAGCTCCCTGTCGCCGCCGTTCCGCCGTAGGCATTTCAAACTTCTGTTTGCTGCATCTTGACATGGATCGAAATATTCACTGGTTCGTTTGCTGGGCCGTCGTGTGAGCTCGTTGGGTTGGTGTTTTTACAGCTGCTGGAGGTTTATATACCTGCTGAATTTCGACTGGCTCTTTTTCCAGGTGCCCGTGTCTTCTTCTGGGGTTTTGGACGAGTCTGCCATGGTTGAAAGGACTGTCTATGTATATTTATGCCGACATGCCATCAGATGTGGCGCGCGGACGAAGTGAATACATAGCACACACACTAGGTTAGAGTGCGGGAGTGAAGCGGCGCGGGGGCTAGCGCGGGTCCCTGCAGGCGGCTTTGAATTGTGGATGAGAGGGCACAAAGCGACAAGTACACGACAGGAGCACGCCGCGACATCAACAAATGCTTTGTCTGGCCCCTACAGCGGATTGTTATTGAGCAACCAACAGGAAGATGTTCATCTGCCAAGTCGATCTTTTGTGAAGCCAATATTGTCTGGCGTACCCGGAGCACGCACGCAATCTGGTGCTACTACTACTGCATCCACCTCACATCACCTGCCTCGCCTGGTCCACCGCTGCAGACGCACCTAAACGCCTCGTGACCGCGAGCACATCAACCCGACCGCCTTCTTTCTTGCACGCACCCTCGAGGACCTCACCCGGGCTCGCCACCTTCGACCATGTTCTCGCGTATCCAGCCTCTTGCAAATAGCACCAGCAATCCGAGAAAACGACTGAAGCGCGCCCACAGTTCCAACAGCGAAGACGGCTCACCTGACAACCACTCTCACCCTACATCCACCATGCCTGTAGGACCCACTCCTACACAGCCGCTCGCCAGCTCCAATACCGCCTTGGACAAACAGCCATGTCACCACCAGCAAATGCTTGCACGCCTGGAACCCGACCTCGACTCCATGCGCCACCTCATCACATGCAAGATCTGCCAACGATTTCTCTCTGAGCCGTATGGACTGGCTTGTGGACACACATACTGCTATGTCTGCCTCGATGCGTGGCTGGTGGCGCAGAGGAAACGCACGTGCCCGGATTGCCGTGCTACGATCAAGCAGCAGCCGGTGCCCTCGTTCCTGATTCGCGAGATGACGAGAGTGTTTGCGTATCGTGCGGAGCTGCTGCCTGATGGAGAGACCGTGGAGGAACATGACGAGTACATCAAAGAAGCCGTGGCGAAGGTGTCTGAGGATAAAGAGAGCGGAGGTCTGTTCAGCGGGCTGTTCAAGAATGCCGACAGGCTGCAGTGGGGACCTTTACACGACCCTGGTGATGATGTGGACAGATGCCCGAACTGCCACTGGGAGCTGGAGGAAGGTCGTTGCGGCAGCTGTGGGCTCAACATCGGAGACGAGGACGGGTTTGGCTTGGATACTGGTGAGTCGGAGAGCAGTGACGAGGATGATGAATTGGATAACGAAATGGTGCCTCACGATTACGATGATGGAATGGATGACCCGGGATCGTTCGATGATGACGACTTCATGGATGAAGATGGTGGACACCATTACCCGCATGACGACGATGAGCACGACGGACTGGATCTTGACGCATTCGGAGTCTTGCCTAGACCTGCGGCGGCTTTGAGGAGACAGCGGAGGTATCGCCACGATCCTATAAATCTCGACAGCGAGCCTGAGTCCGAAGACTCCGAGGACCCCGACAACGACCCACAAATGGAAGGCTTCCTCGATGACGATGCCATCGAAGAGTTGGACAGCGGCTCTAGTCAAGAGCAATCTGACTCTGAACCTGAAGCTGAAGAAACCCCCCGCAACAATAGGCCAAGGCAATTCATTCGTCCCATGGTCATTCATGACTCGGACGATGACATCCCACAGCAACCTCGGAGGCCGGTCGTTATAGAGTCGTCGGATGACGAGGAGGAGGGCCCTGTCACGCGCAACAATCAGAGAGCTGGAAAAGTAAGCCGTGGCACTAGACGACCACAGGTATTTGAGATCTCGGACAACGAAGACACCTCGGACGATGATGACGATGATGCCGAGGATGCCGATCGCCCCAACGCAAATGGCGCACGAGCAAGGGCGGCGGCACCAGGACGCACACATCACAGCATTCCTATCAATAGCGAAAGCGGCAGCAACTCTGAAGCCAACTCCGAATCCGAATCCGACGACGCTGGCGGTGTGGATGCAGGTGGCTTCTCACCTATGCAGTCCGAAGGCGATGATGAGTCTCATGCAGAAGAATTCGAAGGCAACTACGGCGCATATGGCATTTACGACCAACACGACGGTCAGGACAGCGACGGAGAAAATTTCCCCCCTTTCTATCAGCAAGGCGACAGCGACATTGACGACGACTACGATCACGACCGTGCCCAGCACGACATGGATATCCTCAACGCCATGAATTACGATGATGACGACGACGACGATGGCGGAAGAAGTACGACTGCTGGGTCCGCTCCCTTTCCCTCCCCTTTTCATTTTCCATAAATGTTGCTAACAAGGCTTCCAGATACTCGGATTGAAACCACACCTCCTACAGCACGCCCAATCGAAACAACACTGACACACCGCCTGTCAAAGCGGCAACAGCGCCGCAGGCGAACCGCGAACCGCGATTCAGGCGATAACGTCGTTGTACTCGAGAGCTCGCCGCAGGAAACTCGACGATCTCCCCAACCCGGAGGATCGCAGGCTAGGACTGATGAGCAGCAGCAGGAACGACAGCAGCGTTCGCGCGTACGGAGAGTGCAGGGCAGAGACAGTCTGAGATCGCCTGTCGGGGCCGAGAGGCGGAGGCGTCGTTGAGCAATGTCTCGTTCTTGTTCTTGCATGGTTGCTGGTTATTTTGAGTACCCGGAGCGAATCCACGGATCAAGGTTGTTTGCCTCGGGAGAGCGGATTTGATTAGATGTTCAGCATGAATGGGGTTGCCATGAGGATCGTTGTCCACGGCTCAAGTTGGGAAGCACGGTGGAGATGAGGTAGTCGAAGACAGACAGAACAGACATTGATACCCCACCTTCTCTCTCGCTCTCCCATAGTTCGCTACAAAAGAGAAAACAATACTTCCTAGCTGAATCCTCGGCTCGTACTATACTATAACGTAATACAAATTTTGCAACTGGTATTCAGAGAGAGGAAAAGGTATGCTAGCATGCGACCCTGAGCGATTGATGATGTGTTACAATACTATACTGTAACTATCCAAACTCTACAGAAACCTTAAATTACTTCTGGCATAATTAGAAAAGTATATATCAGATTTAGTTTCTTTTTTTTTTTTTTTTTTGATTACAATACCCTTAGAACGTCGCTTTTACTACTACGAGTGCATAATGTTTTGCCTGTGTGTGATATTTTTATATATATGCACGCTATCCTTTTCAGGGCTAGGGTTAGTATGTAAGCATTTCGATTCGATTCGATGGTGGTATAAGATTGTTATGGCTCTGAACCTTGCGGAATTACTGTTTGTGTGCCAATGGGTCTATAGGCATGGAGAAAACAAGGCGAGGCGTTCCCGATAGCACCGGGTGTGCCTCTGTCTTAGGGATATATATGGATGTGTGTACTTCGCGAGGTCGTCTGCATGGCATTCCATTTTTCCATTTTTTTTTTTTTTTGCACAATGTTGGAAAAAAAAAAAAAAAAAAAAAGAGAGATCACCAGGGGCACATCCGTTGTGATAGAATCGTCTGGTTATTTGGCATGATGCGTATGCAAGTGAAGCTATCTTTCTGATCTGGGAAAAGTACATTTCGAAAGGTAGGTAGGTAGGTATTGTACGTCAAATAGCCTCTTCAGCACCCCAAAAACAAAACCTTTCCCAAAACACTTATTCTCTGCATCGCGTTCGTTGATCTCTTCTCCTTCCTTCCTGCAGCCAATCCATACTACGAACTTGTCCTTGGTATGGATTGGATGGATTGCATCTAAGCGCTGAACGAGCGACGGACGCTGCGCTCGACGTACTGCACGTCGCAGTCCTTAGGCGCGCCGCCGGCACCGCCCTGGTTGGAGCTGGCGTCGATGGGCTCGACGGAGAGATTGTTCTCGGAGTTGGTGGGCTGGGCGATGGTGGTGTTCTCGGAAGAAGAAGACGAGGAAGAAGACGAGGAAGAAGAAGAGGAAGAGCCGGAAGCAGCAGCAGGGGCAGAGCCGCCCTTGACAGCGACCTCCTTGCTGGAACCATCGGCGGTGCCCCAGGTGGTGCCGCCGGGGATGAGCTCCGGGCCGACGGTGTAGGGGTACTCGGTGACCTGGGTCCAGATGTTGAACTCGACGGCAGGGTCGTCGGGCTGGACGCCGCCGGGGATCTTGATGGTGTCGAAAGCGGGCATGGCGTCGACGGCGGAGCCCTCGACCTTGAGCTGCGCGCAAGAGTAGTAGTACTCGGCGCCGGTGGAAGTGCCCTGGGCGCCGTGCAGGGGGATGTGCTCGACGCGCACCAGGTACTCGCCGTCGGGGATGGTGTCCGGGACGGTGAACTCGATACCCGGCTGGCCCCAGGTGCACCAGGCGTTCTTCAGGGCGCCGTCGTTCTGAGGGCTGGAGCAGAAGAGGGCGTCGCGCACCTTGAACCAGTCGCCGGAGCCGTCGTCGGACTTGACGTCGGAGGAGGCGGACATGTAGACTTGGGCGGGGCCTGAGATGTGGTGTTAGTTGACTTTCGAGCGGGGCAAGTGTTGGGCCTTGATTGAGGACATACCAGGGTGCTCGATGGAGGTCATGCCGAAGGCGCCGAGGAACATGACCTTGTCGCCGGTGCCGACGGTGTAGACATCAGTGTTGGCACCGCTCTCTCCGCCAGGCTGGCAGCGGAAGTCGTTCTCGAGAATCTGCTGGCCCTTAGTGGGCATGTAGCCGCGAGTGTGCTCGCGGATGTACTGCCAAGACTGTCCGACGAGCTCGCCGTTGACTTGGAGCTTGTCGAAGGTGTAGTGGGCGCGAACAGCGACGGCCAGCGCCAGGATGGAAGCAGCAGTCTTCATATTGAAGAGACTGGTGTTGTTTTTTGAGTTAAAAAGGTGTGAAGGAGGCTTGCTAGAATGAAATTCTTCGATCAACGAAGATGGGAATGGATAAACGAAAGTTGAAACGAGTGAATGTCGTTGACGAAGGTGGACTGAATGAGAATGATTTTGCACTTACTGAACGGTTGCAAGACGACGCAACTTATACAGCAGACCTCTACCCTTGTCGTCCGTGGACATGTTCACCAAGGATGTCCTAGTTCTAGGGTTCAACGTGACACTAGAAGGCACATGGCGAGTACCCACTAGTTTGAGGCGACTAAGCGCCGTATCAAGCACCATGGAGCATGTCAACGTGACAGTGCGCGGGTGTGGTTTGCATGCTTGTATGAGATATACAGGGCGGCAGTGCTTGTAGCGTGTGATGCGGAGTAGAGTATCGGGCCGTGAGGTTTGTATCTGGTATGGCGCTTCGCTTGATACCTCCAAAACGTGGTGATCGACGACAGCGTGTTTTGGAGCATTGCAGAATACTTTCGCGAGGACTTGGCGATTGTCTGGAATGCGATCTGACGACAGGCATATAGATTAGTACGAGGATACGAGGGACTCGATAGGGTGACGATTGCGTGAAGGGGAACTGCACGAGAAGAGGCCGAGGTGGATCCTGCCACTGCGTCGGAACGATTTTTCCTAGTGCGTGATGGCGACTGTCGAACTCCTTTTGCGAATCGAGTGAAGATGGCCAGATTGGGAGCACTCGAAGCTCGCTTCAGTCTTGGCGTTTCAAGATTTCGATAAGCTGCATTGCTTTGATTGTAAAGTAGTCCGCGCAGCAAGAATTTCTCCACCACCCAGTTCGATTTGTTGAGCTGGGAAGGATTTGACGACGGTATATTGCGTTCATACCAGATGCCGGGCATGTACAGTATTTCCAAAGCCCCTGTTGTGTGCTGAGCGTCATCGTAGATAGTCGCCGAGCGATCTTGCTATGACCAAGATGTAGGTTTCAGGTCGCGCAGGAATTCTGCAGTTCCAGCCGGATATCCTGCCGAGCCAAGGAGGAATCTCCGAGCAAGGTAGCGAAGCGATTGCATGTGTGATCCCAGCTGCGTGTGGAAAGGTGCGATGGGCGCGATCCGGTCGGCTTGTAGTAGAGTCATCGGCCCGGGTCGTTGCCTTCTGCTGTGTTACTGTCATCCGAGATGCTCTGGAAATAATACCGCTGTCACTGATGGGCCCGGGTGGAAGAGCGCGCAGCTTGCTCCATCGGCATAAGTAAGTCCGAAGTTCTTTTCCATGGAGAGATGCCATCCAACCTGGGCTATCTGAATTCAAGATTTATCTCTGTAGCAAAGGTGGAGAGAGGTCATGATGTTTGTCTGATGAAGTGAGGTTGGGAAGGCAAGCACTGCTTTTGAAGATCGGCCTAGGGCATAGGGTTATGCAGTAGGGCATTCATGCGGGTGTCAAATGTGGGCAGTCAAGCACGAACAAACAATCGTGAATCCTGCTTCTCCTGTATACATTATGATTCCCTCTCATACTTGCTCAAAAATGATTGCTCATAACGGACAAACAATTCCACGCCTCAGGCCCATGCAGACGCTTACGTGAGCAGGATCACATGTCACGACAATAATAGAGGGCAGGGCAACGTTTGGCTAGAAGATCTCGAACGTGTTCCCCGCAAACGCTTTCCGTTGCGGTGGAACCTTGGGCGGCTTGGAGTGTGGAGCTCCACGGTCATCTGCATCCACGCGTGCGACCTTGGACCACTCAGCCTCAGCGCCTCTCAGCCTTGACATTAACACGAGAGCCCATCCCACCAGCCTGGTACGCAAGACACTCTTTGACTCTTTGTCCTCAAGAGGCCACCGCAAGCCCACACCACGCAACAACCCGCACAAACGCTGCCGCCGCCGACCCACGCCCTCCGAGACACGGCCACGGCTACACACATACATGCGCATCGCCGCGCCGTTGGCGTCTGCGCTCCATGAACAACGCCAGCGACCATGAAGTCGACACGACATCTTCGCGCGCTTCCGACGCTGCGCAGCCAACAGTATCCAACAAACGGACAAGAGAGAGACGCATCTCGAGGAAGCCTGCATTGCAAGTGATATGCTTGGGCGCAAGTGGTGGACCGAGCGAGGAGAACGTGACCGCCTTCCTCGTTCGGAGCCTTGCTACAGAATGGGCAAAGGGCAGCTTGCTCGCCGTGGATGCCGGCAGCCATCTTGCACCTATAACTAGGATCATCGAGAAGGACTTTGCCCTCACCAAGCAGAGGGCAGACGCGGATGAGCGTCGCGAGGCAGCCAAGGGAACGGAAACACCAGGTCTGAGCCATGATCTTGCCAACACCTCTCTGTCTCCGACACAGGAGACTGAACCTGATACTGAGAGCTCTGAGGCTGAGGAGACTCCCAAACCTGAACCAATGTACATGACGTATGGCCCATTCGCGGGTATGAAGCTGCCGCATGCGTCTGGGAGGGCCAATTCACTGCACTTGCTCCAGACTTACATCTCCACCTACCTGATCACACACCCGCATCTGGATCACATTTCTGGTTTTGCTATCAACACGGCGGCATTTCATGCGACGTCCAAGCCGAAGACGCTGGCCGCATTACCTGGTACTGTGGACGCAATCAAGAGACACATTTTCAACGATGTCATCTGGCCCAACCTTAGCGATGAAGACGGAGGTGTTGGTTTCGTCACGTTCCAACGACTGAAAGAAGGCGGCGATCCAATGGTGGGCGAAGGTGACGGGAGAGGATACATCGATGTATGCGACGGCTTGGGCGCAAAAGCATTCAAAGTCAGCCACGGCGTATGCACAAAGTCACCTCCAGCACATCAACATCGTGGCAGTGTACCTAATATTGCCGACTCGAATCATGGAGGCTCGACTGACATTACAGCGCAAAGCATGGCAAGGTCCATGTCTTTCAATCAGCAGCCTCAATATAACAATTCACCGGGCACGCCAGGACCGACACCGAGACAGAGCTTCCACAACAACCAGCCATCGCCACGGATACATCCTCAAGAGTCATCCTGTGTGGTGGACAGTACAGCATACTTTATCAAGGATAGCGAGACCGGACGGGAGGTTCTCATTTTTGGAGATGTCGAGCCCGACTCATTATCACTCACACCGCGAAACTACATCATCTGGGCAGAGGCCGCAAAGAAGGTTGCGAGTGGGTGTCTTACAGGTATTCTCATCGAATGCTCCTACAACGATAGCTGCGCGGACGAATACCTCTTCGGCCATCTAGCGCCTCGCCACCTGTTCGCAGAATTGGTAACCCTCGCAGGTATGGTTCGAGAAGCGAAAATCCACCTCGGCATCGATGAAAGACAAGCAAAGAAGCGCAAACGCTCCGGCATGACCAGCGGCGAAGTTGCCCGCCACGCAGTCGGGGAGAGTGAACGCAAGCGCAGCCGCAGCCTCGCGAGCAGGACCGTGAGCCAGAACCATCGCCGGCGCAGCGAGCCCGACCACAGCATGCCAGATTCATCGCCAATGCACACTCCGGGTCCACCTTCCCCGGATCCATCCAACTTCCCAACATCAGACGCCGGCCCGGCAGACGCTCCCATGTCGCCCATGTCCCACTCGCAGCCATCGCTTCACGCCCCGAGCAACAGCAGCAACCACGCCCAAGCAGCGCACTACGGCCCCAACGGCTTTGCGCGAGCCAGCACTTTCGACGTCGGCAGGCCCACAACTTCCGAACCCGGGTCCTGGGATCCACCGCTGAAAGGCCTGCGCGTCGTCGTCATCCACGTGAAGGACACGTTCAAGGACGGCCCGCACGTCAGCGAGACGATCGCCGAAGAACTGGACGCTTACGAGCAAGCGCTGCAGGACGAAGGCAAGGGCTTGGGCTGCGAGTTCGTCATCTCCAAGAGTGGCGAGAGTTACTGGTTTTGATGTTTCTGGATGTCTTTCTTTTTTTTTTTTCTCTTCATTCTTTGTCTTCTGAAGAAGACTTCTCGCGAGTCTGGGGGGCTCGCAAACGTGATCTTTCCTCTTCTCTTCCATTTTCTTTTCTTATCCCATTTTCCTTGTTGGGTTGGGCTTGGCTGGGGTTGGATGGTAGCCGCTGGCTGGTAGTGGAGACTACTGCTACTACTTACCGCAAAATGGTTTCTCCATGGCTTGGATGGATGGATGGACAGGACTGACTATTATTGAGGAGGAGGAACCGGGTGGCGATGCAATGGGAAGGTATAGGACGGGATGGGTGTGTTTCTGGCGCTCTCTGCTGGGCGGGACACGGGTTTGTTTTTGTTGTTGTTTGGGGGGTTTCGCTTTTGCGCTGTCTTTTCTTTTTACTCGCGGGTCTTGTCCTTTGTACGACGCGTGTTCTGATGGATTGATGGATGGATGCTGATGGATTCGGCCCTTGGTTTTTCTTTTCGTTTTTCTTTGTTTACAGAGATGCCAGGGGCGAATATGGGCTTAGTTATATGTTTCGTTCTCCCACGCGGGTGAATTAGAATTGTGATCTGGGGATTGGGGATGATTGATGGGGTATATATATATTAACCTGGATTGCATGCACACTGTGAACGTGAAGACTTGGTTTCAGTGGTTGAAGCGTGCATTCTCTGGAATTTCTGTATGTTCCATTGTACCGTTTTTCCCTTTTCTTTTTGGGTCGCACATTTCATTTCTCCTTCGCATTTCGCTGCTGCTTGCTGTTGTACTTTTGTAAGGCCATGTCCGTCGGTTCAAACACCACACGCTTTAATAATAACGCTCACTCGACGTGTTACTTTATTTTTGAGATTCGTGGGTTGCAAAAAATTGTCCTTTTCTGTCTATGTAAACTTGTTTAACTAACTCTTTCGACTATTTTTTGAGATTATAGTTATACATTCTTTGCTTTCCCTTATCCTTTACGCTCCGAAGACGAGCATTAGGTCATTTATTATGATTTTAAACCCAAGTAGGAATTGACTGACTGTGGTCCTGTGTCTGGATATTCGCGTCGAGATTGCCCTTGGGCGTCTCTGTGGCTAAATGACAGTGCAATTTTTGCTAACCAGCAGTGCTGCTGAGAGCTGCATTCGCGGGCAGGTGTGTGTGCGGTGAGAGGCGAGCGAGGACTACCTAGTGAGTGCTTGAGGGCAACAACGCTGCCGTTGTGTTGTGGCGACCACTCTCCCTCATGGCAACACGTTCTGTTCTGTTGGGTAAGGTCAAGAGAAGCCTGGCTACAAGAAGGAAGAATTCTGTGGAGAACAAGCTTAAAGAGATGAACTCGAATACATATAGGTGAGCACTTATTGCATTGGCAGAGGTAACCATGGTGAGCTTCCGCGGACGATTCGCTTGATGTATCGCTGGTACCGCAGGTCGAATGTATGCTATGCGTATTTGTCTGACGTGTGCGGCTTTGACAGATTGACTGTTGCGAGATCGTTGGAATCGGAGTTCTATAGGAGCAGATGGTTCACTCGAGGCTGGACACTACAAGAGCTTCTTGCACCTCGATCAGTCGAGTTTTTCACCTGCGAAGGCGCGCGTCTCGGTATCGAAATCACGCTTGCATCTCCGAGATCACCGGGATTCTAAGTCCAGGGCTTAACGGGAATACCCTGCCACGATTCCGCCGAGAGAAGCGTTTCGCATGGTCGCAGTTGCGAGCTACCCCTGAAGACAGAGCATACTCCTTGCTTGGCAACGTCATTATTAACGACGAAGGAGCAAGTGCAGCGAAATTGGAGGATTGATATATCTTTGTATGATGCATCTTTCGGCGGCGTATTTCTTGCACTTTTCATTCAACGTGTTGAACAGAATAAGTTGTAATCGTCTCTTGCTTTGTTCTCTCCCCCTTGTGCCTTCAGTTTCTGCAAGTTTGTCGCTTGCTAGACTGGCCGATGGATGGGAACGGAAAGTCGAAGGTCTGCAACTACCCCTCCGCGGCGTCAAAGCCGCCATTCACGCAAGGCTCGCTTGCCGCTGACATGCACTCGTGCCATCTCGAGACATCTCTCCATCTACACCTACTAGGCGCGTTATCGAGAACGCGGGATTACGTTTCATCCAAGTGCGGCGAGCTCCAATCAATATGGATGCGTATCAACCTAGTTTCATGCTGCCGCCGAACTTCTTGTTCCCACCAGATGGCAAGATCAAGCCTGGCATAGTTCTTAAGGAGGGAGACAATGGCTTGCCCGACCCTCGAAAACAGCTCTACGATGGCACATCGCAGGCGGGCGAACTGAAGACGAACAGCCTACCAAAGTTTCATTACTCTGGCGACGCGAAATCGAATACAAAGGTCGACTTCTGGATCGATGCGCTCAGCCTGGCGGAGATAGGACTGGGAGGAGAGCATGGGCGCGACAGCAACCTTGTCATCGACACCGGCCCTGCGAAGATCACCGCTTTCGATCCAACCGAAGCATACATTGCACAAGTCATGAGCGACCCGTTCTTGTCGGAATATACCAAGCGACCGAGACGAAGACCCATCTACCTCATCACGGGTGCTATGATCGCAGACAGCGCTACGATTGAAGTGCAAAAGGGCAAAACATCTTTGTACCGAGCTAAGGTCATGATCAATGGTGAAGGAGTCGGGGTCCCCGTCAGAGCAGGACCGGAATTTGAACGAGAAGCGAGCCAGGGTGCAGGATCGATTTGGGAATTGTCGCAACCCTTCACATTGGCGTATACCCTTGTAAAGATTCGAAAAAAAACTTTAGGCGGTGCTGGGAGCCGGGACTATAATGACCATGCTTTGTGGGATGGCAAGAAGACATCGGGCATTGATGATGATTGGGAGGTGGAAGACTTCTTACAACCCCGTGACACGAATGCTGAACAGTGCGATTGAATGGCGAGGATGACAATGCGACACCATCTATCTCCACAATGTCTCAAACATTTTTCCCAACACACTCACTGGACTGACAAATTCAGTGGTCAGCAAATTGGCCGGCTGGACATAGTCGTAATCGCCCTTCTTCTCTGCCATCAGCATGAATATCTTGCACATGCCACTTGCCCGAGAAACAGCAATCTTTGCACTATCCACTCGAGCCTGCAGAGCACTCTTCCGATTCTTTGGAAATTGACCAATGAAATCCTTTTCTGTATGTCTAATGAAATCGAGTACCGAGGCAGCGATGGCAGCGGCGATTGGAGTGGCATAGGACGTTCCTGTGCAGAAGATCTCTGCCGAATCTCCAGATTCATCCGGCACCGACCAGACCGGCACCATAACGCCGAGTGTGGCGAAGTTGTAGCAATTTGCTCGGTGCGGTGGATTGTCCTTGTATGGGAAACCTTTGCCTTCTGCTGCGTAGACTGACATCACGTTGTCTCGCGTGCTAGGCCACCGCTGTGCGAGCGCTGTGTTCCCGCCAACGTTCGATGCTGCTGCTATCAGTAGTACGTTGTTGTCATCTGCTTTCTTGAGAGCCTGCTCAATGACTTCGACCTCAGCTTCGTACCCGAAGGACATCGATATGATGTTGACGCCCCATGTTTCCACTGCGTACGATATCGCCTACATTGTGCCGTCAATTCAGCAATTCTTGGTCGATCTGAGCTGCGAGATTACCTACCTGAGCCACGCGATCCGTATCGTCAATGCCTGCGGTTCGTCCCCTGACCTTGGTAGGCCTGCTATCAAAGACCTGCGCAACGAAAAGCTCGCATGAATCAGAGGCGCACTTTAAAAAAGCCGTTGCACAGTGGGTTCCGTGCCCATCAGGGTCGTTGCCACCGGGGAGTATGATGTTCTCTGGCGTCGCACCGAGCCAACTCCGAGCCTCTTTGACACGTTCATCGTACAGCATCCAGGTTTTCTCTCCGATGTAGAGGCCTGTGTCTAATATAGCAACTCTGAGAGGCGGTAGAAAAGATCTTTGTAGCGGGCGAAATTCGTGGAAACGCTGCAATCCGCTTATGAAGTCGTGTGCTTTGCTTTCTCTGTACTATCAGATCAGCGACTTTGAGATCGTACACGTCAGCAGGATATGTTACCCACTGATCATTGTCGTGCTTTCGATGAGAGCCATCATCGTGGAGACAGTATCTTCGACGAATTGTCTGATCTTCCGAACGATCAACCGAAGGCAGGGGTGATCTTTTGGTCGACCTTGGATCTGCTACTTCCGAGCTCCGGCGCTTGCGAGAAGACATAGACTTTATTGGCGGATACAATGGCATTCGCGCAATCTCTCCTTCAAGCGTAGTTCTGCACTGTGTTAATAGCTTGTTGAGCCTGTAAATGATGTCTTCGAGAAATTTCATCCGCAGGCTCTCGTTGCCATGTATGATATCTCCTTTGAATGCCGGTTCGAAAAAACAAGACTTTACTGCTCCCCAAACGTAAGGTGCTCGTTCTGGGTTCTGATGCCGGTAGCTCACCATAAAGTCTCCAATGCCAGATATCTCGACAGGATTACCAGAAATGAGTTCCAAAATTAATTTTCCGAGCACGGGGAGACACTGCATGTTGGGGTTGATCATCCGGAGCAAGCTCTGACTACTGCGCTGGTTCTTTGTGCGGTTCTCGCTCGCGTCGAGACAAACTTCCAAGAACGGCTGGAGTAAGACCGGTGCCGAACCATGCGGTTGATAAAACCAAACATTTATATTGTCTGTAGCGTAGGGGAACCAAGCACTGTTACCCAGCTGCAAGAAGGCGTGGGACACAAGCAGGGCCAGTGCTACTCGCTGCTCATATGGCCTTTCACGAATGGGATAGGCCGTGCCTTCAGCAGTAAGACTTGCAAGTGAAACCATAGAATAATCGGGCCAGTCTTCGGTCAGGGCTGGAGAAGTAGTCCAAGAGTCGGAACCGGCACAAGAGCTTAGCGTAGTGATGGCAGGACATCGTCGTGACAACCGTACCAAATCGTCGTGTAGACATAGCGCCGGTGCTGTTACAGTAACCTCTTGGCCTTCTGAGAACTCATAACCTTGGTAGCTGCAGCCATTACTTGTGGATTCGGTTTTACTTTCCAATGCCTCAGCACCATTGATGTTGAGTAAGACTGTACTCCAAGGTGCTCGCATGTTGTTGTCCGTTGTGAATTTCAACAGCAAGTTGATCTGACCACCATTAGTCTGGCACGGCGTTGCAAAAGAAGCCAGCACGTGTGAGTGCTTGCATGATCCCTGACAGCTACAGCTCCAGCCACGAAGCAGTGTTTTATGAACGCGTTGCAATGGTGGGCATAAATCGTTCGCAATCTTTTCTGCCCATGGGTCTTTCATGCCAGTGTCATCAGCATCCTCATACTCAACAGAGTCTCTGCACAACAGCTGCGCCGCCGTGGTGGACCGCTGGACAATTTTCTTGCACTGGAAGAATGTCAATCCTTCCAGAACAACATGCTCGTGTAGCCAATGAAGTTGTTCGTTGCGCAGATGCTGATAGTTCCAGCCGGAAGTCTGCTTTCGGAACGCCGCCAATTGGTTTGCTGGTGACTGGGCGGTAGAATCTTGATCCTGAACCTTTCTGTGAGTAGAGTTTTACCAAACATCGGCTGAGGCGTACGAACTCACTTCTGATATATTTGGTAAAGGAACGAGGCTTGATAGGCACAATAGTACGCCGCGAAGGTCACTCTCAGCGTTGTCATCCCGAGACTTCACATTTCCGGTCGCCCCACAGTAAGAACAGATGTCACAAAGGTCCTGATAAAGCGAAGGCAGAAAGGCTCCGTGATTATGTCGTCTCATGTGCGTTCTCACGTCACTCGCGTGCGAATTGTTACTAACCACATAGTATCCGATCAGCTCTCGGAAGACCGCGAAGGTCTCAGCCAGTAACTCGGGGCTATGCAACAAGTCGTCCATGCAGAAAGAAAGAGCCAGGAACATTCATCGATTCATGAACCTAAGTATAGGGGTTGTACTTTGCACTTGCTATGCGGTAAGTTACTGATCTCTCGCCACACGCGAGGCTGAAGACCACAACTGCAGCCAATCGGCCACGTATTGCGGGTGGCTTGCATGACGTCAATGACGCTAGCATACAGACCGAGCTGAAACGAGCTGCGAGTTTCCTGACCTTCTCCCGCACGCATGATAATCAGATTCATTGATGATGGAGACCGTGTCTCTCAGAAGTGCTGGCATTGTCTGTCGTACGAGCCTTGAAACCTTTCGAAGCACGCATCAACAGCTGTCATGGCCTGCGGAGCTATTGTTACGATTCGATTACTGGGCCGAAGAGGCTGGTTTATTTGCATATGAAAGGCAATCACTTGAACACCAGATACGCCGGAACGCTGAAGTGGACGCCATGGTCCGACAATTTCTCGGCGCTATACATGCCGACATCGAACTATGTGCGTCTGAGGCTGGTGAAGATTGATGAATTCTAAACAATAATCTGACCAGTGTGATAGTCGTCCAGCTCGAGCATACCCAGCAAAATGATCAACGATCATATGACTGCAATATGCTCGATCATGTCCTTGGTGATGAAAATGGTATTCATGAGGATGATGAAATTCTCAGCGCATCTGACATCCGCTCTCGGATCAAAGATAACATCGTCCGACTGATCAGACTGACGCGACAAATGCGACAGCACCTCAAGACACGATTGGATCGTGAGGCAGATGACTACTATCCAGAAGATGACGATGATAAGGCGCTGCTGCAGGAGTTTTCCGAACATATCATCTGGAAGCTCAAGTACCATCCTGATTGGAAAGTCGAGGATGAAATTTTTAGAAACAGGCTACAAGAGACAATGCTGCGAAGGGGTCGTAGAATCCTGTTCTACTCCACACGCGCAAGGAGGAGAGTCGCGACTCTGGCCAAGCCTACGACTCAAGACTTGCACCAGCCACACAAGCCAAAAGCACTGAGTAATCCCATAGAGTCGACTTCTAGAGAAGCAGCTCTGGTGATGCGGCCTGGTCGCAAGATTGAAAGCGTAGGTTCGGAACCTTCAAAGAGCATGCGATCGACAGGAATGACCATCAGTTCGTCTTACAAGCCGCTTGAGGACCAGAGAAGCATTGCTAGTACGAAAAGAACGCAATCGCTACTAGGCGTCAGCGTCACCGACTTCCCAAAGGCGCCAGCTATACCGCCCGGGCTTACAAAATTCATGTGCTCACTGTGTGATAGCTGGCAGCCATCTGTAGAGCGTGAACATAAGCATTGGCAGTGAGCGAATCTGCTTCCCCGATCCTAAGTTTGCCAAAGCTGATCTTATGTCAGGTCGCACGTGCTAAGGGACCTAGCTCCATACATATGCTTGTATGTGCGTTGTCCCTTTCCATACACCATCTATCGAACATCAAAGGAGTGGTTTGCCCACATGGATACAATGCATAAAGAAAATTTCTGGCTCTGTCGATTGTGTCAGCGCGAATTCCAGGATGAGATCGCCTTCAGAGAACACATCTCTGACCGTCAAAATCACGACATCGATATCGACCTTTCTCCCGGTGAGGTCGCCATGCTTGTGAAGATGAACGTGGCACCCTCAAACTTCTCTTCATGCTATTTCTGCTCGACGAATGGCAGCGACGATGATGGGATCGATCTAAGACTCCACATGGCAGAGCACTTACGCAGCTTTGCTTTGCACTCAATTCCGTGGTTTGCACTTGCGTCGAATCAATCTGACAATGACTCCAAAAGTGCTTTGGCTGGAGCAGGATCGAGAGCTGGCAATAGTAGTACAGCGAGAATAGAAAACTTCGTAGACGAGATAGAGCTCTCTTTTGACGACGGAGAACGGGCAAAACCTATGACAAGACGAGAGAACGACTTGCACAAGGCAAAATACCTGTTGGCACCGGATGAGCGTGAGCGGACTGCAAGTATTGTGCTTTGGAACCTGATGCAACCGGAGCCGCAGAGCAGTATGCTGGATCCCAACTCTTACGACGGAGATGTTGAGCGACCGAACCTGAGCGATGCTCTGGTTTACTTCGATCAAGTCAAGACCTACTATGACGATCGACCGGATGTCTATAACAGCTTTTTGGATATATTGAAAGACTTCAAGAGCGGTGCAATCGATACCCCTGGGGTCTCAGCCAGAATCGGTCAGCTTTTCAGTGGGAACCACCAGTTGATTCAGTCGTTCAACGCATTTCTCCTACCATGGTACCGCATGGAAAGTGAGACTGAAGCTGGAGTCGATGATCTTGACAAGTTCAAACTCACTACCACCGACTCCACAATGGTGCAGCCAATAGATCGACCGCCTGGACCGGGGCCACAGACGGGCCGGGATGGAGCTCAGCCTGACCAGACTCAGACTCAAGCAGAACTCAAAGGACTTTCGCCGCATGCTCTAGGCTTGTTCTACGAGGTCCGGTGTCGGTTTGCCAATCATCCAGACACGCTCAATCGATTGCTGGAGATCTTCAAGAGTTTCACTGAGGCGTCCGACATTGTTGATGCAATTAGAATGGCGTGCGAATTACTTGTGGGCCACGTCGACCTCATTCGTGCACTGGATTTCATCATCCCGCGGAACCATTGGGTTGCCTGTTCGTATAGTGACCCTTATACGGTGATTGTTCGGACACCCACGGGCGAGTCAATACACAAGTTGCTTCCAAGCGCCATGACAGGGAGCAAGACTGTTCTGGTTGATCTGGTCGACTCAGAAACCTCCCGTGCAAGAAGCGCGCCTGTGAAGCTTGATATTACGTCCGATGACTCAGCTGACTCCATATTGGCGAAAGTGCAGAGCCACAGCGGTTGGTTGGGTGACGTGGAATTCTTCAAGGATGGAATCAGCTTTCAGCCCACATTTGAGGCTGTCCATCATGGTATGAAGATGAAAGCCCTGAGGCCGAGTTGGAGAACCCTCCAGGGCCATCTGTACCTGGAGACATGAAAATAGTGCATAAGTCTTAGAGATCTTGCTTCGAATAGCGAGGCGTCGGAGTCACGGACAGGCGGCAGGTGGAAGTGCGGTCGGCACTGCAAAGACCTTGGTATACGTTCGAGAAGGAGACTTTTGACCTGTCCTTAACGCTGGTCTTGGTGCAAATTTGGAGAGAGCTTTCATGTGCAAGCGCCTTCAGAGAGTCGCGGGTAGTAGTCGTTTATTGCAAAGGTCAACTTGTTCTTCCTGAATGATATTTTGCAGCCTTGGGAAATTCGGTGGAAAGTGAGCCAGCCAGCCAGCCGGTGGCGTGTATCTGGTCCTGGTTGTTTGCATCGCATGTGCATGTTTGAGCGTAGATAGGGAGATACCGTCAAGCTCCGCATCAACGATGACTTGGATGATAGAGATACAGCTTTTCAGAAGACGTAATAGAGACCGCTGAAGATTGAAGCCAATATCGCTTTGGGGAGATACAGCATCGCATGGGGTCATTACTTTCGATGAACACCTCGAAGCCGAAGTAGAGTACTGAACATCTGAGCGCAGTGTTGTCGCCGCGGAAACGACATGAGTTCAATGCGACGGCCAAAGATGCCAGCATGACAGAACATGACTATCAGTGATGACGACACAGGCGGTATTTATTTCTGCCATGCATGCAGGCAGCGGATGTTTGCGGTGTGCTTGAGCAGTGGTCGCGCATGCGCCCCGCTACTGCACGCACGCGCTGTCTTCAACGCCACAGAGAAAGAAAGGGCGGAAGATGCTTTTGCGGCTGTGCTGCTTGAGCCTTGAGAGAGATATCTTTAGACCGCATGAACCATATTGAGACATGGTGCACTATATCGCATTGATGTCTCAACGGCGTTTGCGTGATTTTGATGTCTATTGGTATGACTTGCATGCATGCTTTGGTATGTACGATGATCGAGGTAGGGTTTCAGCAGCAGTATATATGCAATTGATGCCTTTATCGCGCCCTCTTGCTTGGATCAATGGACTTGTCTTCAACGGCAAGTGGGTCCCCGGCCACGTTTTGCCGTGATCGCGATGACATCTTTGCTTGGGAGAAAGTCGGGCGGCGTGGAAATCACGCAGCAGCAGGGCTGGTAAGCGAGGAACATGAGGAAAAACACTGGAAATTGATATTCGCTCTCTCTCACCACTGCATTCATAACGCGCAACAAACTCTCTCCTGAGGTGCACATCCGTACATCCACTCCAATATTTGCCTCAGCCGTTCTGGCCAGCCCTGTGCACACCGCGTGAGTTTTCCCTTCCTTCCTTTCTTCTTCCCCAACATCGATCGGGAGGCATTTTTGCCGCCGCTGCGCCGGCCCCGAGGCTGCCAACCTTTAGCACACGACCTAAATGCCACCCATGCGCCCAGACACTGCCCGTCTTTTCTACCACCACCACCACCACCTCCACTTCACTTCTTCACCGTCACCACAACACAAACATCATCTGCAACACATCCAACTGACTCCCCCGCCGGAACAGCAATTCTGGCTCCCACCACCAAATAGACCCGCCTTTGGTCATCTCAAAGGCTCCCATCGCACCACGGCCCCGACGGCCAGCGACCGAGTAATCAGCCAAATTGCATCCATTCGCAAGAACAAGGACACCCTCAACAGCAAACCACCGCCCTCTCTTGCATCCCACTCAGGATCTTGAGCGTCTGCTTTTCGAGTCTGTACCAGACCCGACCCCATCCTCGCACTCCCATCAGCTGCCGCATAAGAGTATCTCTGGAGCTCTTCCCTTCGTCGGGGAAGACTCTGCGAGGCCTCGCCGATCGAGTCTAATTGCATTGGGCTTTACGGTTTTCAAGCCTCCTTAACGCCGCTACCAAACAACCCGGACTTCAAACCTTCCTCCATCCCTCGTACCAAGGGAATGGCACCCATCGCGATCGACCTTAGCCCTGACTATGCGCCATGGTCTGCAAAGACCAATTACTTCGACAATAAATCCACTGAAGAGCATGGACAGGATGGCGTTAAGCTTGCCAAAGAAATGATCGGCGCGGCGCTGCAGAAGCATGTGCAGGCCGTCAACACCGATGACTGCGAGGCCGGAGACGAAGACGCCTTCTTCGTCGCCGACCTTGGAGACGTCTACCGCCAGCACTTGCGCTGGAAGAAACACCTGGGCCGTATCATCCCGCACTTTGCTGTCAAGTGCAACCCGGATCCCATGGTCATTCGCTTGTTGGCTGCTCTTGGAACGGGCTTCGACTGTGCCAGCAAGTCGGAGATTGAGCTTGTCTTGCGTGAGGGTGTTGACCCGTCTCGCATCATCTACGCTCAGCCCTGCAAGACCAAGAGCTACCTGCGCTACACTGCCAAGGAGAATGTCAAGCAGATGACTTTTGACAACAGTGATGAACTGTACAAGATCAAGGCCCTCTTCCCGGATGCAGAGCTCTACCTGCGTATCTTCACGGATGACTCTCAGAGTCTCTGCCGTTTGAGCCAGAAGTTTGGCGCTCACATGGACACTGCTCCTGAGCTTCTTGCCTTGGCCAAGGAGCTGGATCTGAACATTGCTGGTGTTGCCTTCCACGTTGGATCTGGTGCATCTGACCCGAGTGCCTTCTTGAAGGCTGTTACCGATGCGCGCAGCATTTTCGACCAGGCTATTGCTCTCGGCTTTAACCCGCACACCCTCGACGTTGGTGGTGGTTTCGTATCTGAGACCTTCAACGACATGTCTGCAGTCCTCTCCGCTGCTGTGGACGCCCACTTCCCCCCGTCCATCCGTATCGTCGCTGAGCCAGGCCGTTACTACACTTCTTCGGCTTTCACGATTGCGTGCAACGTCATTGCCCGCCGCACTGTCGAAGACCCAGTCCTCGGCGTGAAGAGCTACATGCTCTACCTTAACGACGGCGTCTACGGCAACTTCAGCAGCATCATGTTCGACCACCAGCACCCGATCCCGCAAGTCCTCAGCACCCGCCGCCGTCCCGACGGTTTCAACTACAGCACCGACTCCCTGGCCGACTCCGGATACGCGTCCGCCGAGGAGATCGACTCCACCACCGGCGGCGCCAAGACCATCGAGTACTCCATCTGGGGCCCGACTTGTGATGGCATCGACTGCATCTCCGAGAAGTGGCTCGCCCGCGACACCGTCGACGTCGGCGACTGGCTGTACTTCGAGGACATGGGCGCTTACACCAAGTGCTCCGCCACTCGCTTCAACGGCTTCACTGACAAGCACGAGACCAAGTACGTTTGCAGCGAGCCTGGCGCGAGTGCCCTGTTGGGCTTCCTTGGTTGAATTGGCCAGGTGAAGTGAGAATGGAGGAGAGGAGGGAGAGGGAGATTTGTATAGAAGATGATTTGCGGTGCGTTCCTTTCGAGATTGTTGAGTCGGTTCTTTTGCTATCTTGTTGTTTGTCTGTCTCTACAGTATATATGGACTCGATCGATTGATCAAATCAAGAATTAGGTGGTGCAAACCAGCTCTGTTTTCTCGCGAGAATCGCTCACAATGTTCCCGAGAAAAAGCTTCCTGTCATCTTTTGCAAAGCTCTGTTGTCATCCGCAGCATCGGCCATTGATCCGCAAGGCTTTCCCGGATCGCTAAACATCGTTAATCTCGCTTGGATGGCGTAACGACACGGCCAGTGCAAACCCATGCTGCGGCCGTGAAAAGAGCCTCGCTCAGGAGACATCATGCTTCGACCGACCAACCCACCGTTGTAGCTGCATGTGCTTTACACGCCCGTCAATACTGCTGCGCGACTTCACATGCGGCTTTGTGAATCCACGCCAGTCGAAAGCCCTACCAACTGTCCCTTTCGCGCATCAATTCTGTGCCCGCCAGCTCCCTCGTTCAATGCCGTAACACCTCAAAAGCGCCAATCATGGCCAGCTTTCCGGATATATCGCACATCCAGACCAGCCATGCGGACCTTATCTCTGGCATGGACGCTTTTTACCGCATACTCCTCGACTTAGACTACCTTAAAGAGGACGAAGTTCAGTTTCCGCCGCATACAGCCGATGCTCAAACTCCGCTCGCCACTGCCGCTATGCACTCGGCACTTCTGACTCCAGAAGTGCAGGCAGTCCTGCGGTTCCTGCCGTACGTCACCGATGCAGGCGCAGGGCTCATGGGAGACGAGTTCGCGATCACGATGCATAGCCAGCCCGTGTCGTACCTCTACAAGGGAGGGGATGCTTTCGACCGCGGAGAGCGCTTGTTTGGATATGCCGAGGGGGGAGATGAAGTCCTGCTGCCGGGGTGGGCTGTTCTGCTGTTTTCGGGCGCGAATAGAGAACACCGGGTGGTGGTATATGACACCAGGAGCAGTATGGTTTACATCATTGTCCAATTCCTATTGCACAGCGATTGACTCTGGTTCTTGTAGGGAAGGTAGCCGAGCTCGACATGTACTCGCCCACCACACGAGACTTCGAAGCAGCCGCCACGTCCGTAGAAGACCTCCTCGGGACTTGGAATCGGAATCTCCAAACATTCGAGTGGATTCCCTGGAGAGACGAGGATCGATTTCTAGGGATGACAGTCCCGCCTAGTAGCGAGCAGAAAGCCTGGCTCGAGGAGCCTGAAAAGCGACGATTGGAGCTCGTGGAAAGCCTGCCGCTGGATGAAGCGGAGGAGAAATTTGAGAGTGATATCAGGAGTGCGAGGGAAGATCACAATTGTTATTGGGCTAAGAGGGTGGTTTATGAAGGAGCTGGGTGGCCTGGGGGGTTGGATAAGAGGCGGTTGAGAGAGGGCGTGAGGGAGCTGGAGCAGGCGCTGTGGGATGGTTGGGATGGTGCGAATGGGGCGGAGGAGGAGTTGGAGGCGGAGAGAGCGGTTTATGGACGGTTTGCTGGGGCAAGTGGAGTTTGATGGTCTTGAGATGTCAGCAGGGAAACACGGGGGAGAAAGTCATATATCTCTATATGAAGCTTCGGACAGCGTGTGTCGATTTAGGGTGAAGGTTTCGGCGACCAACAGCTCTAGCATCTGGTGTGTTCACTGCATTCCAGCCGCTGATAGCAATGAAGATATTGGCGGTCTTCGGGGCTGAACTGAGAGTTTCCCAAGCTCCCGATCGGCTGCATCTTTAGCGAGACTTATATTGTCTGAATGAGTCAAAACTTGAAGCCTTGGTGCATTGGGTTATACTCATAGAGGGGAAAGATTGTCCTCTGGGCAACTGGTCTACTCTGTCAGTTGCAAGGCGAGTGGTAATAAAAGCAGTGTTTATAATGTAGGTAAGAGTGCGTCTTCCATGTGAGCCATTCAGTTATGTCTCTACGAATTGTTGCACCTGGTCAATATCGATTCAAGACGGTCGTCAAGTCTTTCTCGTTTCTTTTTCGTCGTTTCCAATCGTCCACAATCCTCCCGAAACCAGTTGAGATCGTTCAAAGTCGTTCCAAGTTTAATAATACCTGTGACAAGTTGTTCAATCCTGGTTCTGCGTTGTTTCAAAACATCCAATTCTGTTAATTCATGTTTCCCTAAGCCTGTCTTTTCCTTTGTTATATGAACGACCTGGAACAAAACAAAAGTTCAAGTGCAAATTACCAAAAGGATGGTGAACAGAATGGGGTTCGAACCCATGCTCTTTCGAACTAGCGATTTAAGCTGCATAAACCTAAAGCTAGCGCCTTAACCACTCGGCCATCTGTCCGTGCTCGTCACCGCAGCTGTCTTCTACATATTGCTTGCATGTATTTCCGATCAAGCGGGAATGTTGGATGGTTGGCTGAGATGGAAACATTGATCGATAAGTACTGCATAATTACACGAAGATTGCACAAGAGCAAAAGGAAGGGTATCATATTTTCTATAGTGTGGTATCGATATACTACCATATCACAGGTCGTAGGTGCTAACGCCGGTTGTTCGATTGCTTTCCAGAAACCAGCGCCGCTGAATGAACGTCAAGCATCTCTCTGTGTCTACGGGATTCACACAAAGAAACTGTACATGCACAATTGTTGTATTGATAAGCCTGCCTAGAACAAGAAAACTAATCAGCTTCATCATACTTTCCTCCACCGCAAAGCGGATCACCACCCGGCACACACAGCCCCAAACGCCAGAAGTAATCCCGATGCGCGAAAAACAATTGCCACAGCTTATACCGCGACGGAATGCCCCACGGCTCTGTCCTCAAATCAGAGATCTCATCTTTCACGGAACCGAGCAGGTCTCGCTTTCGCAAAACTGGATCATCGACGTTGACAGTCGCGTCCTGCCCAGCAATACACTTTCCATCGTGGTCGCCTTTGCAGTGCGCGAGATCAGCGATATCAGGCGAGAGCGCTGGTTTCGAGATGAAGATCTCGCCGGCGTGCATGGCGTAGCCCCATTCGCTTAGCGGGAGGAGGGGCACGGGGTCGTCGACGTGCGTGACGCGGCGGTATCGCAGTTGGGTGTCGTTGTCTGGGATGTCGTTGTCAAGATTGAATCGTGAATCGAGGTATTTCGCCAGTGCGACATTGCCTATGCGAGGCTCGCCGAACGTGGTGATCTGCGGCGAGTAACCTCTGGCCAGCAAGTCTAGACCGGCGAGCGCTGCTACGGCGCCTCCGAGGCTGTGGCCGACGAGAGTGAGTTGGTAGGATGGGAAGTAGGCTTTTGCCTTCTCAAGCTCTGGCAAGATGTGTGGACGGGTGTGGACCCAAGAGGCGTGGAAGCCCATGTGGACTGTGCAGTTGTCGCATTTGGGTGGTTCGTCAGTGTCGTTTACATCTCGTCCAGTGATGCCCTCGACGAATTCTTTGCCTACGCCCAAGAGAGTCTGCGCATCGTCGTCGTCGCTGCCGTCGCCTGGGTAAGGAACGTAGGCTTGCGGCACGGTGCTGAGGTCTACGACAGTATTGGCAATGCTGTACGTGCCTCTGAACGCGACGACGACGCGCTTCTTGCCGTGGTCGAGGGCGATGTAGCCGCAGCTATCGCTCAGCAGAGGGCCAGTGTTCCATGTAGTGATCAGCTCGAACTTGGGAAAGTCTTTGCATCGCGAGAGGCACGAGAAGGGCTCGCTGATGCCCAGGCCGGTGAGGCCGACGCAGTAGGTGATGTCTACGACGCGGGCTAGTTCCTCGAGCTCGGTGAAGAGATTGGCGGAGACAGAGCGGTTTGTGTGTGCATGTTGGAGAAGTGGGACCTGGTGATCGACAGGTACGTGTACAGCTGCGGATGCGAGGCCCGAGAGCAGGACGTTTGTTAGGGAGGTGAGGAAGCGCATGGTTGAGGCGGCGCGCGGAGAGAGACGGCTGCTCTTACATGCTTACTCAAGCGGTTGTGTGATTAGAGAAATGCACAATAAGCAGGATGTGATTACATGGAGGATGCAGGCCGGTCATGCCGCGGTCTTGGTAGGAGGCGCAGGCGCAGTAGTCTCCGTTTGGTCACGGTGACAAAGGACTTCTAGGCCATGAGCACGTGGTCAGAAGTCTGGAACATGCCGTAGTATGTAGACATGCTGCGCGCGAAATACTGGTGAACTGAGCGCGTTGGAAGAAGCAATTACAGGACGGTTATAGTGCTACAAACACCTCCTCGCCTATACGTCAATTCTCAGGGGCTGTTGTTGGATATATTGAGATGAGGTCACAAATATGCTTGTATGCTTGGCGAGACGCCTCTCGATCGATGATGACGTTGTGCTCTCTGCCACGCCGCGCGCCCAGACCCTTTCTTGCTGCACGCCTCACTCTTCGCCTGTGCTTATCGTCACGATTGCTTGGGCGCGGGAAGTCAACGGTAGCGTCCAACAGCCATTCTAACTTCGCCTCCAACTTTTGTGGACTGCTTGCGACTGCAACCGGGGAACGGCCTGCTTATGTCCACTCAACCCCAACTTCTCCTCCTCCCGACCTCGACCTCGCCATATATCCACACAATCCCTTTGCGACACCACCAGCAACATCAGCGAGCGGTCCCTATCCCTTGCCAACAAACGCTTGATCTACCGGACCCCCTCGGAGCCTGTACTCCGTCGCGGCGAGCCAAGCGCCGGGACTGCTAAGGAATCGTTGGCGCATACACGCCTTCAGCCATGCCGGACGACCTCAAACAAGACCTGGTCGACGAACCCAAACAGCACGACTTCGATCAGAGGCACGACGGACCTTTTGAAGTCCCGCATCTCGTTCATGACTCCACAAATGACAAGACGCGACACGCTTCCGAGCCGGCCGTCATAAAAGACAAGAAAAGCAAGTCTGTACAACACAATGCCGTCCAGAATCCTCAAAGTCCCTTGGCCATTGCCATCCCTGAAAGAAGACACAGCGAGCCCGGTGTAGCGGATGCGGACAAGACCAATGGCAACAAGTCCCCTGGAGGTGTCGGCCTCCCACGTAAAAGCACGCAGATGTCACGCGCTCCCAGGCCGAGTGACGACTTCGACAGACGCTATGATGGACCATACTCAAGACCATCCATCACAATGACCAGGCGGAGGTCTTCAAATCAGACTGCTGGGGGTACGCCTGCAGCAGGACACCGACCGAGCGAGCCGGAACTGCCGATCGTAGAGCGACACAGCCAGGTGGAAGACGAGGGCCCTCCTTCGGTCGACACCATGACATCAGACCCTGCTTTCGAACCAGAACCACCAGCCTTGCCCTATGACTTGCGGTCGAAGAAGCGGAAGCTCTGGTTCTTCTGGATTTTTGTCATCATCGACAGTGTACTTATGCCCATCGGACTTTACTTTGGCCTATGGTATTCTGTCCATAAAGATGGCACAATGTCAGCAAACACCGTGTTCTCAATCGTCACTGCTGCAATTGGTGGTATTGCCATCTTTGAATATTTCCTCCGTTCTTGGGCTCTCTGGAAGAAAGACAGCACTTGTCGCCCTACTGGTGCTCCACGCTGGTACTTTGACTGGTTCCTCTGGCACTACACTATTGGCTGGGTCATCATCATGCTCGAGCTAGTCATGTAAGTATCTTTTTTTCTTGATGCATAATATCTCTATTGCTAACCAATTCCACAGTGGCACCGTCCGCGAAAACCCTCCCCTCCGCCTCGTCGCCATGCCTGTCCCATCAATGCTCTACACTTTCGCCGTGGAACTCCTACTAATCGACATCGGCCGCTATTTCCAAATCCGCGCACCATGCCGCATTTCCAGCATTCCCAAAGGCGCCCAACTCCGCCCAGGAATCTACCCCATGATCGAAGACATCGTCGGTGTCGACGGCGGAGGAGGCACCGAGTACCGAGAAGCTCTCAACCGCCGCTACGAAGCCAGTCACGTCTTCCGCACCATGCTACGTCGTCTTGGTCTTTTCTGGAGTATTGGCGCCATGGCGATGGCCACTCTCTGTACGATCTTGATTTTCACCATCAACGCTGAGGCCGGATATGTCATCGGCTGGGCTGCACCTTTCATCTGGGCTGGCGTCTGGACGCTTTGCACTTTCTGGTACGTGGGCAGAAAGCTCAAAGAGGAGAAGATCGCATGGGCAGCAGAGGTGGCCGAGAAGAGCCGTGCCTAGTACGCCGCATCTTGCTTGAAAGTATAATGATCTCCAGTACTTTGCAAGGAGATTAATCCCAGCAGGCCACGCATAATCTGGATTTGCGATCTTTATCCCTGGACTTTACTTATTGCACTGCATTTCTGGCTGGCGCTGCAGCTTGACCCTGAGTGAGCGTTACGGCTTGTATTCTTAGCATTGGGATCTCTCTTTTCCGTTTCATCTTTTCTTTGTTGTCTGTATGACTTTGGAGTGCTAGAATGATACCCTTTTACATAACGCACACATGAAACACGATTTATACCAGGCTCCGTATCGGATTGCATCTTCTCATGGACAAATTCACTATTTCACAGGCAAACCGCTTACAACGGCCCATAAAAATGAGAAGCACACTACTCACTACCCCCCAAACTCATACTCCGGCACCTCGAATTTATCGTGCCCCTGCTTGATGCTGAACAGCTTCCAAACCCCACTCCACGCAATCGCCCAAAACACCCACCTCAACACCCGCACCCCAAGCGCGCTCTGCGGATTCCCCAGCGCCGGCAAATACCCAGCCAAAGGCACATACTGCGCTTTCTCAACGTACCCCCTCAACCTCTCCTCGTACTTCTCGAACGCCGCCTGCGGATCAGAAGGGCTGCGCGCAAGTTCGCCGGCTACGACGTACGATCCCAGGATCGCGAGCACGGTTCCCATTCCCGTCGGCGGCGACGGACAGTACGCTGCGTCGCCGGTGAGCACGACTCGCCCCGTCGACCAGGCGGGCAGTTTGATCTGCGCGGTCTGCGCGAGGTAGAAGTCTTGAGACTCACGCAGTCCTTGCAGCGCGCGCGCGCCGGTGTTGCTGGGGAACGTGGCGAAGAGGGAGGCGAAGAGGGCTTTTTGCTGTTCTTGCGATTGGGAGAGAGCGGCTTGCAGGGCGGGCGAGGGGCCCGTGGAGATCATGTAGCAGGAGGAGCGGGTTGGTGAGGTTAGCGAGGTGGGGCGGATGAGGACTGCTCTGCCACCTGGGGCGTGCTGGAGGCGCGCGTTGGGGATGTCGGAGGGCGAGTGTGGGATCGAGAAGAAGGCTGTGTATTGCTCTTGGGCTTTGTAGCTGTCTTTGAGGATTTCGGGAGGGAAGGCGAGTTTGCGCGTCCGCGACATGAGCCCGTCGGCGCCGATCACCGCGTGGAAGGTTTCGTGCTGGCTCGTGTCGCTGAGGACCGCTGTTACGGAGTCGGAGGTCTGGTGCAGTTCGCCCACGGTGCAGCCATAGCGATACTCCACCCTCTCATCCTCCTTCGCGCGCTCGGCGAGGATCTTCGTGAGCTCGCTGCGCATGATCTCTATCTCCTGCGTCAGACTCAGGCCCTTCTTGTCCTTCGCCGTGCCAACCGCAGCTATCGTCTGGCCTGAGTCGTCGAGGAGGGCGAAGCCCGCTTCGCCGGTGACTTTGGATTTGATTTCTGAGTAGACGCCCATTTTCTGCACGATTGCGATCGCTGGGCCTGTGATGTCGATGCCTTGCCCGTAGGCGAATTTATCTGTCGAGCGCTCGGCGACGGTGACGAGGAAGTTCGCTTGGGCGAGGAAGAAGGCTGCTGTGGCGCCCGCGGGGCCGCCGCCGATGATGAGGATGCGGTGTTGTTGTGGAGTGGTGGTCATGGTTTGCGTTGTCGTTTATGATATCTGAAGGCAGGCGGGTTGTATGTATATATGGAAGGAGTGGTTTTGATCTATGGGAATGGTGCTTCAAGCAGCACGCAGCGATGTCGATGAAAAGATGGTAGAGTGTTTGTGATACTTTGCTAGGCAGGCGTACATGGCTGCATTATTGTACTCTCGTCGGACTCGCATACTGATTGCCAGTACCTTGTTTTGGGTCTCCCGGTGGTATGGTAAGTTATGCACTGTGGTGGAGATTCACGTTCAAGGGTTGGTATGGGCATACGGCGCAATCTCGCCGGATGGATGGCGTCATGGGCCTTTGTTTGCACCCTCCGACATGAGTTGAAAACATGAGCGCGAAACCAATTATGTCGATATGAGACAAACGAGAAGAAACAACATGGGCGCATTCATTTATAAGAGTTCACTTGCTTACTAAAAACCTAACAGTTGAGATGGTACTGGCATTTTATTAAGAAGATGAAGTCATTTTCACTCATTGTTTTAACTGTACTTACCTCTGCTATTGAGCGCAAATTCGCTGCCCATACTGAGGTGCGTCAAGTGTGCAAGCCTCGTGGTATAGCTTAGATGCCAGCTGCTTAGCTGGTCGTCGCCTGCCTAGTTGAATTGGGATCTCATCTTCTGAATATTTCGAGATCCTATGGATGAAGTCCACAAAGCTTTCATCATTTACCAGTTCATCGAAAGGTTGTCTTTCCAGCGCGCGAGACTATATGAACTCGATCCCAGCAGGTTCATTTGCGTAGGGGCGAGACAGTGATGATCCTAAGGTTTTTCTTAGTCAGCACGCCAGCTACTTCGACCAAAACCATGCTATAGCATGCCGAGAGCAATCAAGCAGGACTGCACTGATGATGCCGCCCTACCATTCGCACCGACAGCAAGACTCACCTGAATCATCGGTCTTGCACAATGGCTCTAGTGTGTCGGGCTCATCGTCATCTGATGAGCCTCCCCTGTGATCGGCAATGGATTATTGCGGTGAAGAGACGTTTGAAATGGGAGCTGTACGCCCTGCCTTTGTGATGGGACGAGCGTAGATAATTGAATAAAGCGGCATTAGCCTGCGCATCGTCACCATCTAACATGGTAGCCATCAAATCTTCTACAGTCTTGTACTCCTCAGTGCCGTCCCATTCCCAAGGCGGCGAGTCCCCAGAAGCTTGTGATGTGGTGTGTCGATTGCCAAATACAAAAACCGGTATCGTCTGTGTAGGGTCAAGGTTATCGCTGGCAACATAGGGACTATTCGGGTCACCTGGGCCTTCAGAGGTCGTCGCGAAATACGCGTAGGGTGACCAGAACCATGAGTTGTAATCGACCATTCAAGAGCTCGTACGAGAGGGCTCGCAGTAGCGGTGACCGTCGTAGTGCTCTTTGAGGCCTTCCACAAAGAAGACTCCCATTGCTTCCGAATCACTAGCAGCCTCCCTGATCTCGCCGTTTACAGCAATGGTGAGGGCGCTCAGCCATCGACGAAGGCTCTGGTTGAGCCTTTGCTTCGACCATGGCCTGATAGATCTCGGTGGGGTTGAGGCCAGTGCTTCAGATGTCTCTGAAAATTATCAAGCCTGCTCGAAGGACAGATGGGGCCCTTGGAGCTAGACTTGAGATGTTGTGCAAATACTAAGACCATGATACAGATCTTGGCTAATTAGCTCATCGCTGCGTGCGCGCTCTGAGCATCACATGCTGAGCTTACGAACACTCTCATCTTCTTCCTCTTCGATGCAAGCTCATCGTCATCATCTGAAGAGAAGCCTCCATCGCCTAATCCCTCATCCGCAAATCTGTCAAACGATCCCGATGCTTTCTTGCTCGCTTTGATCTGCTGAATCCGTAGCACCTTGGCTGGGTCGGCACCTTTGTCTAAGCAGATCTTCGCAGCTTCAAAGTTCAGATTATCCACCGCATATGCGAAGGCATCATTAGGATCTCCGCCCGCTTGCAACAGTGGTGCGATGGCTGGTAGCCAAGGCGACGCAGGGAAATTATCGATTGCCGAAAAGAGTGCCTTCCTGGGGTCTGCGCCGCGCTCAAGCAGTCTGGTGAGGGCGGCGAGGTTATTGTAGAAGACTGCGCACTTCAGTGGTGTCCCGCTGTCTCCCGCTGCATGGAAGAAACTCCGCAGGTCTTCGTTGGTGCCTTCGATGTCCATGTGGTGCACGTCGAGAAGATGGTCTATCATTGCTACTGTCGTTTGCGAATCTTTGCATTTTGAAGCACAATGAAGTGCCAAGCTCCGTTTGGGATCTGCTCCCCGTTCGACCAGGTAGTCGAAGAAAGCGACGTCACCGTTTGCAGCTGCGTTGTTGAGGACCTTGAGGCTGTAGTCATAGCACTGGCCTGGTCGAAAACCACTATCAGTGCGCTTGTGGTCCGTTTGGGTGATATCGACGCCGTGATCAAGCAGCCAGTCGATGGCTTCTCGAGAGTCGGTATAATCCCTGATGCGAGTCAGCTGTCCTGTCTATTGTTTCTCTCAAAAAAGAAAAGCGGAACAAGGCATATTGCAGAATCCAATGCCCGTTGATCTTGATGTCATATCCGAATTCCACAAGCAGCTTCACCAGATCTATAGATCGCTTCATGCATCGCGGAGTGGCACAAACTGCAGGGTCGGCACCATGTTCCAAAAGCATGCGCATGAGCGACAATTTCCACACGGTCATGTCGAGGCATTCAGTCGCATCGGCTGTAGTGATAGAGCCGCTATCAAGAAGCTCTCGCAGATGCTGGCTGTCATTGGCGCTGCAAGCAGCTGCTAATGCCCACACGTTGTCGTCGTTTGCGCCGCTATGCGGTGGCGGTTTGCTGACAGTATTGGACTTGGGCATCGCTGTGATGGGTTGGGAAGTTGCAGAGTGCAACACAGCGAGCAGTGTTACTGCCGAGCGAGCTCGGTCCAAGGGGTCTGTGGAATGTTCTACAGCCCTGCAGAACCTAAGAGTGAGGAAATCCGGGGAGCTCGAGATATTCTCCCGACTATCGGTAGAGTCGAGACGCAGATTCTGCAAGTTTGTGCTAGATCACACCCAAGGCGCGACGGAGTCGCGGTACCGATTGATGTGATTGATTGATTAATCAGTTCTACTCTCACAACTTTTGCCTCGAGTTGCGTGACGGTAGCGCGCCTGGAAAGGTGCGCAATCTCCAGATTCCCTCCAAACTTATTGGCTTTGCCAGCTTCGATGCCTCTTTTATCGATTGATCATTTGGTGGGAATCGTGCATTTGAAGCGTATAGTGTGAAGCGGATGATGATCGAAGCGCGTAGGTCGAAGGGCTCCCTATCGTAGACAACTGACCACTAGATATCATTTAACTATATGTAGCGAATCAATCTATAGAAAGTCTACACTACTTTAGAAAAGCATCTGAAATGGTAATATGTCGATACAGAGCACGATTCTGATCTTCCCAGTCGAGAATCTTATCGAAATTACGACACTTCTTCTGCGTCGTCCAAAGATCCATATTGAAGCCACTTGGTGATGTCGAATTGAGAGGCAAAAGGATCGGAGTGACGTCGCTCGTACAGAGTAGGCTTCGACGCAAAAGATCAATGCAATAATCTGCGCAAGGGTCAGCATCTCCGCGCCACTCGAACGCACTTTGATCTCCTACCAAGTCTATGGTACACTTCCTCGCTTGACGCTCTGAAGAGTTCCGGGATTTCTACCATAGTTGCCAGGTATTCGTCTCTGTATGCCCATCGCCGCAATGATCCCTTCATTCATTAGTATTCTGGATCGAGGCACAGGTACGACTTGACTCACAAGGCACTGAAGTTGGTGGTGTACCATCAAAGTCGCCGCGAGCCCGCCACCGGACTCTGTTGGAGCCATGAGCCTTGTCACATTGTCGGACTTTCCCATAGCAGCAAGATATTCCTTTGGAACATTGATAATTGCTCCTGAGTACTTTTCGTAAGCACAGGCAACTCAGTGGATCATAACGTGGCATACCATGCTCTTGTCGCCTCCACGCCATTTCTCTTTCATATGTAGGAGGCCCGGCAAACATGTGTACTGCGTGTGGCGGAGCCGGCCACAACTCGGCTGAATATTCGATAACATCCTGGTCGATCACTGGGGCTGCAAAAATGTCTGTCAGCATCACGATTAATATTCCAAGATGTGCTCAAGGCGACACTAACATGCTGGCGAAAAATGTATGGTGCATTGCTGATCATCCACGTAGCACTTTGGACAAATCGTTGCTGCGCAGCCGTGTGAAAGGCCGATCCAGAATCCAAGGCCGGCAGTCACGAAAGAAAAAGCAACTGTTATGACTAGAAAGAGCATGGTAAGACCCATTGACGCTGGCTTCCGGGAGTGAAGTCCAAGCACATCATGAGGAAGGTATGGAGGGACCTCCGTTCCATCCTCAGCTCTGCTTTCCTCAGAGACACGCTCATACATTGCTTCATCTTTTCCCAGTCGAAAATCGTGTGGTCGATCCTGGTTATATGGAGTATTAAAACACGTACGGATCCTAGAAAACCACATGAGTAGCTGTTTCGACACGCGCTATCTTTGCCAGCGGCAGTGATTCACATACCGCTTGTATAGGGCTTTTTCTCTCGTCGATAAGCCTGACACTTGTAGCGATTGTCACGATTTCTCCAATTGTGCCGCTTACATGTGTTTTACGTGTAATTTACAGAGAATTATAGCGACTTGTAATTACATAGACTCGGGTAACATCTCCCCACACATGGTGGCCGGAGAAGCCGGACAAATACACACGTAGCATGTCGTTTTTCTAGAGTGGACCTCACTCTATAAGGGTGATCGCATGATAAAGAGACGCAACGTCTGCGGCTCTGTCATACTGTCATGTGGCGCCAATGAAACCTTCCAGCAAGCGTTGACTCTGCTAATATGGACCAATACTCCGACTCTACCGATCTGAATGACGGGTTGGAAGCCACACCCGAAGCCGGCCTCTTGGCGGACACGGCGCCAGACTCTTACGGATTCGTTAATGAGAAAGGAACGAATAGCAAACATGCAATGGGGCTGGCCACATACGTCTGCACTCTTGTGTTCTTCTCATTCACCTGGATCGCCATCGTCGCATTGTCGATTTATCAACATCCTCATGCAGCTGACAACCAGCCATCATGCTTCTGCGGCCACAACCTCACAGAAGCGCGAGCGAACGGTTGCGTATACGACTCTGTCGCTACAGCTTGGCTACCTCCTGCCTGCCGAGACGAGGAGAACACTGCCGAGTTCGACCGAAGTGGGCCAGGACCTGACGGGCAGTGGACCTATTACACTGATTGGGACATGACAGGCACAATGACCCTGTCGGAAATTGCGCAGCTACCAGAAACTGGAGGCGCCTTCTATACAACTCACTTGTGGCACCTTCAACACTGCTTGTACACTTTCAGGAAGATCTGGCGAGCTCCCACAACAGGCGTGACGATAGAAAAGAGGTTCGATACTGACGCGCATCTCAAACACTGTGGTCAGATGTTTTTATTGAGGCGTCCTCTCGACGATGTTGTGACAGGTTCAGGGGTGACATTGAACGCAGACCGTTTGGTACATACAAAGCACTGAGATAGATTGGTGTATTCGATTCATTAGTCATTACCTTGGCCCCAGTAAAGCTGTGCCCTAGAATGCGCAAGACATATCACGATACGTGATGTGACAACATACGTTCCTGTTCCGTATGTTCGTGCAAGGTGGTGCTCGCGAGATGACCCTCCGGGAACGCATGCCTTAGCCTGAAAGCCTGCAGAAGAACCAGATCGCGGGGAACATTACATGTAATATCACAGTCTTCAACGTAATCCAACACGAACTGGGAAGTTGATATGGTCTCCTGGGGTGACGGCGACAAGGAAATTATGCAGAAACAACTTGCCTCGCTTCCAAGATGTTATTGCTCTTGTTGACCAATATCCCTATGTTCATGTCGCATGCACTGCTGATCAGTGACGAACCTTCCCGGCATTGCTTGACGAAGGACCCAAGTGGAGACTTCCTGGAAGCTTTGCTAGGGATCACTAAGCGTGGCACGAGCACGAGCACGAATGATCAGTATGTTGGTGCCCATGCTCTCCGCGTGGACACTTACATCCACATCATACTAGCGGAAGGAGAGCGAGAGGCTGGGTTGATATCCGATGGCATGGTTGCTGCGCAGGTATGTCAGAGCTCATAAGAGTTGGACTACCTGTGTGCAAGGCTCAGCAAAGCACAGTGCAGCTGACGTCTGGACTAGATCCAAGAGATTCAGTACCAATACGGACTGCTGAATATCCTTCTCAACGTAATCTCGAGCAGCGTGACTACGAACACAACCTGGGCGCAGAACGGCGATGATTTCAACATGAAGGCGTCTTTGCGTAGAGGCAGCTACTCATCTTTGAACCTTTACTTCCAGACTCAATTGGCTCACGACCCTGCATCGCCTTCCACCTCCCAATTTCTCGGGTTCTCCTCCCTGCCAGATAACTCTGGGAAAGCGCCTCGGAGCCAAGCTTACATCACAGATGGATGCAATATTCATGCAGGGACTATGCCTGGAGGCTATGTCATAGGCAGCAATCTGGGCAGGACTGCAGTCCATGAGATCGGTCATTGGTTCGGCCTTCTGCACACCTTCTGGGGTTACAGTTGTGATGGCGAAGGCGATCTCGTAAGTGATACGAGGCAGGAGCGCACAGCTACGTCTGGGTGCCCGCGCACGAAGAAATCATGCCCTAATCTTCCTGGCTTGGACCCAATAACTAACTTCATGGACTACTCGAGCGACGAATGGTAAGCTCCTTTTTCCAGGGACGTGTCCGAAGCAGCGGCTGAAAATGAATCTCGTAGCTACGAAGGCTTTACAAGTGGCCAGAAGACCCGCATGTTTGAGACTTTTGCTTTGTTCAGGCAAGGCTTATGAAGGTGCGGCCATCTTTGATGGGAGTGGGGGTTGAAACTATACATAAGCCTGGGGCTTTTCTCGATGAGACTATATCCATTCACAAATTGTAATGAATCTTGCTTTTTATTCTTGTTGAGCTTCTATGTAAAGCTGCGAAAAAGCCCAAAACTCAGTCCCATATGGATTCACATTATACGATTCTGTTCTTCTCCTTGATAATAGCATTTTCCACCCAGTCTTTGATACCAAAGAAGTTGCGGCACTTGTGCCCGCCATTGAAATCTGGGGAGGCACCAAGAGGTGCTGTGGGGTCTTCGTACACGAACGTAACGCTGAGGTCGGCCGAGCACATCACTGCAAGTCGTAATCGCTCAATACAGTGCTCTGGGAAACGTCAGAGATAGGTTTACGCTAGAGGTCTTCAAGCTCACCAATGTGCACAACTTGTTGATCCGGGTCTTTGTCGAAGACTGCAGGCATCCTTCCTAACCTCTCCATGTACTCATCCTTGTAGAACCACTGGCGCAAAGTTGCCTGGACGATCTTATAAGCTTTTCCGATGGCTGATGAGGGTCGGGTATACATACGATACAATGAATGTTATGGAAGACCTCGATGAAACCAGCTGCAGCGCCGCTTGTTGTCCTCTGGAGAGTTTCATCTATAGTTCGATTGAGCTCGGCAACCTTCTCCAAAGGAACGGGAACACCTCCGTCAGGGATTGTGGATGCTGCTCGTGGACATCGATCAGTCGGGGGCAAAAGACAGCATGTTCTTGAGGTTGAGGGCGACTCACGCATCCAAAGGTCTAGCCAAGCGAGTTCCCGCTCAACTGTAGGTGGGCCACGATACACATTTTCCGCTTGGCTGTCATCCCAATACTGCCACTCATGTTAGACGACTTCGCTATCAATCACGGGAGCTACGAACAGGCGTCAGTATGCTAGACTCCATACTTCTCAGTATTACATACAGTAAGCGTTTAGCTTCGTGAGGCACATCTGGTCCGTTGCGAGAGACAGATGTACGCTCCCGTAAAGTAGCATGCAGAGTGTCGACGAGATGAGTATGAAATGCAACACGTATGGCAGTAAGCTTCTGTGGTTGGTCTCACGTCTTCCCCTTGGAAGACATGGAGAGGAAGGTTCCTCATAATGACTACTCCGGTCCTCACTGTCGTCAAAGTCCGCTTCGCTGAAGGCGTCTGAGCCCAATTTAGATCCCGGCCACTGTGCAAGAAGTTTGAAACCCGGACGACCCATGTTATTGAATGAGTATAGAACGCTTGGGGAGAGATTAGCAGATTGGAAAGACTTCTCGAGGGAGCTTCGACTGTTGAGACTGTCGGGTCTTGGCTACTAAAATTGAATTTTGAGTTTATGGTAATGCTCCCGGGAATCGGGATTATCGCAACAAATTAGAATTTCAAGCTAAGACCTGCAAGCTTCCTGTGAACTACCTGTAATTTTCCTTCTATGATACTAGTGCTCACAACAGTACGAATGTTATTCCTTGGAGCAACAGGCGAGATATGACACGCGCTCAACATGTTCGCAAGCTGTACACAAGATCTAGGCCAGTCGTCGGAAGCTAGACTTGGTATTCATGTGATATGTAGCTTCTGTAACTGCTCTTTCCCTAGACAGCACAATGATCACTTCCTTGACTACTTAGATGTTTCAAGAAAGTATGCATATCACAAGTGTTGTTGCGAAAGGATTGCATGCAATTGGAAAAAAGGTTTTCTCTTTCGCCACTGAAACGTGACCCGTCTGTTACATTTGTGATGTGCTTTTTCTTGCAATCGACTTGTGAGTTGCATCTTACACTTGACATGCATTCAGCCTCCTGCAATCAATCGTGATGGAACTCCTCGAGCGCATAAGCATAATATTGGCCCACATCCACGATTTCGTTCCAGCAAGCACAAACAGCAGCATCTGCCTTTTACATTACAACGACTTACCTCCGTATACTCGCTATGATCTCCTCCACTCTGCTCTCAGCCATCGCCCTAGGCAGCGTCGTGGCGGCATTGCCAGGTAGGCCACCTAGCTCTTGAATGACCCTCACGGTACTGACATGACCGAAGCTACCACCCAAGTAAAGCGGAGTGACAACGCGGGCCTAGACACCACTGAAGACAACCCTCCGTGGTACAGAGATAGTCCGGCTGTTATTGCCAGCTCGCTCAACAGGCGCGGTGATGCTGCTGAACTGGGCGCTACTGAGGAGAACCCTCCATGGTACAGAGATAGCCCTGCCGCGATTGCTAGCTCCCTGGATAAGCGTGGCGATACTGCTGGCTTAGGTACTACTGAGGAAAATCCCCCGTGGTACAGAGACAGTCCTGCTGTCGCTGCCAGCTCGCTCGACAAGCGCGGCGATGCTGCTGGCTTGGGCATCACTGAAGAGAATCCTCCATGGTACAGAGACAGTCCCGCCGCTGTCGCGAGCGCGCTCGACAAGCGTGCCGACGCTGCTGGGCTGACCACTACTGAAGAGAATCCTCCGTGGTACAGAGACAGTCCTGCTGCTGTGGCCAGTGCGCTTGACAAGCGTGCCGACGCTGCTGGATTGAGTACTACCGAAGAGAATCCTCCGTGGTACAGAGACAGTCCCGCCGCTGTTGCCAGTGCGCTCGATAAGCGCACCGATGCTGCTGACCATGACACCACGGATAAGACCATGGACTCCATCCGCGCGAGAGCATTCGGAAACATGAGAGCTGAAAGCATGCGTCTTTCGTCCGAGAAGGGTAAGGAGTTTTTCCTCTTCACACCTCGCCCACGGAATGACACTGTCGACCGTTGGCACATTCCGGTGCAGCTGAGGTCCCGTTACGAAAAAAGCAATTCGGATGCTGATCGAGTCAGTGTCCTAAACAATTACCTCTATGTCACCGGTCGGAGGCCAAAATCTGCGGCCGCACTCGGCTTCAACCCTACCATGAGCATGCCAGGGTTACCTGAAGGAGGCAATGAGGTTGGCTACGGGTACGCTCTCGAGGGACAACACCAGTACCACTGCGCTGATGTGGTTGCCGACGCGATCGATATTGGGAAAGACAAGACGAGCGATTTTTTCCTTGAACATGTTATTCATTGTGTGAGCTTGATCAAAACACTGGCTATGAGACTTCAAGAACCCCAGCCTGTGTCTGTGCTTAGCGCATACGGCGAAGCTCAGGTGAAAGGTCATTTTAAAAAGACGAGACCTTGAAGTTTTAGCTCTGTTCATGTGCTTTTTACCGCTAGATTCTAGTGTTACACTCCTTTGGAAATGGATCGAGCTTTTCATGAATTCACTGAGCGACTAGTGTCACTGGGGGCTGAAACAATCATATCAAGGTCATGTAAATCATGTTTGAAACACGTCTTCTATTCGAATGTCAGCCCAATGTACACGTGCACTATTGCCTTATGCATGCCATTCGTTCAGCACGGCGGGAATCCGGTCCGGCTTGCCGCGTAAGCAGATATGGAATTAATTCCAGGCTTCTTACAGATGTATCACATGTAAGGCCATCGGCCCACCATGGCTTATCTTTGCAAGAGTGGCGATATATGTGACCGTGATCTGCAATAACTTGCAACAGTTGAAATCATTGTTTACAGCACATGACATGTTGATGGCATGCTGGTGAACTGTTATGTGGTAAGTAGGAAGCAGGACTACTTATGTCTTTCCACCATTCACAACTTTTGCTCACTTCGGTTCTCTCTTGGAGATCGCTAACACTTGACGCCATGCCTGCCAAACTGATTGGCCTGACTGCAGGCATTCTAGGGTGATCAACAACGTCCAAGTGTGTACAGGATTGAAGAGTGACTGATATTCTCACGACCAGATTGCAAATTATCTGGACAGCGATTATGGGACAAGGATCGGTATGTCAGATTGTATTCGCGTCATCGGGAGCTAATAGTCGCCCGAATTAGTCTTACTTGTTGTCACTCGGCATTCCCCCATATGCAGTCTTCCTCATTTGGCTGGCAGGTCCACTGTCAGGTGCCTTGGTACAGCCCTACATAAGTGTTTTGAGCGATCAGTGCTGCCACCCTCGCGGTCGTCGCTCTCCATACGTGTGGGCAGGTACACTGCTAGCGATACCGCCCATGACGTTGCTGCCGCGCACGGAAGACATCTGCGACTTTGTTCTTGGAAGCATTCCTAATACACAGATCAGACTCGTTTCAAGAAGAGTCGTTGCAGCCGCACTGGTGTGGGCGCTCAACTTGGCCATTCAGCCCCTACAAATGGGTCTGCGCGCCTTGATATGCGAGACGTGTCCTCCAGGGAAGGACACCCAGGCCGCAGCTTATGCAAGTACAATGACTTGCATCGGTAACGTCGTTGGATACAGCATGGGATATCTAGACCTGCCAAGATTGGCCCCAGTTCTTGGTGATACACAGTTCAAGGCTCTTGTCATGCTGGCGGCTTGTTCACTCAGTATCACGACAGCGATAACTTTATTGACAGCGAACGAAAAGCCTCTTCTGCACACTAGACTGACAAACTCAAAGCCACCCAAAGCCATGCAGAACCTGCGCTACATCTTTGACTCCGTCCGGTACCTGCCGGAAGACATCAAGATGATCTTCCGTGTCCAGTTCTTTGCTTGGCTCGCCTGGTTCCCTTTTCTATACTACATCGCTACGTATGCATTGCATTGTTCACGACTACAAGACTGCGAAGGCTGACAGATATTCAGATATATGACAGGATTATGTACATGCCCTGCTGGGAAGCTCTTTTGGAGCCAAGCTGATACGTCTAGATTCGCATATCAGTGCCGGCACACAAGACCATACCGACGAATTGGCAAATCAAACTTCGAGGGAAGAAGCTTTGAGACTCGGCACATTGGCTATGGTGCTTTTCTCAACCACGGCGATATTCAGTAGCGTGTTGCTTCCTCTGCTCACCGCAACAGCCTTCGAATGTAACGGTGAGGAGAAGGAAGTCACCACTTGCCAAGCAAATAACATGGGAGCACGAAGCCTATTTCATCGACTGCTCAGATCCGGGTCGCCAATTCGACGGGTAAACAAAAAATTCTTTCGCTCACGGTCGCCGAATCTCACGCTCCCTCAACTCTGGGCAGTGTCCCACATGTTCGCATTTGCCGTGCTTCTAGCGTCTGCCTTGACGAAGTCCACATCAACCTCTGTCTGCCTTTTCTCGGCACTTGGTATATCGTGGGCTGCAACTCAATGGATACCATTCGCTCTCATCTCAGTGTCATGCAAGAACACACTATTAGGAACCAGGAACCAAGGAGCTTCATCCTCTCCAGCGATTCGAGATAAGCACTCAACTTTGACTACTGGCGTCGCCCTTGGAATCTCCAATGTCGCTATTGCAGGTCCACAGATTATTGCGATAATCATCAGCAGTGGAATCTTTTACATCTTGGATATCGGGCAAATGGATAACACCTTGGCGATTGGCTGGCTCATCCGTGGATGGGGAATATCTCACCTCGCTGCAGCCTTCTGGGCTCTTCGATTACCGATGGCATTCGAGAGAGGAGACAGGAGATCTTGAAAAGATCTCGCAATAATCGAATCTATAGTTCTTCCGACACCACATTCAGACCAATGTGATGCCAAACATCTCTGACATGGGAGAGCTGCATGCACTGACTTTTCACTTGATTCTCGTCCGCCAGTGTTCCAAAGAGCTTGAAGAGCAAGGCGCGTGGCTCAAAAAGCCTCTGCAAAAGACCAAGGTCTTACAGTCGCTGCTTTTTCGAAAGCACAAGGGTGTGGCGCATGTTGGACTCGTCTGGAAAAACGGGTCAGGAGCCTGCATACGTGTGAGGATCGTCCCGCATGAAGTACTATACTCGAATAAAGACAGCTTCCGTTCGCAAAAGCTCCCCCTGCAATTCCTTAGAGTGCCATCATGTGACAAGGTGTCGTGACATGAACTTGGAACAGCTCTGTGTGCTGAATGGTTGCCTGTTGATTACTAACGCGAGCGATGAATCTCGGCGCGGCGACGAGACCAATATCTACGTAACATCGTGCTGCAATTGATGCGCTGGAGCCGCAAAGCATTTCAAACACTAGCAAACCGCGATTATGGTGACGTTTCGCCTACCAGTGGTACGTATATCAATGCCATGATACTTAAACTGACAGCATCTTGGACGACTCTCGTAGCATCAAGTCCCGCCACCCAGCGAGCCAGGCTCGTTCATACTGTATATTTACTCTTTGTCACGTTCTCCGAGCATCCACACTCAACCTGTCGTATCAAACGAGCCACTTGTTGAGGGGTTCTCTCCAGATTGCAAATGATGCTATCGAAAGAGACCAGGAACAAATTTGGCTAACACTTCTTAAGAGGTTCGAGTTTAAGCTTACTCCTTGCCCTCAGTTCAAACCTCGCACAATTGAAACCTTGCAATTGCTTCAAGTGCGGCTTTTCGACTAACCACGAATCGACAGACACAGTCGTTCGCATTGATCGGGAGCAGGAGCGTTGCACAGCTACTGTTGTCAGTCCCTTCGAGAGTCTCAGCCTGTGCCTGTTCGCTACTGTATAGCGCGGACATCAGAGAGTGCAAGAATGTCGGCAGATCCTCAGACGAAACTAAAGAGTACTGAAGATCTCCTTTGCCTAGGACAAAGTCAGCAGTGTTGAGATGCTCTCATACTGATGGTTCTATTCCTACCACGAGGGTCTTGAATCATTGGTTGCTCCACTGTCGCAGAGTCAGTAACGATCGCTTGGGATGAAATTCTTTAATCCTACCTTGGTTCGCGGCAGAAAGATGAACACTTGTCATTGACTGGAGAAGCTCCGCACATCCCGGAATGATGTCGAGATGATCTTCTTCGATCACGCTTCGTAGAACATCAATAGTTCCAGGGCTCAGAAAAATTTGACCGGAGAGATGTCGTGCAGTACGTAACAACTCCGGGAACACCTCCTTGAACGTAGGGGTTGAGCACTCAGTCGGCGGCACTGTCAGGATGAAGGGCACAAGGAAGTGCGGATTGGCTTCTTGGATCAATCTGTAAGTTCTTCTGGCCAACGAGTCTCTCCAAGCTGTGACTGCCGTAGTTGGCTTGACTGATGATCTTTTCTCCTTATCCCAAAAGAAGGCAAGTCGAGTCTTGAGCTTCTCAACATCTCGGCCGTAAAGTGTAGCCGCAGAGAGCTCTTGCGTTTTACTTTTGACCTTGCACAGTATGCTCGGTTTTTGCGAATTCGTGGCTGTGCTCTTGAGAAGCACCGACTGAGTGCTATTGGTATAGGACGTCGTGTTGGGGACCATATCAGTGCCGCCCGTATAGCTTGAAATGTCATATTCGAACGGGTAATCGATCAGACTGCCTGGGTTGGTCGAAGGAGAAGGGTTCGTGGTACTGAACATATCCCATAGCATAGCGTCATCAATGTCAGATGTATCTGTCATTGCCATTGTAATGGTCAGGTCCGTATAAGATACAAGACGGATGTGAATTCAAGTTCCATACAGCCGACGTAGAAATTGCTATCGCAGTGAAGAAAGAACAGAGTGAATAGAAGAAGCAGCTACTTAGTATACCACAAGAACAACCTCTTATGATTTTTTGACCGTTATCACCATCCGCAAGCATAACGGGACACAGTGACCCGAGCGCTAGCTTGTGAGACGTCGGCTCGGGGAGATCATGTTCGAAGGATTTGGGTTGCGAGGAACTGGCAGCAGTGGGGAAATCAGAGATGGATTTGTGGGTGAAGGATTCATCGGTGGCGTCGCAAAATCCCACTCATCAGTCGTCACTCGTAAAGCATCCTTGCCGCAACTTCCATGAGCCTATAGAAGCGCATTCATAGGCGCGCTGTAGCGCCACAGCATTAGCTAGGATCAACACAGGCGTTACCTACTGGCACGTGTCCCCTGCCTGGCACCGACACGCCGCACACGCGTCCGCTAATGCAGGCTCATAGATACGCCGTACACGCGTTCGCTGCTTGTAATGCAGGCCTACTTTCTGCAATAGCAAAAAGCTGGCAGTATGGTTTTACCTCATGTGTTAATTACAATAGATAGCCGAGCGGGGAACGATGCTATCGCCGGAAGAGACGGCAGTAGGCGGTGACAGGAACCATGGGTCACGGCTATGCAATACACATGTGAACAATGTGTGATTACGAAGGCGATAGTGATTATCGTATCATTGGCGCGTCTTATTGGTCGGACAGAGGAAGAGGATGGTGAGACGGGATGCTCCAAACAAGCACGCAAACGCCGAATCTTGCACCCGTGCGTGTTCGCTTGCAAGCCTTTCCCCAGGTCCCATTTCATATAAGGGAGCACCATATCTTGTCCATATCTCAGAGTCCAAAGAGTGAATCCAACTGCTTGCACACCAGGCAAACTTACAACGACATATCATGAGTCCACAGCTCCTCATCTTAGGCCTACCTCGCACTGGCACCCAATGTTAGTACATGCAGTCGCCCTGGACCTATACATCAATCCTGGAACTGATCTTGTCCATAAGCATTAGCAGACGCTTTGGAGATTCTTGGATACAAAGGCGTGTACCACATGCGCGAGGTTGGCAAGAATGGTCACCATGCCGCCTGGGTTGAGCTGATCAATGCCAAAATCGCTGGTCGCGGGGATCAATTGAGCAAACGCGATTTCGAGCCTTTTGTACAGAACTTCGAGGCAGGTGTCGCAATTTCCTAGATTTTCTCGATGATATTGAAGCAATGTGACGAACGCTGACAGGTTGACATAGGCCCTAGCCGACTTTCCAGCTGCAATCTTTGGGCCGGAGTTGATCAAGCTCTATCCAGAAGCCAAAGTCATCATTACCGACCGCAGTGAAGATTCTTGGGTTTCATCAATGAACCGTACAGTCGTTGCGCCTAGTACGTTGCAGCGGCAAGACCAAGGAACGGCTCTGCGTTGTGCGTATAACAAGTTGTGCTGGGACGACGACTTCGATGCAAATGGCCGGATGTTTTGGCAGGAGTACAACCGCAAGATCAGGGAACTGGTGAGTCCAGATAATCTTTTGGTGTTTGAACTAGGAGAAGGCTGGGACAGATTGTGCGAATTTTTGGGAAAGAAAATCCCTGAGGTGGGATACCCGAACAATGATGAAGCTAGAAGTAGTACGAAGTAGTGGCGGCATTAGAACCGGTGTTGTGGTAGCAGCTCTTTCCCAGGCTCTGAGGACAAGCAGAAATCAAAGTGTCGATCTCACGCAGCGTGAACAGCTATGACGGAGCCTTTGCGGCGAAGGCAAGCCCAAAGGTGGACATGCCAGACTGAAACATGTCCATGCAAGTTCCGTCGATATGGAAGCGCGATTGACTTCCACCAGCATCACAGTACTCAACTGAGAGTGAGCAAGTTCGAAGTTTTCCGAATTCGTCTACACATTCTCATATCGTCTTCATGCTTCGTGCGAGCTACATGTTTTGAATCCCACCTTACGGGATAGACTTCATCCTTCGACCGCTATCACTGTACCTGCAATCATGCAGGTCATCCTGATCCTGTCGCTGTGCATCAATTTGAGCTACGTCATGGTGCTGATCTCACGAACTGACTTCAAAGATGGCCGCTGGGCAGCCTTTGAGGATTGCTTGTAGAGCAAGGTCGACGACAGCGATGTGGCAGTGGCAGATGGCTGGAGAAATGTTGGTCATGCCATTTTGGCAGCGATCTGCTGCAGTCTTGCGATGTTGAATCTCTTGTATTTTTCTTGCAAGCGCACAATTTTTTCCCAAAGCCAGGGACTATTGTTATACCAATGGAAGCTGTCACCAAGTATCGACAAGTGTACAAGTACCCTCTCTGACAGATTCTGAAAGCATCAAGATATGCGTGGCGTGAGGGGTTCATGCAGTCAGCAGTTCACGAGCCTGTCTCAGAGCGATTGGATGGCCAGGCCGCGCGCCAAGAAAGGCTTCGCTGTTCAACTGTACACGACACCTTCGCCCGACATCACCCCGCTGACCAGTCCTCGTGTGCGGCCAACTACTCTGTGAGTCGCGTTAGGAGATGCAACAGAAGACCTACGGCAGAGATGGCTTCGAACACGAACGAAGCTGCTCCACCCTATTCAGATCTCTCGACTTTCCAGAAGCTTATCGGCATTCCAGTCGTCAAAGGTCAAACTGGATTGTATGGCCAAGTACGCACGATGGCCCTTGCAACTCAAAGAGCACGCATCTTCTACGTCAGTCTAGAAACAGCAGTCCCGCTGTTGCAACTTGCAGTCACAGCCGCAATGATCGGCCTCAGCGTAGTACAGGGGACGTCAGCTTTGATTACACTTTCCGTGCTTGCGATGGTGTTGACCGGCTGTACACATTATCTACTCTCGATGCGCAGTGCTAGACGGTACGCGCGGACATACGACGATCTCACAGCTCTTTTGCTCGACATTGAAGTAGTTGAAAGAAGTTTCGTGGAGGGACTGGAATCAGATCCTCATACGCAAGCACGGAGATTGTCTGATCGCTTCAACGATTTGACGAAATCGTTCGGCAGTTATCCTGATATGTGGGTAAAATCCACTCAGACACACAGCACGTCTCGTAGATGGGACGTGGAAGACCGCCCGGTAACCAGAGGCGATGATGAGGAACTTTCCACTGCTGTCGCGGAGCTGGATCGTGTTGCACTCCGGCTTCGACAAAATGAACCCTTGTCTTCGAAGACGCCACTTGCTATTAAAATTGCTCGTTAAAAAGATATGAGGGCGACCACCTACCGAGGATAGTCGTGGAAAGGAAGCGATTCAGCGGAACGCCTTTGCTGTATTGAGTCTATCACCTGTTATGCTTCGAGACCATGGGCAAGTTGCGCGGGACATGCTTCATGCAAGACCAATTCTCATCCTTTCGATATCTTCCTCATCGGTGTGCCGGTCGTCTCTTGTGCTACCCGATGCCGTTCGGCCACCAGCTAGTCTGAGGGTTCCTCTCCACATGATGCGTCCAATCCGTTCCAAAGTCATCCACAGCCCTTGTTGTTGCACTTGCGCTTTCAATACTGGCACCTGCCAAAGAACTGGCAACACAAGGAGTGCCAGTGCGGAAAGGGGAAGAACAATAGCCAGCCAGATGCCGATATGTACCTTAACGATCCCTGTGCTCAAAAGCACCTCAATCGAAATTAGCTTGATGCGCGCATTGCTGGGCATAGATCATCACTTACTGATACAAAGATGCCAGGCAAGAATATGATAGCCAGATATGCTGCACCTCTGAAATAGTTCTGCGAGATCCACTGCAACTTGATCCCGTCCACGCTCGTAGCGCTTTGTCCGCGAAGATACGAGCTCTGTAAGTATGTCATAGAGTCGCTTAACAAGCTTTGTAAGTAAGCGACTCGACGGGCCTGTCGTCTCAGATCTGATTGCAATGTTTCCAAGGCCGCCAGTGTCTCGTCATCGGGTCTCGGATAATAGATGTGTCCTTCTGAGTCTTGGGGCCTACCTTGTGAAGGATCTTTGACGCAGTCCCATAATTGCGTTGTAGATATCTCATTCTCGTCGAGAACGTATCGCAACTGCCGCAAAAACGCTGCGTCGTTGGCAAGTTGTTCTAGCTGGGCGAAGTCGTTGGTCTGATGCTCTGGCTGTCTCAGTCTCTTAGCCAATATCAGTATGTGCGCACAAAAGGGACGGTGCACTAACAGCTTTTGTGATGGATCCGTTGATCTCTCGCAGGAGTCCTGCGACATGAGGATTCATGAAGGAATGTCGTAAGAGTAGGGACGACAAGTGCGGCAAAATGGCTGGGATGAGCTCCGCCCGAACATCAAGGAGCGCGTCCCGCAACTCGTTCATGAGAAGCCCCAAGGTAGGAAGAGGCAGTTTTGCACCATCGCAATCGGCAAACAGCATACAGAACAGGCTTCCTTCATATTTGTTAACCTCATAATATGCCTTCAATGCTTGGACATCACCGCTTTCTGGCTCGTTTCGAGCCCGTGAACGGTTGGTAGGCCCAACAACGTAATAGATACGCTGGTAAAGCTCAAAGACACCTCTTTCCAGCCGCCAACCAAGATTGGTCGGTGCAGAATGGCTTTCCCAGCTGTTCTGAAGATCTTGGCTCACCATAAAACGAAGAGCACGTCGGCTAGGACTGAGTCCGTGTTCCAGGAGCACATCTCGCAGTGGACCATCTCCGGTATGAACGAGAGGCAGATACCGCAGCCCAGAGATCTGCCTTCACGTGTATTCTTGTTAGCACAAAGATCCAATTATGCGCTAGGCTTGGGCTTACAGTATTGATGTATGTCCGAAGTTATGTCTCTTTCGATACTGACCCAAAGCCTCCTTGATTGATGATGCGAGTCCATTGAATCCAGACTCTATTTCGACAATTTCAGAATTTACGTGCGGATAGTGATCTACTATGATAGTGTTAGTGCGCTAAAAGGAAACGTACAGGATGTTAGCTTCGTACACCTGGCATTCTGTGTCAAGACTTCGTCCGTGAAATCTACTCGAATTTGCTGGAATTTTTCCACAAGCTTGCGCTGGTTTTCGGTTTGCTTCTGGCTTGGTACATTTCCTGAACTTTTTGCCGGATATGAGTCTGACATTGTCATCAGGTTTCTGGCGAGTCGTGCTGATTCGGGAATCGCTCCGGTAAGTGCTACGCCGGCCGCTGCGGGGTCCATAGTAGAGTATCAGTTTGACCTAGCCCTTGCCCTGCTGGCGCGGGCCTGAGATGCGTTGCCACCTTCAGAGCTATCCTTCAAGCTCCATACGAAATTGTCGAAGCGTGATCATGGACTGACAACACAGCATAATTGTTGAATGTACCTAGTTCTCCTGAGGCTGGGCTCTTGTTGTTCTTTCGCAGCTCACCAAGCCACAAATCTTAAAGAAGCTAGATCGCCGTCGTGGCACGAGGCTTGCTGCAGATGCAAGGCAAGAGAAGGGGGCCAAAATCATGCCACACATGCAGATGATGGCGCGATAGCTGAATCCCCATTGCCGTCAGCCACCCGTGGAGCTTAGGGCAGCTGAATACAGCAACGCTGGAAAACCTGCGTGAGAGCATTGAAAATCTGCCACACACCAGACTGACTGATGATACTGTACTCAGTCTGGAAACACGATCGCGGTACCTAGCTTTGAGAGCACAGCACTGCCTACTGCAGTCGGGCAATCAGCGCTTTGATCACGGACTTGACTGCAGCCACGGCACATTAGGCGTACGCCAGCTTCGACCAGGAGGAGGCTAGATCGTCCCTGTCAGGTCATGCATGCATAACGTGGCTTGATGGTGACGTCTCCTTTCTGATTGCACGCTCAACAGTCAGTCGCAGTGTTGTCTGTCCATCGGAACTGCTGAAATGATAGAAACTTGACAATAGCATCAGCTCGAGACAAAGCGCAATGACAGAGCTGGTGGATGAACAGCCAAGAAGCCAAACGGACCCCGTTGCAGTCAACGGCGACGAATTACCAGCAAATTTGGAGAATATCGGGCTTGACGATCAAGTCCAGGATCTCAGTCATGGCATTCCACTAGGTCAAGATGACAGTCCAGGTGCGATCAATGCTGAAGAATCAGCAGCTGGCTCTACTGGGTCGAGATCAGATGGAAGAGACACTTCACCGAACGGAATTACCACAGAATCTTGCGGCTGTTCCCGACAGCCTCTTCCAGACCATATGGGGGGCTTCAAAATGTTTGAAGACAGGATGAATCATCAACTAAAAGGTCTCTCTCCCAGGCGGCAACAGTATGATGTTGTGCGCGTACTTCTCGTCAGATGGTCTGAAACTGACATTGAGGCTTGCGAGAGTAATTTTGAGAAACTGTACGCCATGTTCAGCGAGCGTTACGGATACCAAGCTGAAACATGCATTCTGGACAACGTGTTGCAGCCTACGGATAAGAAGTCCAATGACAAAATGAATGGCCGTATTGGAAGACAATTCGTCAAAGACCTCGCAGATATCACGGGAGCAGTAGACAACGACGAGGGCGACAACAAGCTATTCATATTATTCTACCTGGGTCATGGTGCTGAGCGAAAGATAGATGGTGCGAACGAATTTGTGTGGCAACCTAAAGCCCAGTCTCGGACCTTTCTGCACTGGACCGGGTATTATGAGCAGCTCAGACATACGGAGTGTGACATACTTTTCCTCTTCGATTGTTGTTTCGCCGCTGCGCTAGTCCCTCAAGACAAAACCTGGAACAGACGTTGCGAGCTATTAGGAGCCGCAAGTGCAACGGATCTCGCTTCTGCCAATCCAAAAGCATCATTTACAGTGGCCCTGGTGAAGGAGCTTGGCAAAAGAGCACCGGTCGCGTCGGGCTCTATGGGGCAAGTCACCACCCAAGGACCCATCAGCACGACCGTATTTGGCTTGTACAACTACCTGGGTAAAAGCTCAGTGGCCCGGTCATACAATCTCAAAGCACCCTCGTGGTACCGACACAATGACCAATACACCTCCAGCATTCTTCTCCAGAGCAAGAGACAGAACACGAGCACACCGAACAGCAGTGACAACGATTCTGGATATGTCAGCTCAGCCGACGAGCTCGATAGCCTCAATGATACAAGAGTGCTGATCAGCCTACGCCTAACAGACCCTGCGGAACTGACGCTTCTACCCACAATTGTTAAACGTGATTGTATCAATCACATATATTTACTAACTCGAATAGGATACGGGTTATACCCGAAAAACATCAATCACATTTTATCAATCACATTTTTATTTAGAAGAGCATTTAGTTCAGAATAGACAGCAAAAGATAGGGGATATCATTGCGACAACCCCGAATATGATTATAGCACGGAAAATTGCAGTTGTGCGTGTTGTCGTCGCTGCCAAAGATACGCGCAAACAAAAGTGAAGTTCGCGCATAGACCACATCATACAGCCAGTAGGAGCGCGCCAAAGTTGCGACCGTTTGTTTACGTTACGCGAGAGACATTCCGGCACATCAGACATGTTTTATTATGCAGCAACACACAATGGATACATTCGAGAAAATATTCACACATCGACGAGATTGCCAGATCATTGTATGCAAAAGATGTCAATTTGCAGTCAGTCCAGCGAGTGTAAAGGGCCATATTCAGAGGAAACACAAAACCGTGACGAAAGAACAATGCGCGCAATGCGTTGCATTTATCAACAATTTATCGCAAATCGCGCGGAGTCCCGAAGAAGTGAAATATCCCAGCGCCAACAGTCCGGCAATCCCAGGTATACCGGTATATACGAATGGATTACGATGTGTTTTCCAAGGTCCCGCAGGCCAAGAATGCAATTACACATGTCGAGAGCGTAGTGGCATGCAGAAGCATTGCATAGAACACAATTACGAAAATCCACGCGGAAGGGGTCGGCCCACGGAAGACACGGATCGGAGCAGGTTATGGGTCGAAGATCAAACATGCCAGGAGTTGTTCAAATCGGGGAAATGGCGAAAGATATTCCCGGTCCAAGTAGTGTCACGTTCAGACCCAGTAGTCGCCGTCAACATCGTTACCGAGGCCAATGAATGGATGGATGAGTTGTTTACAGACATGGATCAGCAGCAAGAACGAGTCCGCACCGAACGCAACAGATACGAGCCGAATCCATGGTTGGAGCACACCGGATGGGAGCGTCATTTGACGAGCGATTGTCGACAATGGATCACGGAATTCGTCAAAGCCGAACCCAACACCAAAAAGTTGCAGGAACGATTGGGGGAGGATGATGAACGATTTGCCCCAGCCCAAGAGAAGGCATTATCGCGTGCATGCGAGGGCACCGTGTTGTTGATCCGCCGTTCGTTCCAGACCAGCCGTGTGGAGATTGTCGGGCGCCATGCATTGCATTGCGTCAATCGGAGGGAGAACGGTGCGCCGAACAATGACAAGCCATTTTACGGCAAACAAAAGATTCAGACGATCCGCAAATACGCCAACATATTCACGCAGATATTGAGGTATATTTGGAGAACGGCAAAAATGCCGGAGCGGCCAAAGTATCGATTAACGGATGTGCAGCAGCAGACATTGGCACGATTGCAGCACGCGGCGTCTGGACGGATTTCGAGCAGTCACGGGCGAGAGGACGTCATCCGAGCGAGTTCGGAGTTTTGGGTCGCAATGTTCGATCACGATTTGAAGGATAACGAATACGAGAACGCGATGTTGAGCGGGTTGGCCGTTTTGGGCACATGTGGGGAGAAAAACGGATGGGTGCCGGCCATATTTTACACGCCCACATTGGCCGCGATGATCACCAGCATGCGAGCCATCATCGTCCGCCGGGCATGGCGTGAGCGAATGGATTACATCGAGCAGCAAGTGAGCAATGGCGTGGACCATGACAAGGCCGAGCAAGATGCACCCGTGATCCATCATTTGGTGCAGCAGGACGTGGCAAAGTTCATGACCATGACGGAATATGGCGGTCAGCCCAGTCCCATCCAGACCATACACACCCAGAAGATGTACGGATTGAAGATACGATACACGACAAACGCGGATGGACAGGTAGGGTGGTCCGGGCCCGACCACGACGTCATTGTGGTGCGCAAAGTGCAGTTCAGTATGGGCCAGATCCGGACGGTAGTGCACGGGTTGTTAGCCACCACCCGCAAGCGGTTGGTAGAGCAGTTGATGTTCATGGTTCCCGGGGTCGGCGATTGGCGAGCAGAAGACATGCCGAGATTCGACATGGCCAGCATCGTTGACAACCACGCCATCATGGACGAGGGTTTCAGTTTCGTTCACGACGCCCGGAACCCGTGGCCCGTAGAAGGGAAACGATGGTTAGGGCAGCGGTTGTTCACCGAGGCCCACATCCGAGCACGATTCATGGAGGATATCGAGAGCCGAAAATTCAACCCCGACGCAGTAGAGTCGTATTTGCGGCAAGTGAGGAGATGGAAGGAGGAGATGTTGGTGTTGGTGCACATGTCGGCAGGGGCACCGGCCAGAGCCACGGAATTGGTCAGCGTGCAACAAGTCAACGGTGAGAATGCACGTTGCCACCGAGGCATCATGATCGACCAGGGCATGGTGGCGTTCATCACGTCGTACCACAAAGGATTCAGCGCAAGCCAAAGCCAGAAGTGCGTACACCGGTTCGTGCCACAGGAAGTGGGCGAATTGGTGGTGTATTATTTGTGGTTGATCGAGCCGTTCGTCCGAATTTTGCAGAGCAGTCGCGGCCAGATGACGTCCAGTCCATGGTTTTGGGAGCCAGCACCAGAAGAGGAGTGGGGAGACGAGGAAGAAGAGTGGGCAGAGGAAGACGAAGGCGAAGGGGAGAGAGATATGCCCGAGATGCCCGAAGATCAGAGCGCGGAAGCACGTTTCATCGAGCAGCAATCCACACCGACGGTCGCACGCAATTGCGATGGGTATTGGGAAACGAACCGAATACGCCGAGTGATGCGCAGAGAGAGCGAGAAGAGGATTGGCGTTCCCATTGGAACGTCGGATTGGCGACAAGCGTATCCGGAGATCCACCGCGAGTTCGCCATCAACCAGGACGTCGTGGGCACATTGAAGCGCATATACGATAACGAGAACCCGTTCAAACAGGGCATGGAGATGAGCGAGGAGCAGACGCGCGAGACGATACGCGCCAGGCAGTCCGGCCACAGCCCGCAGATGGAGGAGAGCATTTACGGGCGTCAGTTGCAGCAGAACCCGTTCGCCATGAGACGAGAGCAGGATGCGTTTCGCGAGGTGAGCGTGGATTGGCACCGATTCATGCAGTTCCCGTCGTCGTACGAGGTGCAGAATGTCAGTCCCGACATCAAGCGAAGGATCAAACAGGAGCAGGACAGCCGGAAATTCGAACGATGGCAGCAGATGCGGCAGGTTGACGTTGAAGGTCAGTTAAAGAGGATGTATGGAGCCCAAGCCCAGTTCCGCGGCAAACAACGAGAGGCATTAGATGCCATCGTCAGTGGCCAACCCCGGATCGTGGTCGTCATGCGAACCGGCGGTGGCAAGAGTTTGTTGTTCATGTTGCCGGCAGCAGCGTCGCGAGATGGAGTCACGATAGTCGTCATGCCGAAGATCATGTTGCAGGAAGACATGGCCGACCGGTGCCGCAAGGACGGAATCCGGTGCGCAATTTGGAGCGATGGTCGAGCGCCGCCGTACGATGCACAGATCGTGTTCGTTATTGCCGAGTCGGCCGTGTCACAGTCGTTCGCGGATTACATCAACGCGAAGATGTTGAACCAGCAGTTGGAGCGAGTCATCATAGACGAGTGCCATTCCGTGTTGCAATCGACCAAGAAGTTCCGCCCGAAGGTGTTGCAATTACGCGAATTGATCAGCCGGCAGACGCAGGTGGTGTGTTTGACAGCAACGTTGCCGCCACGGCGAGAGCCAGCATTCATGTCGACCATGGACATGCAGCCCAGCGAGGTCCGCATGATCCGAGAGTCCACCGTGCGACCAAACATTCGATACAGCGTGATCACGTACGACGGCGAGGTGGAGACGTTGCGGCACATCGTCAACGGCAAGTTGGCCCAGTACCCCGCCGAGGATCGCATCGTCGTTTATTGTCACAAGATCACAGAGATGCAATCATACGCCGATGAGATCGGGGGTGCCGTGTTTTACAGCGGCGTGGGAGAGATCGAGCGAAAGCGAGAGATCGTGGCGATGTTGACCGAGGGCGAAGAACGATTGTTTTGGTCGACGAGTGCGTTGGGAGAAGGGATCGACGCCAGCACCATCCGAGTGGTCATCCACGTCGGCGGCATCGACAAGTTGGATGATTTCGCACAACAGAGTGGACGAGCCGGGCGGGATGGCATCACCGCAAGCGAGAGCATCGTATTGCGGGCGCAGAGGGTGAACCAGCAAGGTCAACCGTATATGGTCAGGACGGGAGGGGAAGAGCCGGAGATGATGGAATATTTGGAGGGCAGGCGTTGTCGGAGGGCGGTGTTGGACGCCGACATGGACGGTGACATCACACGGACGAGTTGCCGCGCAGGCGAGCAGTTTTGCGACGTGTGTCGTGGCGAGGGTCGGAAGCGGATTCGTGTGCAGGTCAGGCAAGGGGAAGACCAGACCAAAAGGGCACGATTGCAAGACGTTACCCCCGCCAGACACCGGCAAGCAGCCCAGCAGCAGGCATGGCATATGACCGTACAGCGAGAGGAGGAGGAGCACGCAAGACAACAAGATGCACAGCAGCAGCAAAAGGAGGCACAGGGACGAGAAGCGGCCGAAGCGACATGGATGCAGGAGCAACGAGAACGAGATTCGATGCAGGCACAGCAACAGCACCGCAACGTCGTGTACAGCAGCATGGTGGAGCGATTGATCGAGTTGTTCGATCGTTGGAGGGTGGGTTGCAACATATGTCGGATCAACGGAAGGGCGGCGGGAAGAAAGGGTTGGCGGATATGCGGATGCACATCGGCAGAGGACCAAGAGCAAATAAGCAAGGCGTGCAATTGGTTGAGTGCCATACGATGGAAAGAGGCGTGGACGGCGTGCCAAAATTGTTGGGCACCACAAGCGATATGCCATTCGTGGGAAGCCGTACACGAGCATGGCCCGACGAGATACAGGAAAGGCGGGCAGGGGAGGTGTCAGTACCGGGGTTGTTTGATGGAAGCGGTGGCGATCATCATGTTCCACAGCGGCGATGAAGTCATGACGTGGATATTCGACGAGATCGAGAAGGCGGAAGGGAGATTGGAGGCACACGAATGGTTAGGCACGACGATCAAAGAGGACGGGGTGGAGATGAGCGGGATGGTGTGGTTGTTTCATCAATGGGCGGAAAGAGAGCGCGGAGTGTTACAGGAAGGAAAACGGCGGGGTTCGATGGATTCATGGACATTTTGAGAGAAGCATGCATGCACACGAATAGACGGTAGCAGAAAATTCACAAGTCCGTAATTGTTCGCGAGTGTTCCGTTAACGAGTGTCGAGTGTTCGGTTGGGTTTGTGGGTGGGGTACCCCACGGAGGCATAGGACGACACGAAGTGGCACGACAGGCAAGGCAGAAGGCAGAAGGCAGATGTCGAGGAAGGCATTAGGAAACGATAAGGAGATGTCGATGGAAGCATACAGGAACGATAGGGTGAGGGTTGACAGAGGTTCGGGTCGGCGGCGACGGGATATGTGGGTGGGATGCCCCACGAAGACATAGGACGGCACGAAGTGGCACGACAGGCAAGGGGATGTCGAGGAAGCAATCAGAAAGTGTCAGGGTGAGGGTTGAGGAGGATTGGGTATGTAGGTGGAATGCCCCACGGAGGCATAGGCCGGCACGAAGTGGCATGACGGAAAATTGGGAAGAGAGCAAGATGCACGGTTCGAAATGGTGGAAGAACGTTTGCGTGGTATGTCACAGTCAAGGGAGAGACAGCATGCACACAATCGACCGTTGCCCGTCAGGAGACAGCGTCAAGGCGGAGCGAGAACGCAAGTACGCACAACGAGCAGTCAAGTCCCCGCAGTCACGGGTTTGTGTTAGGATCTTGCGAGCCTAAGTGACTACCGTCACGTGAGTGTGAAGTCAGGTGACTAAGAGGTCGGTTTTGTACTCGGTGGAGAGGGCACGTGGCAGCGATGAAGTATTGAAGCAGAGGTTTGGTATTGTTGTATACCAAGCAGTCACTATGAACAATGAGTTGAACACAAGAGCACAGAAGTGATCTTGTCTTCCTATATACTAAAGAGATTCGTACTGTAGTTGCAGTGATCAGTGTGATCAGTGTGATCAGTGTGCTGAGCATACTGATCAAGCTGATCAGTGTCACGTGACTCGTGTCGCTGCTCAGTGAGGTCAAGCCCTCGTTCGGGCTGAGCAGTCCCCAGGTTACGCTTGCAAGCGTAATCCTGAGACTCGTCTGACACCGAATCGTAACACCATCCCCTTTCTAGTCTAGCTCAGTCCCTTGAGCTTATCATATGATCCGTAGGTTCCCCCAGCTTTCTTTCGTCATGGCTTCCCAAGATGCCTAGACAGTCGCAACCTTCCAGCACCATCCGTCGACACCGATTATACGAATTCATCGAATCCGCCGGCGAAGTCATGGTTAAGAAATGTTCGTCGTGCGACAAGCATGGCAGGGTCTGCAAGGTCCATGTCCGCTCTGGAAAGTGCAGTGAGTGCCTTCGTCGTGGCCAGAGGTGCGACGTGAAGGTGACTCAGTCCGAGTTCAAGAGGCTGGCTGAGGAGAAGAACAAATTGCGCCGGAGGATACAAGAGGCGCGGGATGAGCAGGAGGCTGCTATGAGGATCCATGAGAAGGCTCTCGAGGATCTGAAGATTGCTCGCGCGCGAGAAGAGAGACTGCGCCAGCAAATGGATTTGGTCGATCGCCGAGCAGAGGAGGCGATTGCGGTCGAGGAGAGGAGCATCGAGGAACAGGAGGCCGCTGAGGCGGCTGAGAACTCTGAGCTGCTTCCGAACGACATCACCACTGAGGGTCTTTCCCTGAACTTGTCTCCTGGCACTTGGAGTGCTCTGGAAGGGTACGGTGATGAGTTCTGGGAACTCCCCAGTCTTCTTCCAGCAGGAAGTTGAGCTTAGGTGTCCCTTGTGTATGAGGGTCCCATTGCCCTTCTAAACCTTCGAAGTTCCTGCTGACGGTCTTTGGCAGTCCTCTTTTCTGCTTTGCGAGCCTTACTTGCTCGTTGTTTCAGCCAGGCCGTAAACTTGGCCCTATTTTGTACATCAGGTCGAGCAAGGTCGACGTCCTTTTGGTTCCATCCTTTGATTACATCAACGGAGAGGTTTTCGTTTTCCGGTTTGTGGAACTCCTGGAGGTGTGTCAGGCAGTGTGTCAGGTTTTCTATTGGTTCCCAGGTGTTGTCCGAGTCTGGGTAGTTCTTCCATTTGATGAGGTAGCTGTGGCCGTCCCAGCAGCATATCCTCTCGAGGTCGTACCAGGTGTCGTCTGTTGTTTCTTCTTGGCCCTGGTAGTGGAATGTTGTTTGTAATGGTGTTTCTTTGTCTGCAGGTTCCAGCAGTGATATATGGAATACCGGGTGTATTTTGGCGTCTTTGGGAAGTCGTAGTCGGTAGTTCTGAGGGCCCTTTTGTTCCTCAATGAGAAACGGTCCGACCTTGACTTGATCGAGTTTTTTGGTGGGTCTTCGTGTTTTGAGATTCTTGGTCAGAAGATACACCTTATCCCCCTCTTTAAGCTGAGGTGCCGTTTTGCGTTTGTCTTGTAGGTACGCTGCAGTCTTCTTTTGCGCGTTCTTGATTCCATCACCGCAGGCATTGTGCATGTCTTTTAATTGTTTGGCGGCGATCATCGCGGCGTCGAGTTCGGGGCTGTCGTACGGTTTCATGAACAGGTTTGGGTCCTTGCCGAAGTTGGCGAAGAATGGGGATGTACCAATAGATTCGGCATACGCATTATTGAGCGCAATCTGTGCCATTGGTAACAAAGAGACCCAGTTATCCTGCGCGTGGTTAACGTAGTGTCGCAAGTAGACTTCGAGCGTCTGATTCATGCGTTCCGTCTGTCCATCCGTAGTAGGGTGGAAGGCCGTTGACAGTTTGAGTTTGATGCCGAGAGTAGCAATGAGCGTTTTCCAGAATGCTGAAGTGAAGAGTTTATCCCTGTCACTGATGATTGATTTGGGCATACCGTGGTATCGGATGATCCTGTCGACGAAAACAATTGCGAGGGATTGTACTGTGTAGTCCTCGTTGTACGGAATGAAGTGAGTGTACTTCGTGAGTCGGTCTACAACGACGAATATCGAGTCATAGCGATTTCCTGTTGGCTCGTCGACGGATCCTGGTAACTTCGTGATAAAGTCCATGGTAATTTCGTCCCAGGGCTTCTCTGGAGGGTCGATGAACTGTATGTGTCCGTATTTGGCGTGTCGCTCCGCCTTGTTTTGTTGGCATTTCAGACATTGTTTGATGTATGTGGTGACCTTCTGTTTCATTTGAGGAAAGGTGAAATTTCTTTGAATGAGTTCGACTGTTTTCGCGATTCCGGGGTGTCCTTGTACCGGGTCGTCATGATGTTGTCTGATACAGTCTTGTTCCTGTCCTGGTTGGACATTGAATTTCCCTTGAATGATTGGGAATTCTTCCGTGTCGTCCTGGAGTATTCGTAGTACGTTCCCAAAGTCCTTGACGTTGGCACTGAGGCTTCCGTCTTTGTTCGTCTTGAGGATGCTGTGCTCGAATATCTCCTTAGTCTCCATGTAATCTGGTCGTCTGCTAAGCCTGTCGGCTCTGTCGTTGTCTTTTCCTGGAGTGTACACTATTCTGAACTTGTGTTGCCCGAGAAGTTGAGACCATCGGACCTGCCGTCGGTTCAACTCCTTCGTCGTGGTGAACGTGGTCAAGTTCTTGTGGTCAGAGTATACCACCACGTCTGGTGCCCCTTCCACATACACTCTCCAGTGTTGTATTGAGACAACTACAGCAAGTAGCTCCTTGTCATGGATGTCGTAGTTTTGTTCCGCGGGAGTCATTTTGCGTGAGTAATATGCCAGAGGGTGTCTGTTGCCGTTGTGTTCTTGAGTCAGGCATGCACCAATGGCGAGATCTGAAGCATCGGTTTCGATTTGAATTGGTAGTTTGGAATCGAATATGCGCAGTGTTGGTGATTTGGTGCACATGTCCTTTAGTGTTCGGAATGCCGTTTCCTGGTCCTTGGTCCATTTGAATGGTTCATCCTTCCTTGTGAGTTTCGTTAAGGGAATTGCAACCTTGGAGTAGTTCGGGATGAATTTCCGGTTGTAGTTTGCAAGTCCTAAGAATGATTGGATGTCCTTGACAGATTTGGGTGTTGGCCATTCTTCAACCGATCGTGTCTTTTCCGGATCGATCTTAATTCCGTCGGTGCCAATGATGAATCCGAGGAATTTGACGCTTTTCTTGTGGAATTCGCATTTCTCGGGTGCTGTCTTGAATGTTGTCGTGCTGAGACGTTCGAACACCGCTTGTACGTCCCTGACATGTTGTTCGAGAGATCCTGTCGTGAAGACCAGGATGTCGTCGACATAAGCAAGTACCGTGATGTCAAGAAGATCCCGAAGGGTGTCGTTGATCATTTGTTGCATTGTGGCAGGTGCGTTAGTCAGTCCCATAGGCATCACAGTGAACTCATAGAGTCCGTACCGTGACCTGAATGCGGTCTTCCATTCTTCTCCTTCAGCCATTCGTATGCTGTAGAAGGCGTCTCGTAAGTCGATTTTGGTGAACCAGTCGGCTCCGGTGAGCCTGTCCGTTGCTTCTTCGATATTCGGTAGCGGGTACCTGTTTTTGATGGTGATCTCGTTCAGTTTGCGATAATCCTGAACTTTTCGCTTCTTCCCGTTTGGTTTTGGAACAAAGAATGTTGGCGAGGCGGCTGGGGATTTGGATTTCCGAATCCAGCCCTTCTTCTCGTATTTGTCCAACCATTCCCTCTCGGCCTTGAGCTCTTCTGCTGATAGTGGATATAGGGGTCCCCATGGAGGCTCTTTTCCTGGCTCGAGATCAATCTTGTGGTCCCATGGTTGATGTTTAGGCAAGGAAAATCCTTCGTCCTCTTCAAAGAGTTTCTTCCACTTGTGATACTCTTTGGGTAAGTCCAGTGGTGCGTGAGGTCCACTCGTGCTCCTGACATTGTCTTGATCTGATTGACCCGAATCAGTATCCGTCGGAGGTGGAAGTGCATCCGCGATCTTCCTGTTCGACTGGGCTTGTCGTCTGATGTTGTTAAGCTCCTTAGTCTCATCTTCCGTCGTCCGCTGTCGACGTGAAGGGAAGGCAATAGCCACGCAGCTACACCTATCAAATCTGAGTACTCTTCTCCCCCAGTCTATTGTGGGGTTGTGCCATTCCAACCAAGGTATCCCCAGGACTATGTCGTGATTGGCCATTTCGACAACGTCCAAGGAGGTGTCCTCGAGGTGCTGTTGGTAGGCAAGCCTGATCGTGTCCGTCTCACGATTCACATCTGGTAGAGCTGAGCCATCAACAGCTCGCAGCTCATACACGGCTTTCTTCTTTCGGGTGGCGATCCCGTGTTGTTGCACAAATCGTTCCGAGATGAAGCATCCGTTGGCGCCGGAGTCTATCATCACGAACGTTTGAATGTTGTTGACGGTGAATGGTAGTCGTAGAAGTCCTGTGTCTGTTATTGAAGCTTGCATGTTGTTACACTCCCGTCGATCGCTTCCGTCGGCGGGGTGAACTAGTTTTCCGACTGTTCGCCGCGAGGGGCGTGTCCATGGTCTTTGGAGGTGTTGGGAGGATACCCGTGTAGTTCGAGGGCATTCTTGTAGTGGATCTCCCAATCCTTCGGAACCCACTTGCTAAGATCAGCCATCGAGCCTTGTACATGTTTGATGGTGCTTAGTGCACGAGTGTAGTCGTTGTTGAACTCGTCTTGTGTCATGAGGTAGGTTGCCGCTGTTTGTGCCATGTGCATTTCCTTGTACAGGTGCTTGACTTTAGTCGTGCAGTCTCGCATTGATTTGTTGAAAAATGTTCCGTCAGGTGCGATGTACCCGTTTGGGGTGAAGTCGCTTCCAATTGGTGGAACATCCTGTACAAAGGTTTTTGCGTCGTACGTGATTGGTACAAGTCGGTGGTTCCAGAATTCTGTGCGGATTCGTTTGAGCATTACGTCGAAATAGAATGGGTGCAAGTATGTCTTTCCGTTCTGTATAGGGAAAGCCTTCTTGTGGTTCCTTGCAATTAGCTTGATGAGCTTGATGACGGGTTTGCTGGCCTCGGCGGCGAACTGAATGTGGTTGGCATCGAATTCGTCGTCGAGCTCGTCATCCGTGCTGTCGTCTTCAGATTCTTCTGGGGTGCTCAGGTGTTGTGTTTCCGCTTCGGTGGACTCGTCCATCTGTTCTGGTTCTTCGACGATCTCGCCTTCTTCTAAGGCAGATGTCTCTTCATGCTTCTTGATGGTAGGAACAGGGGTTCCGGGCCTTATGTTGTTGATTCTTGCCTGATCATTGACATAGGCGTGGATGCGCTGAGTTTCGTCCTCATTGTGCGCCCATCCCTTTCCTTCCTCGTTCTGAATGATGACTTTCCTGTTGCTGGTTTCCTTTTCATCCCGGTGGATTTCGCAGTCATTGCTTGCGCATTCGGTCCAGTCAAGGATTCCATGATCCGGGTGAGTGTGGTTGCAAACAGGTGGTATTCCGTCCTCCAGTTCTTCCTGCTTTGCTGCTTCGTGCGTAATGCATCCCTTGTGAATGCACTGTCGCCAATCCGTAGTGAAATGTCTGGGGTGGTGCGGATTGTTCGGTGATCGGTAAGCGTCGCGGAGTTCCTTCCGTTCCTGTTGGATGGTGGTTTGACGGGGTACCGTGCTCGAGGTCCATCCGTAGATCCTCTGACCATTGTCTGAAGTGGTCTTTTGAGCAGGTCTGATCATCATGTTGAGTTCTCGAACCTTCATTGGTATTCCTGTGAATCCAAGGTGTGCAAATTCACAGCCTTTCCATCTGCAGGCAGCTTTGCTCAGCATGTAGTGGAAATAGGCCTGTTGCTTTTCTTGTTCATGGTATACACAGTTGTCATCGTAGCATTGAGCACCTTCGTTGAGTTTCCTGGGATCGTGTACCGCTGGGGGTACATAGACTTCTTCTCTTCCCATGAATCTGCCCTTGGCGTCGTGCTGCATGTACGTGACATTGAGTTCCTTTGGGGTTCGAGTGATGGTGTTAAACTGCGTCCTCTGCACCTTGCCTGAGGAACGGCAGTCGCGTTTCATGTGGCCTTCCTTGCCACATCCGTAACAGGTGATTGACTTCTTTCCTGAACGATTGTTCTGTTGCTTCTTCTGGCCCGGCTTTCGACCTTTCTGGGTCGCGGAGAGGTCCATGGGGTCGCCGGCGGAGTGATTGTTCTTGATGCCGCCGTTGAACCCAAAAGTTCCGCGAGGATTGAAGCTGTGCTTCTTTTCCATAGCTCGTTCGTAGAGCTTGTCGTCGATGTCGATAGCCGTCCGGATCAGTACATCCAATGTTTCGATGATCCCACCATTGCGCATGAGTTCGTCCTTGACGTTTTCCTTGAGGCCGCGTCGGAACATAGTCATGAGTGCATTGTTGTCCCATTCGGTGACAACAGCGTACTCCTGGAACTTGATTGCGTATTCCGAGGCCGAGGATTTCTGGCGCAGGTGTTGGATGACTCGAATTGCCGTTTCCTTGTCGTTGGTTACTCCGAAGACAAGTCTCATGTTTTCCTTGAGAGTGTTGAGGTCGGCAAAGAGTCCATTGGTGTCGCCGTCCACGGGTCCGTCTTCAAGGAACTTGTGGAGGTAGGGTTTGATCCAGTGTTGAGCGCGTCCACGAAGGAACGTAGTAGCGAAGAGGGTCTTCTTCTCCTTTGCCACAGGAGTGAAGAGGAAGTACATTTGGATCTGGTGGAACCAGTCCTCAAGCTTCTCACGATCTCCATAGTACAGATCCGGTTTCTGCACCTTGGAGTCGTCCCTGGTGTTGCCACGGCGCTCGTCGCCAATATCACTTCCAGCGATGCTGTTGGGTGCCATCCTGAGGGTGTTCAAAGTTGTTAGGATCTTGCGAGCCTAAGTGACTACCGTCACGTGAGTGTGAAGTCAGGTGACTAAGAGGTCGGTTTTGTACTCGGTGGAGAGGGCACGTGGCAGCGATGAAGTATTGAAGCAGAGGTTTGGTATTGTTGTATACCAAGCAGTCACTATGAACAATGAGTTGAACACAAGAGCACAGAAGTGATCTTGTCTTCCTATATACTAAAGAGATTCGTACTGTAGTTGCAGTGATCAGTGTGATCAGTGTGATCAGTGTGCTGAGCATACTGATCAAGCTGATCAGTGTCACGTGACTCGTGTCGCTGCTCAGTGAGGTCAAGCCCTCGTTCGGGCTGAGCAGTCCCCAGGTTACGCTACCCACAATTGTTAAACGTGATTGTATCAATCACATATATTTACTAACTCGAATAGGATACGGGTTATACCCGAAAAACATCAATCACATTTTATCAATCACATTTTTATTTAGAAGAGCATTTAGTTCAGAATAGACAGCAAAAGATAGGGGATATCATTGCGACAACCCCGAATATGATTATAGCACGGAAAATTGCAGTTGTGCGTGTTGTCGTCGCTGCCAAAGATACGCGCAAACAAAAGTGAAGTTCGCGCATAGACCACATCATACAGCCAGTAGGAGCGCGCCAAAGTTGCGACCGTTTGTTTACGTTACGCGAGAGACATTCCGGCACATCAGACATGTTTTATTATGCAGCAACACACAATGGATACATTCGAGAAAATATTCACACATCGACGAGATTGCCAGATCATTGTATGCAAAAGATGTCAATTTGCAGTCAGTCCAGCGAGTGTAAAGGGCCATATTCAGAGGAAACACAAAACCGTGACGAAAGAACAATGCGCGCAATGCGTTGCATTTATCAACAATTTATCGCAAATCGCGCGGAGTCCCGAAGAAGTGAAATATCCCAGCGCCAACAGTCCGGCAATCCCAGGTATACCGGTATATACGAATGGATTACGATGTGTTTTCCAAGGTCCCGCAGGCCAAGAATGCAATTACACATGTCGAGAGCGTAGTGGCATGCAGAAGCATTGCATAGAACACAATTACGAAAATCCACGCGGAAGGGGTCGGCCCACGGAAGACACGGATCGGAGCAGGTTATGGGTCGAAGATCAAACATGCCAGGAGTTGTTCAAATCGGGGAAATGGCGAAAGATATTCCCGGTCCAAGTAGTGTCACGTTCAGACCCAGTAGTCGCCGTCAACATCGTTACCGAGGCCAATGAATGGATGGATGAGTTGTTTACAGACATGGATCAGCAGCAAGAACGAGTCCGCACCGAACGCAACAGATACGAGCCGAATCCATGGTTGGAGCACACCGGATGGGAGCGTCATTTGACGAGCGATTGTCGACAATGGATCACGGAATTCGTCAAAGCCGAACCCAACACCAAAAAGTTGCAGGAACGATTGGGGGAGGATGATGAACGATTTGCCCCAGCCCAAGAGAAGGCATTATCGCGTGCATGCGAGGGCACCGTGTTGTTGATCCGCCGTTCGTTCCAGACCAGCCGTGTGGAGATTGTCGGGCGCCATGCATTGCATTGCGTCAATCGGAGGGAGAACGGTGCGCCGAACAATGACAAGCCATTTTACGGCAAACAAAAGATTCAGACGATCCGCAAATACGCCAACATATTCACGCAGATATTGAGGTATATTTGGAGAACGGCAAAAATGCCGGAGCGGCCAAAGTATCGATTAACGGATGTGCAGCAGCAGACATTGGCACGATTGCAGCACGCGGCGTCTGGACGGATTTCGAGCAGTCACGGGCGAGAGGACGTCATCCGAGCGAGTTCGGAGTTTTGGGTCGCAATGTTCGATCACGATTTGAAGGATAACGAATACGAGAACGCGATGTTGAGCGGGTTGGCCGTTTTGGGCACATGTGGGGAGAAAAACGGATGGGTGCCGGCCATATTTTACACGCCCACATTGGCCGCGATGATCACCAGCATGCGAGCCATCATCGTCCGCCGGGCATGGCGTGAGCGAATGGATTACATCGAGCAGCAAGTGAGCAATGGCGTGGACCATGACAAGGCCGAGCAAGATGCACCCGTGATCCATCATTTGGTGCAGCAGGACGTGGCAAAGTTCATGACCATGACGGAATATGGCGGTCAGCCCAGTCCCATCCAGACCATACACACCCAGAAGATGTACGGATTGAAGATACGATACACGACAAACGCGGATGGACAGGTAGGGTGGTCCGGGCCCGACCACGACGTCATTGTGGTGCGCAAAGTGCAGTTCAGTATGGGCCAGATCCGGACGGTAGTGCACGGGTTGTTAGCCACCACCCGCAAGCGGTTGGTAGAGCAGTTGATGTTCATGGTTCCCGGGGTCGGCGATTGGCGAGCAGAAGACATGCCGAGATTCGACATGGCCAGCATCGTTGACAACCACGCCATCATGGACGAGGGTTTCAGTTTCGTTCACGACGCCCGGAACCCGTGGCCCGTAGAAGGGAAACGATGGTTAGGGCAGCGGTTGTTCACCGAGGCCCACATCCGAGCACGATTCATGGAGGATATCGAGAGCCGAAAATTCAACCCCGACGCAGTAGAGTCGTATTTGCGGCAAGTGAGGAGATGGAAGGAGGAGATGTTGGTG